>CM074722.1:510504620-510937120 GCA_037306005.1 Rhinophrynus dorsalis | reverse complement strand
AATAGTGTATTGCCCACTCCTATCAATATCATACCCCAAGGGGTAAGTGATGTGGGAACGTTGTAGAGATGGGCTTGTAATATGACCTAGGAAGTGAAAGTTTGTACAGAGATTTTAGACCCCCTGCCCACTCCTGTGAAAATTACACCCCCACATGTACAAAAGCCCCTGCAACTGCTTGAAGAGATTTTGACAGGAGTCCTGGCTCGGTATGGGCGAAAAATTTCACCTCAAACTGAAATTGGCAAATAATGGCACTTTCCGCTTTGTGAATAATTTCCTGTGAAAAGTTCAGATTTTCCACACAAATCAATGGGAACATTTACACACAATACATAGCAAATGTTTTTTTTATATGAAGGTGCCTGTGTTGGTGGAGTGTGGGGAAAGAAGCAGTTGAACAGAGAATGTTTTTTTATTGGGGGGGTTGTTTACTGGGATTGGGGGGCAGTTAATAAAAAATAAATCCTAAATACAATAAAACCCCCCATAAGATATGGTTTAAAAGGGGTCTGAGGGTGGAGTGGAGTCTGGGGAATGAATCAGTTAAACAGGGAATTTGTTTTGGGGGGGGTTCTTGACTGGTATTGAGGGGGGACAGTTAATAAAAAATAAAATAAAATAAGACATTTGTATGTAAAGTGATAGAGACAGGAACCCCCTGACATAAGCTGCCACTGGGGTGGACTGATAGTTGACTTGATAGAGTATTTATTTAGAGCAGTGATTTTCAACCAGGGTGCCGTGGCACTTCGGTGTGCCATGGACATCAACTTAGGGTGCCCCATGTTTTTTATGAAGACTAACAAAAGTGGACTTCTAAATAAAGATTTAAATAAATTGTTATGCACATTATGTTTAATGTTGTTATTATGATTGTAATGCCTAATGAAAACTGTATATTTATGTATTGTACCTTCACTATGCCCTTGATAAAGTATAGTAAATATGTTAGGGTGCCCTGAATGTTCTATATTACTTGTTAGAGGTGCCCCAAACAAAAAGAGATCGAGAACCACTGATTTAGAGGATGATGCTAGATTTGTTGTTAGAGGCCCAAGTCCTGTAGGACTTGTAGGACTTAGGCTTACTAACTTACTACTAACTTGTCTTGAATCAACACCATAGGAGAATTTGATGGGGGACTCTATTGCATTGAGGTTGTTAACAAACAATGTAAATGTCTCCAAATTGTCCCTCCAGATTAAAAAGAAAAGCATCAATAAAAAATTATCTGATTGGGTAATAGAAGTAAAATGTGCCATAAATAATTGGAAAAAGTGGGAGCAACATTCAACCCCATTGAGGTACCAGCAATTTGGAGAAAGTAGCTGCATTAGAAACAAAAGTAATTCAGAATTAGACAGTATTCCAATAATTCTAGTAAAAATTCAATGGTGGGGCATTGGGTGTTCTGGGAGTGTTGAGAAGTGCAGAGGCCACAGCCTGGATGCCTTCAGTGATGGCGATGACTGTATATAACAACGTCACATCCATGGTGGCTAGAAGGCATTCATCATCTAAACTGGTGATGGAAAGTACACTGTTGATGAAATCACCCTTGTCCTTAATGAAAGATGGTAAATTATGTACCATTGGTTGCAGCCAGTAGTCCAGGTACTGGGCCAACGGCTGTAACAAGGAGCCCCTGGAGGAAACAATGGGACATCCGGGGGTATTGGTACTATCTTTGTGACTCTTGGGTAGAGTGTAGAATATGGAACAAACTGGGTGTTGAGTCGAGACAAGTTAATTTCTTAGATCTAACCATGTTCCTCAGCGGTGACCGTTTAGGCACCACTAACTTTTTTAAAGTGACTAGAACACCTTGTTATATTTCCCTAGTTTTCATCTGACATCTGAAACAGAGGCACCTTGTGGTCAGTTCCTTACAATCATCTGTAACAACACAAACCACACACAGGCTGATGTACAACATGAAGATTTGTTTCATAGATTTCGTCAAAAGCTGTGCAAAAGAGACATCCTGACACAGGTACTCCAACGTACCAAATTGAACACACAGACTTCACTGCTGGGATTACACGAAGAGAGAAAAGCAACTGAGGCTGCCTAAATCCACAGAAAAACTATGGTTAGCTCTCCAAGATGTGTGGAACAACCTACCTGCCAAGTTACTTAACAAACTGTGTGCAAGCGTACCTAGAAGAATTGATGATGTTTTGAGGGCAAAGGGTGGTTACACCAAATATTGATTCGATTTCGATTTTTCTTCTTTTCACTCACTATCATTTTTATAATTGAGAAAAATAAACTATTAACATTTGAAAACATTCTTACTTTACAGCATTTTTCACACCTGCCTAAGACTTTTGCACAGTACTGTATAACATAGAGAAAATACATTAACAGAGCGCAACAAATGTCCTGCCTTTCCACAGTAAAGGCACAGGCCCTCTCTCCTTCGAAACGCCATCTTCTCCCCTGAAAGGTGCGTAAAGCCCAATTGCATGGGTTCCACCTATCACAGTTCCCATGATCTCTGTCACTCTCACTTGTGCTGCTCCCTTATTGGTTGAGCTGTGTTGGCCCGCCCCTGGTGACCTTTTTATTCTGGCCATTGGCACCTGTCAGGTGCCCTTTCATGGTGTTCCAGAGCCAGTGCTGCTGTTGCTGTGTTCCAGTGTTCCTGATATCTCCTGTGTACCGATTTGGCCTGTACTGACTACGCTCCTGTGTTCCTGCCCCGTGATCCGATCCGGCCTGGCTGACGTTCCTGCTCGTTGCTGATCTGGCTTGTCTGCGAATCTCCTTCGTGATCTGACCCGGCCTGGCTGACGTTCCTGCTCGTTGTTGATCTAGCTTGTCTGCGAATCTCTTCCGTGACCTGACCAGGCCGGGCTGACTTCCTGCTCCTGGACCTGTTCCGGATTTCTACTGCTCCAGTCTACAGCTCCTGTTTCTGCAGCGTGTGGGTCTGAGCCTTTCGAGATTGCTGTATTAACTCCTGCTGAGCCGTGTCTCCTGAGCTGAGCCTTCCGTTTCTCTGTGCATTGTATCAAGTATAGCTGAGTCTCATTGGCACTTGCTGTGCTGTATCGCTACTCTATGAGCCTCCGATCACTTGTGTGCTTCCTTCTACCTTGCTGCCACTGTTAACCCTTGCTGAGCCGTTCCTATATACACTGCTTCTGCTGAGTCAGCCGCGTTGTGGGCCTCTGTTGTCGGCGGCTCAATTGTTATCCGCAGAGCAGTAGTTGTCCATTAACGCGCCCGTGGGAGGTGCTATTGGCTCAAGCAGTGCAGCAACCGGTGGTCTCTGTTACGCCCGTAGGGGCTATTGGCTCAAGCAATTCCAATACTGTTGGTCTCCGTTACGCCCGTGGGGGCTATTGGCTCAAGCAATCCCGATACTGTTGGTCCGTTATGCCCATGGGGGCTATTGGCTCAAGCGATCCCAATACTGTTGGCCTCCGTTATACGCCCGTGGGGGCTATCAAACAACTACCCTGCAGCTTCAGTCTTTGTCGCAGCTCTTTCAGCAGCTCAACACATTTATGGACTTAAGGTGTTGCGTGATCTAGCACCTATTGCTGCCTTTGTTCACCTAGGGCGTGCCTACACCACATTTGAGACTAATTATCCTTTGTAGTTAACCATTCATTGCCAGTCGCTGTTTTGCCTATTCTGTGACTGTACTAAAATATATATTATCCCTGTTCTGTATCCTGGTCTTGAGAAGGCCTATGTAGCCCATATTCTGCTATTCACAGTACTGCCTGTAGAGGGCAATCTTCTTATTGGTTTTTTTTCTAATAAAACTGTGTTTTATCTTAATCCTCTGTCTGAGTGTCTGAAAAACCGTTACAGTACGAAAGGGCCATGACCTCAGACAGCAAGGGTGAAACTAGCACACAGAACATCCATTGGAGAATGGATGTGCACGAGCAGCGCCTAGACCAGTTGGCACTGGCCTTACAAACCTTACTTGAGCGTACGGTACACCTAGACAAACCTAACCAGAATCCGGTGGTCACCCCAGTCTCGACACTGGATAATCTGTCTGTAGTTCCTACTACACACACCAGAGGGCTAACGGTGGCGGCACCGTTACCGTTAAGATATGATGGCGAACCTACCCAATGCAGAGGCTTTATCAACCAATTGGAGATATTCCTGGAGCTCACGCCTCAGGCATTTCCTAACGACCGAAGTAAGGTCGGATTTATGATCTCCCTATTAACTGGCAAGGCACTGTCTTGGGCTAATCCTCTGTGGGAGAATGCCAAACCCTGCACTCTGAACTTTAATGAGTTCGTAAGAAAGTTCCGCAGAGTGTTTGAGGTACTTGGTAGAACCGCCTCTGCTGCCAAAAGGCTAATGGAGATACAACAGGGCGATCGTACCTTGGGCAACTACACCATTGAGTTTCGGACCTTGGCAGCAGAGGTGGGCTGGAACAATGAGGCGTTAGTGGCAGCCTTTGCTCAGGGCCTGTCTGAATCCATTAAAGACAAAATTGCGTCCAGAGATGTGCCCAGTCATCTGGATGAGTATATCGACTATGTCATGCTTATTAACCCCCGCATCCGTGAGAGGCAGATGGCAAAGAGGGCGAAATCCAGAAATTATGGGCATGGCAGTCTTTTGAACCCACCCTCGCCACCCTTTCCTCCTGAACGCTCACCTGAGGCTGGGGAGCCAATGCAGCTCAGGTTCACCAGACTGACTAAGGAGGAGAGGGCGCACCACAAAAGAATGGGCCTATGCTTATACTGTGGTAAAGCTGGGCACC
Source organism: Rhinophrynus dorsalis (assembly GCA_037306005.1). Lineage (NCBI taxonomy): Eukaryota > Metazoa > Chordata > Amphibia > Anura > Rhinophrynidae > Rhinophrynus > Rhinophrynus dorsalis. Next base: position 510,932,364 of record CM074722.1, on the reverse strand, counting down.
AATTACGCACATGTCTGGTACGGCCGGGAAACCTACGCACCTAGGGTACCTTGGGGGACAGGCCCTAGGTGGTGTACAGCAGTCCCTGGATACAAGTACACAGAGACCCACCATCCAGGTGGTATTCTCGTGGGCAGACCTGTCTGTGACAGTTATGGCACTGATAGACTCTGGTGCAGCCGGTTACTTCATGGACCAATCCTTTGCTGATCTGCACAAAATTCCGGTAGTCAAAAGGGAGTCTCCTCTGGCTATTGAGGCCATTGATGGCAGGCCTTTGGAACCGGCATTTATCACCATGGAAATGACCCCTATTACTATGGCGGTTGGGGCTCTCCACAAGGGGGAGGTACGTTTTCAAATAATTTGTTCACCTCATCACGCAGTCATTCTGGGGTTTTTATGGCTATTATTACACAATCCCCAGTTTGACTGGCAGAGATGTGAAGTCAAATCATGGTCGGAATACTGTGCTGGTAACTGTCTCTCACACCCTGTCAGGTTACTATGTACCTCTCTCTCCGTGACAGCTGAATATCAAGAATTCAGTGACGTATTCAGCAAGGGGGAGGCTGGCGCTCTGCCTCGGCACAGACCTTATGATTGTGCCATTAATCTGCCCTCGGGTGTGGTGCCCCCGAGGGGTCGCACTTATCCATTGTCGTTTGAGGAGAACAGGGCTATGGAGGAGTACATTGAGGACACCCTCAAGAGAGGGATTATTCGCAAATCCACCTCGCCGGCGGGTGCCGGGTTCTTCTTTGTAAAGAAGAAAAATGGCAAGCTTAGGCCTTGTATTGATTACAGGGGTTTGAATAAACTAATGTCTAGAAGTGCCTACCCCATTCCACTCATTACCGAGTTATTCGACAGGTTAAAGGGCTCTTCCATCTTTACTAAACTCGATCTCCGGGCTGCATATAACCTGATCAGAATTAAAACTGGAGATGAGTGGAAGATGGCATTTAATACCAGATCAGGGCATTAAAAATATCTGGTAATGCCATTTGGCCTATGCAATGCTCCTGTGGTGTTCCAGGAGTTTATTAATGACATCCTTCGTGACATGCTCCAGTCCTGTGTGGTGGTATATCTAGACGATATATTGATTCACTCTACCACTCTTACCCAGCACATCAAGGATGTCTCTGAGGTTTTGCTTCGATTACGCAAAAATAAACTGTTCTGTAAACTTGAGAAATGTGAATTTCACAGGTGCCAAGTACCCTTCCTGGGATTCGTGATATCTAGAGATGGCATTGCTATGGACCAGGAGAAGTTGGCAGCCGTCCTACAGTGGCCCCGTCCCAAAGGGTTAAAAGCTATCCAGCGTTTTCTGGGCTTTGCCAACTATTATAGGAAATTTATCCAGAACTTTTCTACTATTGTGAAACCTCTGTCTGACTTAACACATAAGGGTGCTACTCCCTCTCAATGGACTGAGGCAGCTGAGAATGAGTTTGAAACACTGAAGTCCGCTTTTGCCTCTGTCCCGGTGCTTTCCCACCCTAACCCAGCCCTGCCATTTACCCTGGAAGTTGATGCCTCTGAGGTTGGGGTTGGGGCAGTGCTCTCCCAACGCCCTGTGGGAGGTGGTACCTTGAGACCTTGTGGGTTCTTTTCGAAAAAACTGTCCAGCGCCCAAAGCCATTATGAGATTGGTGACAGGGAGCTCTTGGCTATCATTCTGGCACTTAAAGAGTGGCGTCATCTTTTGGAAGGTACCAAGACACCAGTATTAATCCTAACTGACCACAAGAATTTAACGTATCTCTCTGAAGCTAAGAGACTCTCCTCACGACAGGCTAGGTTCAATTTTGTGGTGTCCTATCTACCGGGTTCCAAGAATGTCAGGGCAGACGCCCTGTCCAGACAGTTTGTGTCAGACATTGAGAGGGAGGAAGAATCAGTACAGTATTAAGCCAGATCGTATTCTGGCCACTATCCGTACTAGCATCACTTCGCCACTGAGGGAAGAAATTTTGGCCTCTCAGGCTAGGGCTCTTCCAGAGACCCCAGTGGGCAAGTGTTTTGTCGATAAGGCATTCCGTATCCGCCTATTGGAAACTTACCACTCTTCTAAGGCTGCTGGGCATATCAGGAGGGACCAGTTATTTTGGTCTCTATCTCAGTTATTTTGGTGGCCCTCCCTTAGGGCTGATTGCTCTGCCTTTACTGCAGCCTGTGCCACCTGTGCTCGTGCCAAGACACCCAAGCATCTTCCTGTAGGGGTACTCCAACCTGTGCCTAATGGCGACCGTCTATGGTCCCATCCATTGACTTTCTGGGAGAATTGCCAGTGTCGAGGGGGTACACGTTTATCCTTATGGTGGTCGATAGGTTCTCTAAAATGGCACATTTCGTGCCCCTCCCTGGTCTTCCATTGGCTCAGGAATTGGCTACGGTATTTGCCAAGGAAGTGTTTTGTTTGCACGGGGTGCCTAGAGTGGTGGTGTCTGATCGTGGGAGCCAGTTTGTGTCCAGATTTTGGAGGGCATTTTGTGGGCAGATGGGCATCCAGTTGTCCTTTTCTTCCACCTATCATCCCCAGACCAATGGGGATGCTGAGCGTGCCAATCAAGGACTGGAACAGTTCTTGCGCTGCTTTGTAACCAATCATCATGACAATTGGGCCGACCTGTTGCCATGGGCGGAGTTTGCCAGTAATTGTGCAGTCAATTCATTGTCCGGGAGCTCTCCGTTTCTCATTAATTATGGGTTCCAGCCGTGCCTACTCCCGGACTCATTCCAGGCACAACAAATCCCAGCTCTGGATGAGCATATTGAGCAGCTTCGCTCCACTTGGGCACAGGTTCAGAGGACCCTCAGTCAGTCATTTCAGCGCTACCAGAAGCATGCCAATCGTAGACGGCTGCCAGCGGTCTCCTTCCAGGTTGGGGATAGGGTATGGCTCTCCTCCAGAAATCTCAAATTACAGGTACCCTCCAACAAACTGGCACCCCGGTTCATTGGGCCATTTAAAGTCATCCGCAAGGTGAATCCCGTCTCGTACGCATTGGAACTCCCAGCCTCTATGCATATACATAATGTGTTCCATGTATCTCTGTTGAAACCCTTGGTTTGCAACCGCTACACTACCACAGTGATTCCTGGGCCGGAGGACGTTCAAGGCCAGGAGGAATATGAAGTCTAGAGTATCATTGATTCTAGGAGATTTAGAGGGAAGTTGCAATATTTGGTCCATTGGAAGGGTTATGGCCCTGAGGAACGCTCCTGAGTGGATCAGAAGGACCTCCATGCACCCAGACTGTTGTGCATCTTCCACTCCAAATACCCTCAGAAACCTAGACCTCCGGCAGGGAGAGGGGGTCTTTGAGAGGGGGGTACTATCACGGTTCCCGTGATCTCTGTCACTCTCACTTGTGCTGCTCCCTTATTGGTTGAGCTGTGTTGGCCCGCCCCTGGTGACCTTTTTATTCTGGCCATTGGCACCTGTCAGGTGCCCTTTCGTGGTGTTCCAGAGCTAGTGCTGCTGCTGCTGTGTTCCAGTGTTCTTGATCTCCTGTGTACCGATTTGGCCTGTACTGACTACGCTCCTGTGTTCCTATCCCGTGATCCGACTCTGCCTGGCTGACGTTCCTGCTCGTTGCTGATCTGGCTTGTCTGCGAATCTTTTCCGTAACCTGACCCGGCCGGGCTGACTTCCTGCTCCTGGACCTGTTCCGGATTTCTACTGCTCCAGTCTACAGCTCCTGTTGTCGCCTTGGAGACATTCTGATCGCTGCAGTGTGTGAGTCTGAGCCTTTCAAGATTGCTGTATTAACTCCTGCTGAGCCACGTCTCCTGAGCTGAGCCTTCCGTTTCTCTGTGCATTGTATCAAGTATAGCTGAGTCTCATTGGCACTTGCTGTGCTGTATCGCTACTCTATGAGCCTCCGATCACTTGTGTGCTTCATTCTACCTTGCTGCCACTGTTAACCCTTGCTGAGCCGTTCCTATATACACTGCTTCTGCTGAGTCGGCCGCGTTGTGGGCCTCCGTTGTCGACGGGCTCAATTGTTATCCGCAGAGCAGTAGTTCTCTGTTAACTCGCCCATGGGAGGTGCTATTGGCTCAAGCAGTGCAGCAACCGGTGGTCTCTGTTACGCCCGTGGGGGCTATTGGCTCAAGCTATCACGATACTGTTGGTCTCCGTTACACCCGTGGGGGCTATTGGCTCAAGTGATTCCAATACTGTTGGTCTCCGGTATACGCCCGTGGGGGCTGTTGGCTCAAGCAATTCCAATACTGTTGGTCTCCGTTACGCCTGTGGGGGCTATTGGCTCAAGCAATCCCGATACTGTTGGTCCGTTACGCCCGTGGGGGCTATTGGTTCAAATGATCCCAATACTGTTGGTCTCCGTTATACACCCGTGGGGGCTATCAAACAACTACCCTGCAGTTTCAGTCTCTGTCGCAGCTCTTTCAGCAGCTCTACACATTTATGGACTTAAGGTGTTGTGTGATCTAGCACCTATTGCTGCCTTTGTTCACCTAGGGCGTGCCTACACCACATTTGAGACTGATTATCCTTTGTAGTTAACCATTCATTGTCAGTCGCTGTTTTGCCTATTCTGTGACTGTACTAAAATATATATTATCCCTGTTCTGTATCCTGGTCTTGAGAAGGCCTATGTAGCCCATATTCTGCTATTCACAGTACTGCCTGTAGAGGGCAATCTTCTTATTGTTTTTTTTTCTAATAAAACTGTGTTTTATCTTAATCCTCTGTCTGAGTGTCTGAAAAACCGTTACACCACCCTACCTGGCTTGGAACCAGAAGGCATGGGAGGCGAAGGAGGACAGGGTGGGGATGAAAAGTTAGGTGCTAGTCGACTCGTAGTCTTATGACTTTGATCTCTGAATGCAGGCCTTTCTCTGAGTCTGGTATCGATCAGAATTGTGAAGATTAATTCATTCAGATCCCCTGGAAACTTGTGGGCTGCTATTTCGTCCTTCATAATGTCACACAAGCCCTGCGAAAATGCTGCCACTAATGCCTCATTATTCCAGCCCACCTCTGCAGCCAAGGTGCAGAATTCAATAGCAAAATTGGCTACAGTGCGTGTGCCCTGTCGTATGGTCATTTTCGTTTTGCTGCAGATACCACCCTGGCTGGGACATCAAAGACCCTGTGGAATTCTCCCACAAATTACGAGAAATTGTCCACAACAGGCTTCCTTGTCTCCCATAATGGATTAGCCCAAGCAAGAGCTCTCCCAGATAGCAGGGAGATCACAAAACTGACCTTGCTTCGTTCACTAGGAAAGGCCTGCGGTACCATCTCCAAGAAAATGCCCACTTGGTTCAAGAACCGTCTGTGCAGTGTAGGCTCCCCCTCATATCATTGAGGCAAAGGATCTGTACCAGACAATCCTCTACTGGCACTACATTCAGGGTTCGAAGGTTCTGCTGGTGCCAAATCTAGGGAGGCCACGGGTTAGCGAGGGGTTTTCCCAAGATGTGCGGTTTGGTTCAATAGTGTTTGCATAGCAATGGACAACTGATCGATCCACTGATCCTGTGAGTCCATTCTGGCCAGAATACTCTGAACTGGTTCACTTGCACCTTCAGTACTCATGGCCCTTTTGTACTGTTGCGGACTCTCAGTAAAGAAACACACGAAACAGTACAAGTGAATTTAAACCAGTATATTGAGCAATAGATAATAAGAATACTAGTAGTAATAATGAAAACTTCCTCAGTCAGAGGCGTGATAGACGTGAGGACAGTGTCTAGTCCACTACCCAGGAGCTGACACTGAACCACCGTAGATCTATGGTACTTAGAACCAGACTTGGCTCTACCACAACAGGAAGGAATGATAAGACTAGTACAGGAGCATACCCAGCGGAGGCACAGAGCATGAATAGACCACCGATGGAGGCAACGTAAGCCAAACAAGGGTCAGAGAAGCAAACTAGATGTGCACAGGAACTAAAACAAAAATAAAGCAAAACAGAGATTATATAACGGCACTCATACTTCTCCAGACTTTATTAGAGAAATAATCTAAAAATGACACACATAAATAAATCACATATCATGTAGTACTCATATGACCAGTAAAGCCCCCAAAGAAAAAGGAGGCCAACTCCACCTCTCCCCCCCATAAATAATAAAGTCAAAACCCCCCATAAAAATTGCTACAAAAAGGAAAAAAGAGCCACTCCACACGTAGAAAGAATGAACAAGCCCTAGAATGGAAAAAATGATAGAAAAGCTTGCAAGCATGAAGTTAGTAACGGCCATGCGAAAAGCAGCAGTGGTTAGCTTCCATACAGCAACAGTTCATATCCAGACGATGTGATATACATCTGTCCAAATAGTAAAAGTCAGCAGTAAGCTAACACACACACAGAGACAACTTGGTCCATGTCTGTTCGGTGTTGGGTGTTAAAGATGATGTGTATCCCTTTAAAGAGTAAGGGATCGGTAGGTGATTGAATAATTTGAATTTGTATTTACTTCCGCTTTAAGAGTATATGAGGAAGCGGAGGTAACTCTCAATGATAGTTCATCTTGAAAAAGCCCCGGTGAAGGGGCAAAACACGTTGATGATGTAGACTTTGTTGCTACTACATATGGAGAAGGCTATACACACATGAGTAGATATTATGTTTCAGCGTACTTCACGGAGCGGTGGAATTGAGCAGTTACGGTCACGTGAAGTTACTATGGACACGTGACTTTGTTTGGAGATGTCTCGGATCATACTGTTTCAGCCGGTTCTGGAGTAAACGCTGAAGAGACCGGGAGTGGACCTGACCTGATATCTATCTGGATTAAGATTACATCGAGTGGTGAGGTGGTCTGTTATGAGTGTCCCCCGTGTTATAGTGTGCGTTTGTAATCTCCTATGTGGGATCATGTGGATCTTTATGGCTGATTTCTGTGTCCATCTACTCTCCATGGAACTGCTGTCTGTGTGTGTGTGTTAGCTTACTGCTGACTTTTACTATTTGGACAGATGTATATTACATCGGCTGGATATGAACTGTTGCTGTATGGAAGCTAACCACTGCTGCTTTTCGCATGGCCGTTACTAACTTCATGCTTGCAAGCTTTTCTATCATTTTTTCCATTCTAGGGCTTGTTCATTCTTTCTACGTGTGGAGTGGCTCTTTTTTCCTTTTTGTAGCAATTTTTATGGGGGGTTTTGACTTTATTATTTATGGGGGGGAGAGGTGGAGTTGGCCTCCTTTTTCTTTGGGGGCTTTACTGGTCATATGAGTACTACATGATATGTGATTTATTTATGTGTGTCATTTTTAGATTATTTCTCTAATAAAGTCTGGAGAAGTATGAGTGCCGTTATATAATCTCTGTTTTGCTTTATTTTTGTTTTAGTTATATATTAGATTATACTGGCACCCTGTGTGTATGTACACACGGTTTCACTTCCCAAGTATATTATACTAGTGCTCATCTATTATTATTATTTTTTTTTATGTGCACAGGAACACCACAAAATGGCAACAAGTCCTAGCCTCAATGAAGTTTATAAAGCAGCAGAAGGAGGTGGGACCCAATTAGGACCAACAGAATAGGCCCATAAACAGGCGTCCGTGCCAGTGCCTGAAACATGACTATTTTTTTTTTATATTTTTATATATATATTTTATATTTTTTTTATAAATAAAAAAAACCCCACTATGTTGAAATAAAAGAATGTTGAAATCAAATATGCGCCCAACTATATGAATGCCATTTCTAATAAGACACCACTGCTGCTTAGTAAAGCAGAGCAAAAATCCTCCCCCCTCCCCTTAACTACCTCTCGGGCCATTGCTTAAGCCATTCTGAGGAAAAATTGAACGCAGACTGGCTTTTATATGGCCAGTCTCCGAACAAAATGGTTCCCAGCCTTCCACTGGGGGGATGACGGAATCCTCTAGAAGCTGTTTGGCTGGGAGGTGCCATTTTTTCTTTTTTCAGTGACATCTTTCAGAGACAGAAGATAAGAAGATTAGATAAGAAAATTAGAAGACAGAAGCTAAGAAGATTAGAAGTAAGAGGAAAAGAAGATTAGATAAGAAGATTAGATAAGAAGATTAGAAGTAAGATGATAAGAAGATTAGATAAGAAGATTAGAAGACAGAAGTTAAGAAGATTAGATAAGAAGATTAGATAAGATTGGATGACAGAAGATAAGAAGATTAGATAAGATTAGAAGACAGACGTTAAGAAGATTAGATAAGAAGATTAGAAGACAGAAAATAAGATGATTAGAAGACAGAAGATAAAACGATTAGATAAGAATATTAGATAAGATTAGAAGACAGAAGTTAAGAAGATTAGATAAAAAGATTAGATAAGAAGATTAAAAGACAGACGCTAAGAAGATTAGATAAGAAAATTAGAAGACAGAAGATAAGAAGATTAGATAAAAAGATTAGATAAGAAGATTAAAAGACAGACGCTAAGAAGATTAGATAAGAAGATTAGAAGACAGAAGATAAGAAGATTAGATAAAAAGATTAGATAAGAAGATTAAAAGACAGCCGCTAAGAAGATTAGATAAGAAGATTAGAAGACAGAAGATAAGAAAATTAGATAAAAAGATTAGATAAGAAAATGAGAAGTCAGACGCTAAGAAGATTAGATAAGAAGATTAGAAGACATAAAATAAGAAGATTAGAAGACAGAAGATAAGAATATTAGATAAGAAGATTTGAAGACAGACGATAAGAAGATTAGAAGAACACTTACCGTGCATGGAAGGTAAGTGTTACTGCTATGGGTGTGGGTATAGGATAGTGTTAGGGCTAGTATTGTTTAACTTTATTGTTAGGGGTAGTGTAGGGTTAGTGTTTGGGAGGGTGACTATTTTATTTCGCTCATGCTTGGTGGTGCATGACAATGTGTCAAACACAGAGCGTGGGCCGTTTTCCTTTGATGTTCCCATTTCTCACGCTATTTAGTGTGAGTTTTAGGAACTAAAAACACATAACGAACATTGGCCTAATGCTCGTTGTGGTTTTTGTGGTTTACTTTGTTGGATGTGCCACCACCCTGATTACACAAAACAAAGATAACTCAGAAGTTCAGCCATCTACAGAACATTCACTGGCACCTGTTGCCCAGTCCAATTCTGAAAATGAATTCAATTTCATGCCAGTAAATGAAAGTGAAATATATGATCACCTCCTCAATCCAAAAATTAAATGCCAATCTAGCCCTGACAAACTACTAGCAATGCTATTAAAGCTCAGTGCTATGGTAATGGCCAAATCGAATGCATCTTTAATTAATACTTCTTTGGCAACAGGGTACATGCCCAAATCCTGGAAGGTGACTAGAGTTGTGCCTATCCACAAAAGTGGGGATAAAAATGTAGTATCAAACTACAGATCAATATCCCTACTCTATCCTAGAGAAATGTGTACACATGCAACTAAATATATATTACCAACAGGCCAGTTTTTTCAACCCACTTCAATCAGGCTTTCGACCAAATCACTCAACAGTCACGGCCCTCCTAAAAGTAACCAACGATATCCAGACGGGCATGGAAAATGGTGACCTCACAGGAGCCATATACCTAGATTTTGCCAAGGCCTTTGACACAGTTGACCATGATATTCTTATAAATAAACTCCAAAGATCAGGATTGGGTAATATTTCTCTAAACTGGTTCCGATCCTATTTATCAGACAGAATGCAGTATTTGTCAGTTACCGGGAATGATGCCCTTCTGCTCAAAGTAACAAGAGGTGTTCCTCAAGGCTCCATTCATTGCCCTCTTCTATTTTCTCTTTTTATAAATGATCTCCCCAAGGTTTGCAAATCATCTTCAGTACACATGTATACAGACAACACCATTCTCTATACTAAAAACTCAAACATATCACACCTTGAGGCCATATTACAACGTGATTTCTACAAGGTTGAAAAATGGATAGCAAGGAACAAATTGTTCTTAAACACAGACAAAACTGTCACAATGATATTTGGCACAAAGCACAAACTGCGTAATCTCTGCAATACCCACCTATCCATTGTAACGAAGTCTAATCGTAAATTGGCCCCAGTGGACTCCTACAAATATCTTGGTATGTGGCTTGACCCCAGCCTCATTTTTGGACATCATATTGACAAGTTAACCTCCAAGCTTTAATCCAAAATCAGTACTCTTTTTAGACACAAATCATATTTAAGTCCCCTGGTTAGAAAACGTATTGTGCAACAGATGTTGCTGCCAGTCATAGACTATGGTGATGTAGTTTATGCTCCAGCGCCAGAAATCCATCTTAGTAAACTTGATACCCTGTATAATTCAATATGCCGCTTTAGCCTCCAATGTAATTACACTACTCATCGCTGTGATATGTTAAAAGAACTAAATTGGTTAACACTCAAATCTAGACGTGCCCTTCACCTTTCTTGCTTACTACACAACAACTTCTCTGGAAAACTACCACACTACCTGAGCAGTTTGCTCACTCCTGCTCTCCATACTAAGTATAACCTCTGCTCCACCGCAAACAACTCGCTACGTATACCACAATGCAAGAAAGAAGCAGGAAGATCTGCCTTCTCCTTCAGCACTCCAAAGGCCTGGAACAATCTGCCTGAAATATTCAAATATGCTCCCAGTCTAAAATCCTTAACAGTAAAGGCTTCTTTATATCTAAAAACAGAGTGTAACTGTTTATTATTTTAAAATTGACAAATGTATGTATATTCGTATGTATATTTAGTAACATGTAATATATAATGTTTCACTATTTGTGTAAATATGTAACCCTCTACTGAAAACTGTCCAGGACATAATTGAAAACGAGAGACATCTCAATGTATTCTTCCTGGTAAAACATTTTCTAAATAAATAAAATAAATATTACTGCAGCTAGTGAGATAGTAAATACTTTATTACTGTACTAGTAAGATAATAAATACCTTATTACTGTACTAGTAAGATAATAAATACCTTAAAACTGTGCCTGTGAGATAGTAAATATCTTATTACTGCGCCAGTGAGATAATAAATATCTTATTACTGCGCCAGTGAGATAATAAATATCTTATTACTGCGCCAGTGAGATAGTAAATATCTTATTACTGCGCCAGTGAGATAATAAATATCTTATTACTGCGCCAGTGAGATAATAAATATCTTATTACTGCGCCAGTGAGATAATAAATATCTTATTACTGCGCCAGTGAGATAGTAAATACCTTATTACTGACACTAGTGAGATACCATTAGTATGTCTGCATCAAATGTAAGCTATCCTTCTTCTCAGATTACTGATACACATTACTTATTGATCATAGCAATGGTCCCAGGTGTGGTAGATGGTAACAACCATTCTTCACATCCCTCCTCCTCCCCATCTGTGCTACTGTTGATACTCTTGGCCTGGCTTTCTGCTTGTACAATTCAGGCAAAGCTGTCCTGGAAAAATAACTGCGGCTTGGGATTTTCCAGCGTGGATCTACATCAATTCTCTGATACCTCGGTTTTCTACAAAAGAATACAGCAGCATGTGCACTGCCAACATCTTGGCAACCTTGCCATTCCACAGGCTTACCTTGAGATTGTTTTTGTGACGTTTTTGACTCCTTGTGGGTTGGCAGGACATGTCAGAAGAACCCTGTAACTTTATTGCTTTGACAACATGACTAGAGGAGGCGGTGGAAGTAGAGGCAGCATTTGTGGGCAGTCTATAAGTCTTGCCATCTCCTACACAAAACATAGAGTCATCATACTCCTCTGCAGCAGGAGCCATATGTGTTATTTGGACTGAACTAACTCTTGGTAGTGACACACTATCTGACACATAAATAACTTCATTACTTCCCTTATCTGTTCAAGAGCCCTGGGAAAGTCTTGTGCTTCTGCTGCTGATAGTTGTGGCACCTCTGACTTGCTGATAGTGTGTTTCCCAGTCAGACCTGTGGTTGTGCTTCAGGTTCGATCTCATAGAGGAGGTGCCTAGGTGTGAGCTGGCTTTCCCCCTGCTCACGTCATGGACTGAGGGGTTCCTGAGGGGCTAATACTACTACTGGGGCTATTCTACTACTCCTATTACTAGGTGTCAAAGATGCAGCACTTCCAGCAGCAGCAGAGGCACTCATCATTACTAAGGATGTGTATGATAATAACCTGTGTTGCTGTTTTTGCTGCTGGTTACTCAATACAAGTGTGTGTGGCTCAGTGGGGCTTGTACTTGGAAGCAGTGATGATGTTGATGATGACTGACAGGATGACTGTGTACGTTTTTCCATCTTTGCTTGTCCAGGGTCAGAGATTCCAGTGGTTTTCTAAAACAGTTTATAGACAGAACAGTACTCCTTTTCAGTGGAGGAAGATTCAGCCATTGCCTTTCCGCTAACTTTCTGGCCATGTCATCATCTCTCTCATTCAACTGCATCTGTATCTGAACAAGAGAAGGATGCTGCTACACCTTTCTCCATTATGTCACTGTCATCAGCAACACTAGAATCTTCATCCTCAATGTTTTTCATATGTGTTTTTTTGTTTTTTGTACTGGCGCTGGTGGTGGTAGTGGTGGAATTTTTGGTGGGACTTTGACAAACTGCATCCTTCCCCGGGGTTAGAGAGATCATCATCATTTATTGCACACTCTGAGGCAACCATGGCTGCAGTTTTTGAACTAACACTTTACTCTCACGTCCCTGCACTACTCCACCTTTCCCCCTCCCCCTGCCCCTTGTGTGTTTGCTGGACATTACTCAACTACTTTGTGTGTTTATGCTCTACAGTGCACAACACAACTGATGGAGTCTGTTGTCTATCAAATCTGTCTCAGTCACACAGCTCACATCCGGCTCCCAATCTGTCTTCTAATACATTTATTTTATTATTATTATTATTATTATTATTATTATTATTATTATATTTTTGTATATTATTATTTTTTATTACGTTGTCCACCCATCTTATCAGTCTGTCCAAATAAAAAAATTATAACCAAAAAAACAAATGAACAACTTCTTTCCCCAGTCTTCCCGCACAGAGACAATAACAATAAGATCAGCAAGCGAATCAGACCACAGTGTCACACCGAATTTACCTCCTTCCTCCCTTCTTCTCCCCCAGAATGTCCCCAGACTCCCCTAATACAGAGAAAAAAATGTCCTACCTAAATGACCCCCTAAACTAAACTTCAATTTCCCTTTATCCCCCTATTTTCTTTAGCTCAATAATGGTCTACTCTCTCCTCTCACACAGAATTACATGCTGTGACACCTGACACACTTGTATATGGCTGTATACACACTTGTATATGGCTGTACACACACTTGTATATGGCTGTACACACACTTGTATATGTCTGTATACACACTTCTATATGTCTGTATACACACTTGTATATGGCTGTATACACACTTCTATATGTCTGTATACACACTTGTATATGGCTGTACACACACTTGTATATGGCTGTATACACACTTGTATATGGCTGTACACACACTTGTATATGGCTGTACACACACTTGTATATGTCTGTATACACACTTCTATATGTCTGTATGCACACTTGTATATGGCTGTATACACACTTCTATATGTCTGTATACACACTTGTATATGGCTGTACACATACTTCTATATGTCTGTATACACACTTGTATATGGCTGTATACACGTCTGTATATGGCTGTACACACACTTGTATATGGCTGTACACACACACTTGTATATGGCTGTATACACACTTGTATATGGCTGTACACACACACTTGTATATGGCTGTATACACACTTGTATATGGCTGTATACACACTTGTATATGGCTGTACAGACACTTGTATATGGCTGTATACACACTTGTATATGGCTGTACACACACACTTGTATATGGCTGTACACACACTTGTATATGGCTGTATACACACTTGTATATGTCTGTACACACACTTGTATATGTCTGTACACACACTTGTATATGGCTGTACACACACATTTGTATATGACTGTACACACACTTGTATATGGCTGTACACACACTTGTATATGTCTGTACACACGCTTGTATATGGCTGTACACACGCTTGTATATGGCTGTACACACACTTGTATATGGCTGTACACACACTTGTATATGGCTGTATACACACTTGTATATGGCTGTACACACACACTTGTATATGGCTGTATACATGCTTGTATATGGCTATATACACACTTGTATATGGCTGTACACACACACACTTGTATATGACTGTACACACGCTTGTATATGGCTGTACACACACACACTTGTATATGGCTGTATACACACTTGTATATGTCTGTATACACACTTGTATATGTCTGTACACACACTTGTATATGGCTGTATACACACTTGTATATGGCTGTACACACGCTTGTATATGGCTGTACACACACTTGTATATGGCTGTACACACACTTGTATATGGCTGTATACACAATTGTGTATGGCTGTATACACACTTGTATATGGTTGTATACATACTTGTATATGGCTGTACACACACTTGTATATGGCTATATACACACTTGTATATGGCTGTACACACACACACTTGTATATGACTGTACACACATTTGTATATGGCTGTACACACACTTGTATATGGCTGTACACACGCTTGTATATGGCTGTACACACACACTTGTATATGGCTGTACACACACTTGTATATGGCTGTATACACACTTGTATATGTCTGTACACACGCTTGTATATGGCTGTACACATGCTTGTATATGGCTGTACACACACTTGTATATGGCTGTATACACACTTGTATATGACTGTACACACACTTGTATATGGCTGTACACACGCTTGTATATACCTGCAGGAAAAACAGATAAAACTTTCACGCGGTGGAGAAACTTCACTGCACAATGAACTAGGTGAAGAAAAGAATGAAAACTGCACTTTTCGTGGAAAATTTTTGTCAAGCGGGAAGTGCCAATTTTTGCTGTTTTGTGTTTGAGCGAAAGTTTTTGCCCATCCCTAGGAAATACCTTATAAGACACCAGTGAGATAGTAAATACCTTATACTGACACTAGTGAGATAATAAATACCTTATAAGACACTAGTGAGATAGTAAATACCTTATTACTGACACTAGTGAGATAGTAAATACCTTATTATTCTGCTATTAAATTAGTAAATACCTTTACACTGAAACAAATAACATAGTAAGTAGCTTAATACTGCTCTACCGAGATAGTAAATACCTTATTACTGACACTAGTGACATAATAAATACCTTATTGCTGATACTAGCGAGATAATAAATACCTTATTACTGTACTAGTGAGATAGTAAATACCTTATTACTGAAACAAATAAGATAGTAAATCCCTTAATACTGCAACTAGTGAGAAAGTAAATGCCGTATTACTGCAGATAGTGAAATAATAAATACCTTATTACTGCTCTAATGAGATAATAAATACCTTATTACTGCAGCTAGTGAGCTAGTAAATACATTATTATTGAAACAAATAAGACAGTAAATGCCGTATTACTGCTAGTGAAATAATAAATACCTGATTACTGCGGCTAGTGAGATAATAAATAGCTTATTACTGCACTAGTAAGATAATAAATAGCTTATTACTGCAGATAGTGAAATAATAAATACCTAATCACTACACTAGTAAAAAAATAAAGACCGTATTACTGCTCCAGTGAGATAATAAATACATTATTACTATGGCTAGTGAGATAATAAATAGCTTATTACTGAGCTTGTGAGATAATAAATATCTTATTACTGCTCTACTGAGATAATAAATACCTAATTACTGCACTAATGAAATAATAAATACCTTATTACTGCTCTAATGAGATAATAAATATCTTATTACTGCTCTAATGAGATAATAAATACCTTATTACTGTGTAGTGAGATAATAAATACCTTATTAATTCAGCTAGTGAAATAATAAATACCTTATTACTGTGTAGTGAGATAATAAATACCTTATTAATTCAGCTAGTGATATAATAAATACCTTATTACTGCATCTGGTGAGATAGGAGAGTAGACTTTATTACTGTGCTAGTGAAATAATAAATACTTATTACTGCTCTAGTGAGACAGGAGAGTACACTTTATTACTGAGCTAGTGATATAATAAATACTTATTAATGCTCTAGTGAGACAGGAGAGTAGACTTTATTACTGCGCTAGTGTTATAATAAATACCTTATTACTGCAGCTGGTGAGATAGGAGAGTGGACTTTATTACTGCGTTAGTGATATAATAAATACCTTATTACTGCTCTAGTGAGATAGGAGAGTAGACTTTATTACTGCGCTAGTGAAATAATAAATACTTATTATTGCGCTAGTGAAATTATAAATAATTATTACTACTCTAGTGAGATAGGAGAGTAGAATTTATTACTGTGCTAGTGAAATAATAAATACTTATTACTGCGCTAGTGAAATTATAAATACTTTATTACTGTGCTAGTGAGATAGGAGAGTAGACTTTACTACTGAGCTAGTGAAATAATAAAGACATTACTGCGCTAGTGAAATTATAAATATTTATTACTACTCTAGTGAGATAGGAGAGTAGATTTTATTACTGAGCTAGTGAAATAATAAATACTTATTACTACTCTAGTGAGATAGGAGAGTAGACTTTATAACTGTGCTAGTGAGATAGGAGAGTAGACTTTATTACTGTGCTAGTGAAATAATAAATACTTATTACTACTCTAGTGAGATAGGAGAGTAGATTTTATTACTGAGCTAGTGAAATAATAAATACTTATTACTACTCTAGTGAGATAGGAGAGTAGACTTTATAACTGTGCTAGTGAGATAGGAGAGTAGATTTTATTACTGAGCTAGTGAAATAATAAATACTTATTACTACTCCAGTGAGATAGGAGAGTAGACTTTATTACTGTGCTAGTGAGATAGGAGAGTAGACTTTATTACTGTGCTAGTGAAATAATAAATACTTATTACTGCGCTAGTGAAATTATAAATACTTTATTACTGCGCTAGTGAGATAGGAGAGCTATTGAAATAATAAAGACATTACTGCGCTAGTGAAATTATAAATATTTATTACTACTCTAATGAGATAGGAGAGTAGACTTTATTACTGTGCTAGTCAGGGCTGTGACACAGTCAGTTAATCACCTGCCTCTATCGGTTTTGTTTTTAGAGGGAGGAACATTCCGGATGTGACTATTCTGCACTTGTCATTCAGGACAAAGGGCAGTGACACCAAATCACTCTCATAATGGAATTTCCCTTTCATTTCGTGGAACAATTCACATTTCCCATATCTGTCATGTCAGCTGTGGTTATACACACTGTATGATGTGGGAGTTATACACACTGTATGATGTGGGAGTTATACACACTGTATGATGTGGGGGTTATACACACTGTATGATGTGGGGTTATACACACTGTATGATGTGGAGTTATACACACTGTATGATGTGGGGGTTATACACACTGTATGATGTGGAGTTATACACACTGTATAATGTGGAGTTATAAACACTGTATGATGTGGGGGTTATACACACTGTATGATGTGGAGTTATACACACTGTATGATGTGGAGTTATACACACTGTATGATGTGGGGTTATACACACTGTATGATGTGGGGGTTATACACACTGTATGATGTGGGGTTATACACACTGTATGATGTGGAGTTATACACACTGTATGATGTGGAGTTATACACACTGTATGATGTGGGGTTATACACACTGTATGATGTGGAGTTATACACATTGTATGATGTGGGGGTTATACACACTGTATGATGTGGAGTTATACACACTGTATGATGTGGAGTTATACACACTGTATGATGTGGGGGTTATACACACTGTATGATGGGGAGTTATACACACTGTATGATGTGGAGTTATACACACTGTATGATGTGGAGTTATACACACTGTATGATGTGGGGTTATACACACTGTATGATGTGGGGGTTATACACACTGTATGATGTGGGGTTATACACACTGTATGATGTGGGGTTATACACACTGTATGATGTGGAGTTATACACACTGTATGATGTGGAGTTATACACACTGTATGATGTGGGGTTATACACACTGTATGATGTGGAGTTATACACACTGTATGATGTGGAGTTATACACACTGTATGATGTGGAGTTATACACACTGTATGATGTGGGGGTTATACACACTGTATGATGTGGAGTTATACACACTGTATGATGTGGAGTTATACACACTGTATGATGTGGAGTTATACATACTGTATGATGTGGGGTTATACACACTGTATGATGTGGGGTTATACACACTGTATGATGTGGGGTTATACACACTGTATGATGTGGGAGTTATACACACTGTATGATGTGGAGTTATACACACTGTATGATGTGGGGTTATACACACTGTATGATGTGGGGTTATACACACTGTATGATGTGGGGGTTATACACACTGTATGATGTGGAGTTATACACACTGTATGATGTGGGGTTATACACACTGTATGATGTGGGGTTATACACACACAATGTATGATGTGGGGTTATACACACTGTATGATGTGGGGGTTATACACACTGTATGATGTAGGGTTATACACACTGTATGATGTGGGGGTTATACACACTGTATGATGTGGAGTTATACACACTGTATGATGTGGGGTTATACACACTGTATGATGTGGAGTTATACACACTGTATGATGTGGGGTTATACACACTGTATGATGTGGGGGTTATACACACTGTATGATGTGGGGTTATATACACTGTATGATGTGGGGGTTATACACACTGTATGATGTGGGGTTATACACACTGTATGATGTGGAGTTATACACACTGTATGATGTGGGGGTTATACACACTGTATGATGTGGGGGTTATACACACTGTATGATGTGGGGTTATACACACTGTATGATGTGGGGGTTATACACACTGTATGATGTGGAGTTATACACACTGTATGATGTGGAGTTATACACACTGTATGATGCGGAGTTATACACACTGTATGATGTGGAGTTATACACACTGTATGATGTGGAGTTATACACACTGTATGATGTGGGGTTATACACACTGTATGATGTAGGGTTATACACACTGTATGATGTGGGGGTTATACACACTGATGTGGGAGTTATACACACTGTATGATGTGGGAGTTATACACACTGTATGATGTGGGGTTATACACACTGTATGATGTGGGGGTTATACACACTGATGTGGGAGTTATACACACTGTATGATGTGGGAGTTATACACACTGTATGATGTGGGGTTATACACACTGTATGATGTGGAGTTATACACACTGTATGATGTGGGAGTTATACACACTGTATGATGTGGAGTTATACACACTGTATGATGTGGAGTTATACACACTGTATGATGTGGGGTTATACACACTGTATGATGTGGGGGTTATACACACTGTATGATGTGGGGTTATACACACTGTATGATGTGGGGTTATACACACTGTATGATGTGGAGTTATACACACTGTATGATGTGGAGTTATACACACTGTATGATGTGGGGTTATACACACTGTATGATGTGGAGTTATACACACTGTATGATGTGGAGTTATACACACTGTATGATGTGGAGTTATACACACTGTATGATGTGGGGGTTATACACACTGTATGATGTGGAGTTATACACACTGTATGATGTGGAGTTATACACACTGTATGATGTGGAGTTATACACACTGTATGATGTGGGGTTATACACACTGTATGATGTGGGGTTATACACACTGTATGATGTGGGGTTATACACACTGTATGATGTGGGGTTATACACACTGTATGATGTGGGAGTTATACACACTGTATGATGTGGAGTTATACACACTGTATGATGTGGGGTTATACACACTGTATGATGTGGGGTTATACACACTGTATGATGTGGGGTTATACACACTGTATGATGTGGGGGTTATACACACTGTATGATGTGGAGTTATACACACTGTATGATGTGGGATTATACACACTGTATGATGTGGGGTTATACACACACAATGTATGATGTGGGGTTATACACACTGTATGATGTGGGGGTTATACACACTGTATGATGTAGGGTTATACACACTGTATGATGTGGGGGTTATACACACTGTATGATGTGGAGTTATACACACTGTATGATGTGGGGTTATACACACTGTATGATGTGGAGTTATACACACTGTATGATGTGGGGTTATACACACTGTATGATGTGGGGGTTATACACACTGTATGATGTGGGGTTATATACACTGTATGATGTGGGGGTTATACACACTGTATGATGTGGAGTTATACACACTGTATGATGTGGGGGTTATACACACTGTATGATGTGGGGGTTATACACACTGTATGATGTGGGGTTATACACACTGTATGATGTGGGGGTTATACACACTGTATGATGTGGAGTTATACACACTGTATGATGTGGAGTTATACACACTGTATGATGTGGAGTTATACACACTGTATGATGCGGAGTTATAAACACTGTATGATGTGGAGTTATACACACTGTATGATGTGGGGTTATACACACTGTATGATGTAGGGTTATACACACTGTATGATGTGGGGGTTATACACACTGATGTGGGAGTTATACACACTGTATGATGTGGGAGTTACACACACTGTATGATGTGGGGTTATACACACTGTATGATGTGGAGTTATACACACTGTATGATGTGGGGTTATACACACTGTATGATGTGGGGGTTATACACACTGTATGATGTGGAGTTATACACACTGTATGATGTGGAGTTATACACACTGTATGATGTGGGGGTTATACACACTGTATGATGTGGAGTTATACACACTGTATGATGTGGGGGTTATACACACTGTATGATGTGGAGTTATACACACTGTATGATGTGGAGTTATACACACTGTATGATGTGGAGTTATACACACTGTATGATGTGGGGGTTATACACACTGTATGATGTGGAGTTATACACACTGTATGATGTGGAGTTATACACACTGTATGATGTGGAGTTATACACACTGTATGATGTGGAGTTATACACACTGTATGATGTGGGGTTATACACACTGTATGATGTGGAGTTATACACACTGTATGATGTGGAGTTATACACACTGTATGATGTGGGGGTTATACACACTGTATGATGTGGAGTTATACACACTGTATGATGTGGAGTTATACACACTGTATGATGTGGAGTTATACACACTGTATGATGTGGGGTTATACACACTGTATGATCTAGGGTTATATACACTGTATGAGCTAGGGTTATACACACTGTATGAGCTAGGGTTATACACACTGTACTCCATGTATAAAATCCCTTTATTTGTTTTCTGAGGCTTAAAAACTACTCCTACATACACTCTGGAAGTTCACTTTTATGCTTTTCCAGGGTCCATGGTTCCCATTACCAAAGTGATCTTAATAGTGTCTTAGAAGTGATTGGACTAAGATAAGCTAAAAACATTCCTGAACAGAAGAACTACATTACTACATTAACAGTTTTATCTCTGCACAAACGGTTAACCAAAGAGAGTCTATGTCGAACTAACATAAAATTATGGCATCACGATTTAATATAAAATACTCTGTTTTACAGATACTAACTGAAAGAACATGATATTTATTACAAGACCAGAGGCTCTATTATGCTAGTTTAAAGCTGATTAATAACATTAGAAGATACATGAGAAATAAGATTAAGATACAATTACTTAAATATGGATTCTCTGGACCAATCAACTGCCTTTAGAATGTCTTTGAAGAGCCTACCAGGTAAATAAGATGCGGAAGCCATAGCACCTCTCGAGGAGTGAGCCCTGAAAAGGAAAACATCGATATCAGTTGACTGCATGATCCATCAGTTCCATCTAGCCAAAGTGGTTGAAAACACAGGGAGATGAGATCTAAAGGAAATTAACAATTGGTTAGAGTTTTTAGGTCTGATATTACAAGTAGCTAATTCATAAGTCTGTAAACATTGGACAAGACAAAGCTGAGGTTTTTGTGGAAAGGAAGGATACAAAAGTTGTCTAGACAAAGTTTTAGTTCTCCTAAAATTGTGGAAGATAACACCACCTGGGAGAAAAGAACGTGAAGCTATATCTAGGGCTCTAACATCTGAAACTCTACAGAATGACATTAAACAGAGCAACATAGTTAGTTTGGCTGAAAGTTGTTTCAGCGATAATCTATCATTCTCTGGCCAGGCCTCAAGGAAGCGAAGAATGAAAGTAACATCCCAGTGACTGCTATATTTGTAAACCTTTCATGAGTTTACAAACAAGGGGATGCTGACCCGTCGGAAGATTATCAATATGACAATGACCTGTGGACCTATAACAATTGATAGTTCTATAAGCCTTGCCCTGTTGAAAACAGAGATGAAATTCAAGACAGAGGTTAAATTGGAAGAAACGGGATCCAAATTCCATTCCAGGCACCAAAGTGACCGTGACGTGATACAAATTCCATTCCAAGCACAAACGTGACCATGTAAAATGATTGAGTTCCTAGAGCCCAGGCTTTGGAAATGAGTGAAAGAGCTGATTCTGAAAGTCCCTCGATATACCAGGGACCCCTGAAATCAGCCAGGCCAACAGGTATAACTGGTTTGATAGTAAGAGATTGTGAGGATTCCCTATCGGATCTGTCAACAACCGAGAAATATTGGGTAGAATCCGCAGGTAATCTATTGACAACTTCAGAAGTGGAGGGAACCAAAGCTGACCCTGGGAATCATTGCGAAAAGTGGAAAACATAGTTTCTGGCATCGTTCCATATTTGGAGAAACGCATCTGGAGCAATAGCTTCTGGATCCGGTCTCCAACTGAAAAATTTTGGCAATTGAGTATTCAGTGTCGAAGCAAAAAGATCTATGTGTAAGGGACCCATGCTAAATTGATTTTTCTGAAAATGGACTTGTGAAGAGACAAATTGCTGAAATCCGATAGATGTCTCAAATTCTAATCTGCAATGGTATTGGAGAGCCCTGGAAGATATTCCGCCTGAATGGAAATGTCTCTGTCAAGACAAAACTGCCAGAAGTCCTTCACCAAATTGGCCAGGCTTTTCAATTTGTGCCTCCCAGGTGATTGATATACCTGACTGCAGACACATTGTCCATCTTGAGGAGGATGCAGCAATTCATCATGTCTTTGGAGAAACTCTTGATCGAGAGAGATCCTGCTAATAACTCTAAACAGTTGATGTGCATATGTCTTTCAAGATATGACCAGTTGCCTCCTGTGGTAAGGTTTCCACAATGAACTCCCCAGCCCACAGAGCTGGCGTCCGATTCTATAATGAAATTTGGGGAAATGGCCCAGCAGTGCCAAGCTTCCATGTGGTTTAACCGCCATGCCAATTCCTTCCGTGTTTTAAGGAAAGGGGAATCATATCCGTATAACTCAGACCTCTCCGAAAATGGAGAATTTTTAATCTTTGAAGAGCTCTGTAGTACAGAGGACCTAGGAAAATAGCTTGAATTGAGACTGAGAAGAGTCCCACAATTCTTGAGATTGTACTCAAGGCAATGACCTTTTTTATCAAGACCCATTGAATCTCTTTTCGAATCAACTTCAATTTCTTTTTTGGAAGAAGCAGAGATGTTTTTAAGGAGTATACTGTAAATCCCAGGAATTCTATAGATTGGGCCGGAACCACTATAGGTTTATGCTAATTTATAAGAAATCGGAGTTGGTTCAATAATTGGACAGTCAAATGAAGTTGATCCTTCAAAACATTTGGATCTTAAAACATGATGAGCATTTCATTTAGATAGACGATCATCTGAATTCTCAGGAAAGACACCACCAGTTTCATCAGTTTTTTTGAAGCATCATGGGGCTGATGAGAGACTGAAGGGTAGGCAAATTAATTGCCACTTTTCCCTTTCCAGAGAAACTGAAGGAAACTCTGATGATGCAGAGACATGGGGACTGTAAGGTAAGCATGTTTGCGGTTCAATTTCACCATCCAGTCTACTGGTATCATTAAGTTCCCGAGACACTGAGGGCTAGATTTAAAGGCAGCCGTTAAACCATCCGCTAAGTAAAAAAGGCACATCGGCCGCAAAGAACACATGGTTTACGGCAGATTCAAAGGTAAGCGTACAAGAATAGCTATCGGGCGTAGGCACTACAAAAACACGTAGCACAAAAACCAGCGTCGCACCTGATTTTGCATCACCGTGCGTACCAAACACCCGTTAAAACACAACTTAAGTCAAAATGTTACATTACAGCTGCCGTTGTCTAGCAACCCTGATAGATGCACAAACAAAATTCAAACCTACAGCCAATCCCAAGGCCCCAAAGTATCAAAAATTTTCAAATACACCTATATATACCTCAAAATAACGGTTACACCCTGTCTGTGTTTCGAGTTTCAGCAAGCTAGAGCACAGGACCCAGGAGTGGAGGATAGTGTTTAGAGAGAGAGAGATAGAGAGAGAAGCATACACAGGAGTAAGGTAGAGGGATCTTGGAGAGAATTACATTTAAATAGACACATAGCACACTTTTGCACATAGCACATACATCCACACAAACACAAACACATACACATACATACACATAGTCTTTTTTTTTTCATCACACCTTACACATTTTAAACTTTATTTTTACAGTGTGAATCCGTGAGTGAAAGTGTGTGACAGAGAGTGAGTGGGATCGAGTGTGTCTGTGAGGGCGTGTGAGAGTGCCTGGGTGTGAGTGGGTGAATGATGGCTAGGAGAGGAGGACAGGAGAGAGGGATGGGGAGACTAGTGGAGGAGGAGGAGGAAGGTCAGGAGGGGATCCCTCAGCAGAGCAGGGGTGGGAGAGGGAGATACGCAGGGCGGAGGGGGACCAGGCCCACAAGAACAGGCACACTAAGAAGAAGAGGGACAGATCCTGCAGTGGGACGAGGGGTAGTGCCTGGGGACCACCACACACAGGCAGGGGCAGAGCAGGCAGGACACTCCGGGTCTGACTCCTCGCATGCCGGAGCTGAGGGGGACAGGGTCAGGGATCCCCAATATACCGAGGAAGAAAACACGGTTCTCATGGAGGCTGTGCTGGAGAGGGAGAGTGTCCTCTTCCCGGGGGAGAGACTCCCTGGCCTGGCTGCGAGGAGGAGAGCTGCCTGGAGTCAAATCTGCAGCAGAGTTAATGCGGTGGCCACCTGCAGACGGGATGTTGACTCAATAAAGAAGAGATGGGGCGACTGCAAAAGGCAGGTGAAGAAGAAGATGGGGTATGCCGCCCTGCACGCCCGAGCCACCGGAGGTGGGCCACCTGTCCCCATCACCTTCAGCGCATGGGAGGAGAGGCTGCGGCAGACACTGTCATCTACCCTCATTGAGGGGGTCCCTGGAGGATCAGACACTGGGGATGAGAGGAGCCTCCACACCACTGGTAAGTGCATCACCACAAAACCACACACCACCTCAAACCACACACCCATCACAAACAAGCACTCACATCCCAACATCTGCCCTTCATTCATTCACACAATTGCACCAACACAGCACCCTGAGGGTTTAAACAGGACGCAAGACAAGGACAAATGTCAAGGTTCAACAAGCCCAAAACCTGTCCAACTCCCTGGTTAACCCTCATGTTGCTGTGCTGATCACACACAATACACACAAACCATGCTCAGTAAAGTGTTGTATGTCAAACATCACAATTGTTGTCACACAGTGTTACCCATGTTCACACAGGGAATCCAGCACATAACCCCATGAGTGCTAGAGGGATCATCAATGCATCGATCAACAATGCTTTGGCAACCCCTCTGGTACTCAAAGGGTTAACCAGACAACAAACACATGTCGATAGGTTAACAATTACATGACACATAGGGGACATTCACTAAGCGGTGAAAAAGAGCTGATGTAGAGAATTTGACACTTACATACCCTCACTTTACCAATTACAATGTTAGTCTATGGAGAACATCCAATAACAGGATTCAAGCTGCACAGGCCCCATTGTGTGGACTCCATAGAAAACATTGCAGATGGGGAAATGAGGTCAGCGGAGAAGTCAGCATCATAATCAGTTCATCAGGTCCACTTAACCGCTTACTGAATCACCAACAGGATGGATCAGGTCACAAATCACAGTGCCACTGAGAATAAATGCTTGTATGTGCAACACACAGG
The DNA here is from genome assembly GCA_037306005.1 of Rhinophrynus dorsalis. NCBI lineage: Eukaryota > Metazoa > Chordata > Amphibia > Anura > Rhinophrynidae > Rhinophrynus > Rhinophrynus dorsalis. Next base: position 510,906,162 of record CM074722.1, on the reverse strand, counting down.
CCAAAAACAATCACACATAACTAAAGGTGAAAAAGTTGGCCTTGGTGTTGTATGCAATCATTTACGCTAACTTCAATTTACATAGCTCACATTTGATTCACATATAGATCCTCAGGAGTGCTGATGCCATGGATGGATGGTACACCAGACACTATTTGCAGGATACATATGGGAACCAAATATGAACCATTGAGGTTTGGTCAATAACAGGCCAGGAATTATGGATATCTATGATCGGGTCTGGCTGCCTCACACAGAAGGATGGATGGGCTGATCCAGTAAAAAAAAAAGGCCTCAATCAATGATATCCTTCAATACTGGCTTGATTGTTGCCCCTCAGGATTCAACTTGAACAGACCTCATGGACAGAATCCTGTAATGTACATCAATCCCTGATTGCCACGGTGGTATCCCATGCATCACAATGCAATGCATAGGATACCATCATGACAACCAGAGAGGGACATGTCTAATCTGACAAAATCCAGCACTGTACGGGATGAACTGATAACACAGGGATGAATACTACTTGAATCACACTGCAGATCTATTCCAAAAAGATATGTACAGAAAGATAAACGACCAGATATGTATGTGGATATGTCCCTTTCAAATGGGTACAAATAGGTCCCAACAAGATGTAAACCCAGAGTTCGGTTCAGTACGTGTGATTGTCCTACTGCCCATATATGTGCACCCTCAACAAAATAACTCATATTGATATCATCATCAGAGTACATATACCTAGTATATTACACCTTACTTGGATGGGTATCAGTGGTATCTATGAAAGTTAATTTGTGATGGATGTACATATATAGGCAGTAAGACAATCACATGTACTGAACAGATCTCTGGGTTCATATCTATCAAGGATATGTTTGTACCCATATGAAAGGTACATATACACACATATCAGACCATATTCCTCACTGTGTACCTTGGCATGGCAATGGTTAATTTCACTTTGATGTAACATTGCAGGCATCATAAAGAGATGTTTAGAAAGATGTTACTGTATGTGACAGCTGGAGATGTCAGTCATATGACCACACGGAGGCTCTTCAGCAGACCCAAAATTGAACCAATTGGAGATGGATCCATCATTGACATGGTCCACAGAGCGCGCTTACAAACCAGGAACATTTAGTAGACAATGGCAAAGATGTAGTTATGTCCAAATGGGTCAATGTGGAGTCTGCTGAAGAGCCTCCGTGTGGTCAAATGACTGACATCTCCAGCTGTCACATACAGCAACATCTTTCTAAACATCTCTTTATGATGCCTGCAATGTTACATCAAGGTGAAATTAACCATTGCTATCCCATTAAAGAGATAGTAATACCTAAAATGTGAAAGGAAAAATACATGTCATAGGATTGATCCACCGGGTAATGCAAGGGTATTCCCACTACTGAAAGGTGTTTCATCACAAGAGTATAACAGCTCAAAGTTGAATATTCCATGGACAATATCACTGTGGCCTGAAAATGTACTATGCCAATGTTGCCAGACCATCCTCTGGCTAGCTTTGGTCCAGGGAGCATAAATCCACAAAGGATGATGTGGCAACAGCGCAAATGTACAATTTCAGGCCACTGGGATGTGGCACAAAAGGAATTCAACTCTGAGCTGCAATACATGTAGAATAAAACACCCTTCACCAGTAGGAGTACCGTTGTTTCACACAGGGGGATAAACCATACAACATATATGTTCCTTTACACATTTCAAGTATTAATATCAATTTGACACCATCATGGCTAAGTTTACTGATCACACAATCTCAATCCTCCACACAGGTTATGTGTCTCCAGCACATCAGGAGCCCATGGAGGAGGCCACCTCACCACCCAGTGAGGAGTATATGGAGGAGGAGACCAGCCAGTGGGCACCATACCCAACGACATCCACACCTCTTGGCCAGCTGGATGCCCCAACTCTGCCTGCACCACCTCTGCCTGCACCACCTCTGCCTGCACCACCTTATTACAGTGACTGGATGCCCCCCACCACCTCCAGGAGCTATTATCCTCCAGCAGCAGCAGCACCACCACCACCAGGGAGGCAATGGCTGCCCGGTGATGTGGCCACCACCCAGTACGGGCCATACTCATCCCCGACTGACCTACCCTCCTGGATGGCTCCCCAGCATGGCCCCAGGTATGATCCCAGGTGGGGGCCAAGCACATACCAGTGGCCAAGGTTTGACCCTTGGCCACTCGACTACCAACACCTGGGCCTGCTTGGGGAGCCCCAACACCCTATGCGAAGGGACGTGTTTACCCCACCACCTCCACCAGCACAGACATCGGTGGGCAGCAGTGGGTCCATTGATGTGGTGGGCACATACCCATCTGCAGCACATACAGCACCAGCAGAGGAGGACACAGCACCAGCAGAGGAGGACACAGCACCAGCAGAGGAGGACACAGCAGCAGCTGATTCACCAGGCACAAGCATCACCAGCAGTGAACGGCCCACGGGGATGGAAGCAGAGTGTATGGCTCTGCAAAGGAGACTACTCCGGTCAAGCCTCTGCACCAATGACAACATCACCAGGAGCCGTAGGGAATCCCGTAGAAACACTAACAGGATAGAGGCAAGGATCCATGCCCTGGAGTCGGAGGTCATGAGGATCAACACTCAACTCCATCAGCTACACACGGGGGTGATGGACCTGCTTGCACAAGTACTGGTGGAGTTGAAAGAGCTGAACCGCAGGGAGGACTTACGGTTGGAGAGATGGAAAACCTGCGCTCCACAGAGGGATCCACTGCCCCCCCCCCCCTAATGTGACCCCCGAAGCCACACCTAGGGGGCAAAGGGTGACCAGGAGATCATCCAGGTTATCCACTTCTGCCACACAGTCTAAGGCCCCCCCCCTAAGAAAAAAAAATAAAATGCCCAACATGTTACATTTCCCCTGAATAAAGGAACATTGTGCTTTTGAATCCTGTCTGATCTGCTTTGAATTTGGTCATAGATTGGGTGGCAGAGTTGTCTCCAATGCATTGCCAAACAATTCAGTGAACACAACTTCTGCCTAGGTAAGATGTTTGTGGGATGTTACAACATGGGTTCACACACACATCGTTGTACAAATTCAACTGTAAATACATCCCTGTAGCCATATTACACAACTGTGTTATATGGCAATGTTTTGTGTTGATTTTGCATAACAAAACATTCCCCTTAGCCCAACATTTGGTACAACATTGAACATTCATCTACATCATATGTTGTGTTTAACCCTTTGATAGCCAGAGTGGTAGGCAACGCATTGCAAAGAAATGCGTTGGGTACCACTCTGGCACTCAGAGGGTTAAGGGGATAACCAAACAAATGGCTTAGCGGTGAGATAACAAGCAGGACAGATAAATGGGACATGTATCCATATTGTCTTGGATTCACACACTCATTGTGCAACAGACTGACTGGGGAAGCCAATGTTTTTAACCTAGGATTTCAATGTGTAGCACACACATTGATATCCTGGGGTGAGCATTGGGGCCTCCAGTAAGTTGACTTGTTGTTTTTCCTAAGGGTGTAACAGACTTCCCCAGTGAAAACACTTGTCCACTTGGTCATGTACTGTGATATGTCCCAGTGGAGCAATATCACTGAACATTGATTATACTGAGCAACACATTAACTGTGGACAGGAATTCACTGTGGAAGTATGTCCCCTTTATCACCTCTTTATCACTCCCACAACACATTAGTGTATCACTGCCACCATCTGTTAGCGTGAATACATCACTGAGTCCACTCACTTGCAAACAAGTGGTGGAGTCCTGTGATATGGGTGATGCCTTTCCATTTATGGGGGATACTCTATCCTGAGTGTGGTTACGCATTAACAAACATATGTGTAATCCAATATATCCTCATAGAGACACTGATGATTAACTAGTGATGGTTCTTCTTTATTGTGTCTCAAAGTACATTAGAACGTACATGTGTTTTCTGTGTGTATTGCCTATATGCATTGAACACTTGTATGAGAACACTAAATGTACTTTGAAACTAGATCATACTACTTGAGTAACACTTCTCCTCTGCTCATGTGTTGTCCACAAGGTTTGACAACTCTGTAGATGAGCATCCTAACTGTACAGGTTATTACACTTGTGAAATTGTGTTTTCAGTGTCTATATGAGAATGTTCAAGTAGAGGTCTGTCTGAACCTCCTGTCAAATATTGCATCACTAACAACATCACCAGTGGTCCAGACATCGGAATCTTGACTTGAGGAGGCCAAAGGTCCGCTCAATGGCATTCCTCGTTCTGCCATGAGCCTGGTTGTACCTTTCCTGGGCATGTGTTCGAGGATTGGCCAGAGGGGTCAGTAGCCAGGACTTGCATCCATAGCCAGCATCACCTGTGTAATGTGAGTGACATGGTGAGACAGGGAGCACATGTTGTGTGAATGATGTTTTGTGTGGTGGACGTACTAGCTGTGGGTCAGGAGCATGCTAAGCAGCGTTGTGTGTACGCCTGTGTATGTGATGTGATTTTGTATTGTGAACTCACCCAAAAGCCATCCCCCTGTAAAATTTCCATTCTCGAAATCTCTGTGGACTGAGGAGTTTTGGAGAATGTATGAATCATGTGAGCTGCCAGGATACTTTGCACAGACATTCATTATCCTCATATGGCTGTCACACACCATCTGCACGTTGATGGAGTGAAAGTTCTTCCTGTTGATGAATATCTGTGCGTCACGTGCTGGGGCCTTAATCCGGACATGGGTGCAATCTATAGCACCCATGACCCTGGGCATGCCTCCCCTGGCGTAAAAGGCCTGCTTGACATGTATCCAGTCCATGTCGGTGGTGGGGAAATGTATATAGGTACTGGCCTTGTTTTTGAGGGCTGGCAGGACCTGGGCCAGCACCCTGGAGAATGTGGCCTGTGACATGCCAGATGCGTAACCCTCTGTGGACTGGAAGGCCCCGCTTGCCATGAAGTGTATGGCACAGAGTAGTTTCTGCAGGCCAGTTAGGGCATGGTTGTGGATGTAGATGGGATCCACCTGCTCCTTGATGACCTCATACAAGGCAATGATGCTGTCAGGCCTCAACCTGTAGCGATCAATTACCTCATCATCGGTCATTCCAAAGAGGGTGACCCTTGGGCGGTATACCCTGGGCCTTGGTGGTCGTCTATACATCCTCTGCCCTCCAGGTGGAGATGGGCTCCTGTGTGGCTGCTGAGCCAGAGCCTCCTCACTTGCAACAGGTGGTGGCTGTTGATCAGGCATGCTTGGAGGTTGCTGATGTTCCCCAGCTCTCTCCCTTGCACGCCTTCTCCGCAGCCTTCGCAACAATATGTAACCCAACATACTGTTTGCTCTCTCTATCTGTCTCTATCTGTCTCTATCTGTCTCTCTCTCTCTCTCTCTCTATCTATCTCTCTCTATCTCTCGCTCTCCCTCCCTGAGTGGAAAACAAGCCACAAGTGAGTGTGTTGAGTTGTCCCTTTAAGTACTTGCTAGGGCGTTGTGTAGGTGTGGTGATGAGGTGAGTGCTGACCAGTGGTGAGTTGTTTTTGTCCAGGTAAGTGTTTGCAGGTGTTTGTGTGTTATAAGATTTGGTGTGTTGTGCTTGTTCTGTGTGTGCCATTTGCGGGCGTGCAGTTGTGGGGTGCAGGTCGCGTGTTGATGTTGCCCAGGTGAGCTTGTATTTGCAGGTGTCCGCTTTGTGTGATAACCCCCATTGTTCCGTGCCATGTTGTGCTGGTGTTTTTTAGTGTGTCGTTGTCCCTGTGGTGTTGGTTGTTGTTGTGTGTGTAGTGATTTGTGTTGTGTGTGCATGTTTTTGTGTTGTTTTGGCATTGCACGGGTTAATTTTCCCATTTACATGGTTGTGCGGGAAGCATTTTGTGTATTTTCCTATGTAATGGGTGTTTTGTTTTGGCCGTTAAGTGTCTAACGGCTAAAAAAAGTGGGTCTTAACTTTTAGCCGTTAGGTGTGTCTTTTTTTCAGCCGTTATCAGTACCGCAAGCCTTTGAATGGCTCTGAGGTATGTTTTTCCATGCGTCTGAATGCACGTAAGTGTATCGGCCGTAAGGATTCTACAACTGCCGTTAGCTGTTCTTTAGACGGATCTTTGAATTGCAACATGTCACTTAACGCACCCATTAGTGATTTTTTTTGCTAACGGCTGCCTTTAAATCGAGCCCTCTGCCTCTCTGAAGGAAGAAAGGGTAGGGAGCCCTGGCCTCAATGTATTCAGGTCTTCTCCCATAACCTGAGGTGTCTTGTTGGAAACTAGATCATTTTCTAGGAGGACCCTGAAATGATTGGCCGGGAAAACTCCCCCCTCTTGTTTTGGTCTTTCAAAAACTCTGGGGTTGAAAACTTTTTTAATCGAAGATTGAGCCTTGTCTAAGGCTATAAATGTTGAAACACATTTCCCAAAATCTTTAGTGAATGAGTCACCAAAGAGAAAACTGTTGGCCTCAGGGCCTGCTTCAGATGAAGCCATCTCTGTTAATTTATGATCAGTTTTCAGGAGAATAGTGCAGCGCCTTTCAGTAGAAAGCATTAGCATTATCTAATAAACAAAGAGCCCTTTGGATCCATCCCCATAAGACAGATAGAGCCATAGGGGTTTTGTTAGAGACAGATTCTTCAGTCATGGTGAACAATTGTGACAGAGTTTAAGGGATCTGTTGATACCTTTTCTTGGGTCCTTCCATCGGGCATTCCACCTTTAATTTGTTTGTGGTCTTAGTATCCAAAGATTTCCTTATCCAGAATTACATATATTTAGAAACGTGATCTCTAGGGATCCACTCTGAAGGGATCCACTCTGAAGATCTGGGATGTTTAATCCTTTCCGGGTGAAACAAAGGTTGGCCCTGATCATCCAGAATGGGCCCTGAGTCCTGTTCCTTAGAAATTTCAGACTGTTTATTTTTTTAACTTTTGAATGTCCTTCCAATCAGCACTATCATCCTTCGACTCATAAGAATCTTCAGATGAAGAAGACAATCTATATGAGTCAGGTTTTTGGCGAGCTCTGTTAGTCTTGATATTATCACCTCCCGAGTAGAAGGTCTCATGAGTGGGGGTGTGCCACTTTATCTTTGCTAGATTTACTAATGGAATCACTGTGAGACTGCGATGTCACTGTCAATAGGAGCACAGTGTTTTGACTTCATTATCCTCAACACTGTTATTCTCCACTTTAGAAAATTCAGGAGATGAATCAGAAATGGTGATTTTAGTATCACCCATAGGGTTAACATCAAGCATATCATTAGAAGGTACTTGAGGTCTGATTGAACTAAACACCTCCACTAAAGATTTACTGGGTGTATCAGACGTCTTATTCATAGAAGTGACAAGATTGCTTACAAAACTGTCTTATTGACAGAAGCATCAGAAGAAATGGGATCCAAGTTCTGTTCCAAGCACTAATGTGACCATTTGGTCCAGTAAGATTTGAAGCATGATCAAGTAGCTGGTGCCCATGATTCAGACATAAGTGATAAAGCTGATTCTAAAAGTCCCTTGACAAACCAGGGACCCCTGAAATAAGCAATGCCAAAAAGGTGTAACTGATTTGTTAGCAAAAGAGTGTAAGATTTTCCTGATGGGTCTGTTAATAAGCGAGGAAACAGAGTTAGATATTGAGGGTAATCTATTGAGCTGTCCAAAATGGAGGAATGAGCATGATAGTGGCATTTTGTTTTCTGGCTTGTAAAAATTACCCTTGGGATTATTGTAAGTGGAGGGAAGGCATCATTTCTGAATTTGTGCCATGTCTGCCAATAAATCGTATCCAATGCAATTACTTCTGACAAATTGGCCATCTTGAGAAAGATGGAGCAGTTTGAAGTTTCCTTTGTGAAAATCCTGATTGTGAATGAACCTGCTAATAGTTTTAAGAAATTGATGTGCATTGTTTTTCCTGATGTGACCATTTCCCTCCTGTGGTTAGATTTCAACAGCGAGCCTCCAATCTATACTGCTAGCATCCAATTCTATCACCATGTCTGGATTCAGTGACTGCTTGGCGTTGTAACTGCCAAACAGAATGGAGCGTTTGAGGTTGGTTCAGTATTGTCTGATCACCGGACACAAATGAGTGAGCGCTATATACTTTATGAACGTCTTTTATACAGCAGTCTATGGTTTAACATATCTCCTTAAAATATGTTTGTATTGGCCCTCTCATTACGAGAGACGGCAGATTTCTGTTTGACATATTCTTCTTATTATTATTATAGATTTAGGAGTTAGCCTTAATTTTGGCCAATTTACATGTGGCTTAACTTTAAAGCAGCACTGAAACAACTATATAACACATTGTTATTTATTTTAAAGCAGCGCTGTAACTTTATAATATATTATACTATATTGGTATTTACTTCAAAGCGGTGTTATAACTTCTTGATATACTTTACTACATTGGTATTTGCGCCGCAATTGTATAAAAAGAATGTTGATTCATATTTTTAACACACGTCAACTTCATACATAATTTTGACATGTCCTCATTGGTATTTGCGCTGTAAAGAATGGAGCGTTACATCAATACATGTTGCCTTTACATATAATCCTATAGTTTGATATGTCCCCTTTAAATAAGCATATTATTTGAGATGGCAGACTTTTGTCTGTTATAACATTTGCTTGGGGGTCAGTTTTACTTTAGCCGTTTTGTAGTGCAGCTTACTTATAATGTTGCAATACAATGTCATTATATAGGTACTGATTGCATCTGCTATCATGGAACGTCTGTGGACAGTGTCATCTAAATATTAACCTCTTAATGACTCTTGACGTACTATGACCGTCATGGAATTCCGGGCTCCCCCCGTGGCTACACGCCGTTCGGGAAGTCCAGGACAGGAAACAAAACAAAAAAAAATGCTCCGTGGTCGTTGAGTGACCGTGCTGATTGACTGGTCGTTAAGGGGTTAATCCACCAGCAAGGACTGTGTTTATATATGATTGCCATCCAAATAATGTACTCACTTTTTCTGTACTTATCTGCATGAAATGTTTTGTGTTTTTTCCATACTAGAAATACATTTATTTGATCAGGTATGGGGGTATTTAGAGGCCATTGTGCAGGCTACCCTGACCATGTATACTAACACAATGGTCTATCGGAGTCAGACTACCCTGACCATGTATACTAACACAACGGTCTATCGGAGTCAGACTACCCTGACCATGTATAGTAACACAACGGTCTATCGGAGTCAGACTACCCTGACCATGTATACTAACACAACGGTCTATCTGAGTCAGACTACCCTGACCATGTATACTAACACCACTGTCTATCAGAGTCAGACTACCCTGACCGTGTATACTAACACCATGGTCTATCGGAGTCAGACTGCCCTGACCGTGTATACTAACACCACTGTCTATCAGAGTCAGACTACCCTGACCGTGTATACTAACACAATGGTCTATCAGAGTCAGACTGCCCTGACCGTGTATACTAACACCATGGTCTATCGGAGTCAGACTACCCTGACCGTGTATACTAACACCACGGTCTATCAGAGTCAGACTACCCTGACCGTGTATACTAACACCACTGTCTATCAGAGTCAGACTACCCTGACCGTGTATACTAACACCACTGTCTATCAGAGTCAGACTACCCTGACCATGTATACTAACACAATGGTCTATCAGAGTCAGACTACCCTGACCGTGTATACTAACACCACTGTCTATCAGAGTCAGACTACCCTGACCATGTATACTAACACCACTGTCTATCAGAGTCAGACTACCCTGACCGTGTATACTAACACCACTGTCTATCAGAGTCAGACTACCCTGACCATGTATACTAACACAATGGTCTATCAGAGTCAGACTGCCCTGACCATGTATACTAACACCACGGTCTATCAGAGTCAGACTACCCTGACCGTGTATACTAACACCACTGTCTATCAGAGTCAGACTACCCTGACCATGTATACTAACACAATGGTCTATCAGAGTCAGACTACCCTGACCATGTATACTAACACCACTGTCTATCAGAGTCAGACTACCCTGACCATGTATACTAACACAACGGTCTATCGGAGTCAGACTACCCTGACCATGTATACTAACACCACGGTCTATCAGAGTCAGACTACCCTGACCATGTATACTAACACCACTGTCTATCGGAGTCAGACTACCCTGACCGTGTATACTAACACAACGGTCTATCGGAGTCAGACTACCCTGACCGTGTATACTAACACAACGGTCTATCGGAGTCAGACTACCCTGACCGTGTATACTAATACCACTGTCTATCAGAGTCAGACTACCCTGACCGTGTATACTAACACCACTGTCTATCGGAGTCAGACTACCCTGACCGTGTATACTAACACCACTGTCTATCGGAGTCAGACTACCCTGACCGTGTATACTAACACAACGGTCTATCGGAGTCAGACTACCCTGACCGTGTATACTAACACCACTGTGTATCAGAGTCAGACTACCCTGACCGTGTATACTAACACCACTGTCTATCGGAGTCAGACTGCCCTGACCGTGTATACTAACACCACGGTCTATCGGAGTCAGACTGCCCTGACCGTGTATACTAACACCACGGTCTATCTGAGTCAGACTGCCCTGACCGTGTATACTAACACCACGGTCTATCGGAGTCAGACTGCCCTGACCGTGTATACTAACACCACAGTCTATCGGAGTCAGACTACCCTTACCGTGCATACTAACACCACGGTCTATAAGGGTCAGACTACTGGGTTAACTCAAGAAGATGCCATGGATAGACTGAACAAAATTAAGACTGACAAAGCACCGGGTCCTGATGGTATATATCCAAGGGTTCTTAAGAAACTCAGTGTAGCGTTGGCAAATCCCCTATATTTACTCTTTAAAGATTCTCTCACCAAAGGCTCAGTGCCACAAGATTGGCGAAGAGCCAATGTAGTGCCTCTATTTAAGAAGGGAACTAAAACAGAACCTGGGAACTATAGACCTGTGAGTTTGACCTCTGTAGTGGGAAAACTGCTAGAAGGGACAATAAGAGACTATATTCAGGATTACAACACAAAAAATAAGATCATTAACAGGAATCAACATGGTTTTATGAAGAATAGATCATGCCAAACTAACCTTTTCTGCTTCTATGAGGAAGTAAGCAGCAACCTTGATAATGGCAAGGCAGTTGATGTAGTATATCTAGACTTTGTAAAGGCACACAGAAGGCTGGGGTATAAAATAAGGAAATCGGGGCTAGGAGATAACCTTTGCAATTGGATGCAAAACTGTTTGAAGGATAGGGAACAGTGTGTGGTTGTAAATGGACAATTCTCCAATACAGTTATAGTGGAGAGTGGAGTACCTCAGGGTTCAGTATTAGGTCAGCTGCTTTTTAACATGTTTATAAATGACCTAGAAATAGATATAGAAAGCAAATTATCAATATGTGCAGATGACACTAAATTATGCAGGGTAATTAATTCAGAACAGGATAATTGCTATCTACAGAGGGATTTATATAAAATGGCAGATTGGGCAAACAAATGGAATATGAAGTTTAATGTGGGGAAGTGTAAAGTCATGCATTTGGGAGGAAATAATCCCAAGGCTACTTATAAACTTAATGGAATCATTTTAGGGGACTCGTTGCTAAAGAAAGACCTCAGTATACTTGTCAACTACAAACTTGGAAACAGTGACCAGTGTCAAACAGCAGTAGAAAAGGCAAACAAAATCCTGTCTTGCATAAAAAGAGGTATTGAAGCAAGAGTGGATAACATCATTTTGCCATTATACAAACCATTGGTAAGACCTCACCTTGAGTATGCAGTGTAATTTTGGGCACCAGTTCTGAAAAAGGATATAGCAGAACTAGAGAGGGTACAGCGAAGAGCAACAAAATGAATTAAGGGAATGGAGGACTTGACCTATGAGGAATGACTAGACAAACTTGGTTTATTCACTCTAGAGAAAAGACGACTAAGAAAGACCTTATCACATTGTACAAGTATATGAGAGGTCAATACAAGGGTCTCTGCAGTGAGCTATTTATTCCAAGGCCTGATCAGGTGACCAGGGGACACCCCTTGAGATTAGAGGAAAGGAGGTTTAAATTTCAGCAGAGGAAGGGTTTTTTTACAGTGAGGTCTGTTAAATTGTGGAATTCCTTGCCCAAGGTGGTGGTTATGACAGATACAATGGATACATTCAAGAGAAGATTAGATACATTTCTTTACAAAGGGAACATACAGAGTTATACTGTTTATCAGTAGGCAGATCAGGAAGGTCTGATAAAGACTAACTTATTTGGTAGCAGGCAAACTATAAAATACTCAGTCACTGGGGTATGAGGCAAATGTTGAACTTGATGGACTTGTGTCTTTATTCAGCTTAATTTACTATGTTACTCTGAGCATGTATACGAACACCATGGTCTATCAGAGTCAGACTACCCTGACAATGTATACTAACACCATGGTCTATCAGAGTCAGACTTCTCTGAGCGTGTATACTAACACCACGGTCTATTGGAGTCAGACTACCCTGACAATGTATACTAACACCACTGTCTATCAGAGTCAGACTTCTCTGAGTATGTATACTAACACAACGGTCTATCAGAGACAGACTACCCTGACCATGTATACTAACACCACTGTCTGTCAGAGTCAGACTTCCCTGAGCGTGTATACTAACACCACGGTCTATCAGAGTCCGACTTCTCTGAGTATGTATACTAACACCACTGTCTATCGGAGTCAGACTTCTCTGAGCGTGTATACTAACACCACTGTCTATCAGAATCAAACTACCCTGAGCATGTATACTAACACCACGGTCTATCAGAGTCAAACTACCCTGAGCATGTATCATGTATACTAACACCACTGTCTATCGAAGTCAGACTACCCTGACCATGTATACTAACACCACTGTCTATCGGAGTCAGACTACCCTGAGCGTGTATACTAACACCAAGGTCTTTCGGAGTTCGACTGCACTGAGCATGTATGGAAACACAGCACCTTGTATGCATCACACCAGCCTGATTCATCCTTGATCCTTTTTTATGTTGTGAATAAAAGCGTGTGCGTATGATACATTTGTTTAGTGTTAATCTTTGGGGCACACCAGTGGGGACATTTATGGCTTCCTACCACTGATCAGTGTGCAGGTTGGTTGAAATTGCCATTGATCTCCTGAGAGATACTCATGCAGCCCTTGCCCCCAGTGGTAGCTTGTCAGTCACTATACTGTGAACCAACCTCGAATTCTTCCTGGTTGGTTTTTGATTGTGTGGTATTTGGATGATGATCATGGTTTCATCCATAACACTTCCTTCAGCTACTGCTTCCCCCTCAGCTTTCCCCTCTGGAGGGCCTACCTGTACCTTAGCATCCCCCTCCCCAGCTTCCCTAGGGTTAAAAGTCTTCTCTTCTCTGATTTAACATAGGAGGCTCTTGGGTCAAAGACAGCCAGGCTGCCATCTTTGACCCAAGAGCCTCCTGCATTGGAAAAAAATCTCCATCACTTGACATTAATATAATTTAGGTTTTTACAAATATTTAATTTTTATCCTTGTTTTTCATGCTATCGGTATTGGGCATACAGTCTAAAAACAAATATCTTAGGGTCCGTCTCTCCTTGCAGGAGAACTGTCAAGAAGGCCTGGGTTAGGAGCGGGTAAGCAGAGATTTGGGAAGGGAAAGTATTAAATATGTGGACCATGAGGGTGCCTAGTAGGTGGCTGTATTTCTTATAAAAAAGGATCGGGAGGCCATCTGGGCCCTGGTCTTTACCAAGTGGGTACCTCTGCAACACGTCTTTCATTTCCTCCAGAGTGATTTCAGCCTCCAGCTGGTTGAGAAGCTCAACTGATACCTTAAGAGTGTCCAGGCCGGTAAAATATTAAGTCATAGTGTAGTTGAGGTCCTATATGATACTGTAGAAGTCGCTGAACGAAGAAAGAATAGTTGGAAGGTCCCTAGCCACTCTACCATCCTCAGTCTGATCTTGGTGTATCATGGTAGACTGCTGGGGCCCCCGAGTGTGTTGTGACAGCAGCCTGACACATTTATTTCTATCTTCATAAAAATCGAGCGGGCCTAGTAGATGGCAATAATTCTTATAAAAAAGGGTTGGGAGGCTATCTGGACCCGGGTCTTTACCACGTGGGGACCTCTGCAAAAAGTCTCTCACTTCTTCCAGCTGGTTGAGAAGCTCTAATCTAAGTGACAAGCTGTACAAAGTCTGGGCAATACTTTTTCACTTAGCAAAGTGAAGTTGTTGAGTCAGATATCGTTTCAACAGCTCAGTGAGCATAATTAATCCAAGTTGCAAGCCGGAAGATGCCCTAGCAGTACATCATGTTTTACATCAACTTAACCCTTAAATGGTTAATTCATTATCTGTTTACGTTCACTGAAGAGCTACTTCTGGCATAGTAAGATGTTATCTGACCTTTAGAAGACTAGAACCTCATTGATTCATATCTCATTAGTTAAATTGGAAAGCTGGACATCGCCCCGGCAATATAGTATGCAAGACCGTGCAACACATTATCACTTTTTCATCAATCTAGTACTTAAGGGGTTAATATATTTTTAATCCAAATGATCGAGAGCACAGGAAGTATTGATTTAAGATAAGCTGTACAGTATATTGGTTAACATGATGCTACATAGAACTGCTGAATTTCACTAAAGGTACATCTATAGACATTATACTAAAATATTTAAGTGGCAAGCCAGATTATGCCCCTGCAGAATATTATTTTGAACATTTGCCCTTTGAAAATTCCAGTTAGGGTTTGTGTTTCACATACATGTTTGTTATTTTTAATTTATATTTTAATAAAAGTTAGGCTTTATAACTCGTGACCCATTATCACAGTGTTTAGCTGCACACGGGTGTGCTGGTTCAGCAGGGATTTCTTTCTGCTCTTTAGCTTTTGTCTAGTTGTTCATTTTCCCCGCAGCACCTTCTGGGCAGACTGTGATTAATGTTGTAAAAGGTCTGGTTACTTCTTTTTGGGTTGAGTGCATGGGTATTATTTTTGTTTGTGGTTGAGAAGCCCAACTGATACCTTAGGCGTGTTCAGGCTGGTAAGATATTGCATTATTGTGCAGCTGCGGAACAAAGAATGTAGTTGGAAGATCCCTAGACAACCTACCATCCGGAGTCTTAACTTGGTGTATAATAGTAGACTGCCGGGCTCCCAGGCCTGTTGTGCCAGCAGTCTGCCACATTTATTGCTATCTTCATACAAATCTTGGACCACTGAAATTATTTTCGGCATTAGAATGCAGGAGATCATGCATTTGCATCCTGAGTCCCAGAACGTCATGTAAGGAGCTGTCATCCCCTGTGGAACAGATATGGAATATAAGAGTTCATCTACCTCTCTATTGCAGGATTTCTTTTCGTGATTCCAGTAGCACTTAAAGGGATAGTAATACTTCATTTTAACTTTATTTTATTTTGTAGGCATTAAAAAAACATGAAGAATGATATAAGTCTTATCTCTGAAACCTTTATGGATTAAGAGATATTCACAAACAAAGTATCCCCCCCCTGTTCAACCAGATCAGAAGGGAGATGCCCAGGTAGACTGCAGAGAGGGACAATCTTCAATTAAGATAATGGAAAAAGCTGAAAAACTTGTCAAGGGGGGAAGGGCTTTCATTGTTTTCATACAAAGAAAATTGTCCCCTTCTGTTATCTGTACTGTCATACAACCAGACTCACATCTGAGAAGAGATGGCTTACACTAGGTAAAATGGGGGCAGGGCTTTCATTGTTCTCATAGGAAGAAGATTGTCCCCTGCTGTTATCTGTCTGGTCTATGGACTGGATTCCACATCTGAGAAGAGATGGCTTACACTAGGTAAAAGGGGCGGGGAGGGGAACTTTGCTTGTGAATATCTCATAAACCATAAAGGTTTGAGAGATAAGACTTATATCATTCTTCATGTTTTTTTAATGCCTACAAAATAAAATAAAGTTAAAACGAAGTGTTACTATCCCTTTAAGGGTTTCCCAAAGGGTGAGGATCAAGGTCGGTCTGTTGTCGTTAGTATCTAAAAACAGTTGCAAGGATTGCTCTATAGTTTTGATACACTTGTCATCAGCAAGAGTACCAATACGCAGCGTCCAACTAGAACATCTAGGGAGATGCATAGGGAACTTCATATAAGTCAAAGGCCAAACGATCAGACCACGTAAGAGGGTAAATGTGTGCATCAGATAAGTGATGAAGGGACCCCTGGCTAATAAATATGTAATCTAAAAGGCAATAGGAACCTTGGGGAGAAGAATAAAAAGCAAAATCCACATCAGTAGGATGAAGTATTCTCCAGCCGTCTAGCAAAGGTTGATCGCTGAAAGCCCTATTGATCACAGCTGCGAGGAAGGCACTGTGGAGTTCCCAGTAAAGCTATCAAATGAAGAGTCCATGGGAGCATTGAAGTCCCCTCCCACAATTACTGTCAGGCCGCCCGTCGGCGACCCGGTCTTACCTCCCGCAGTGCCCAAACACCATGTCGGCCGCCTACCTCCCGCAGTGCCCAAGCACCCTGTCGGCTGCCACGCCGGGTCCCCTCTGCTTCCTTGCGGACCGGCGTCCGCTTCAGATCGACAGGCAGCCCTGTCAGACGCGCACACACTCACCCTCCCTCGTGTGCGCGTCTCAAACAAAGGGCTGATATTTCCCGGGCGTTGCCATGGCAACGCGGCGTCCGGCTCCGCCCCACTTCAATTGTCACTCCTCCTCAGCCTATATAAACCCTGAGCACCCTGCACATGGTGCTCAGTGTTACTGTGGCTTCCCTGGCGTTCAGTTGCTTACCTGTGCTCCTGCTTCATTTTGATTCCTGGCTCCTTGACCCTTGGCTTGACTCCTGGACTCCGCTGACCTCTGGCTCCTTGACCCTTGGCTTGATTCCTGGACTTCACTGACCTCTGGCTCCTTGACCCTTGGCTTGATTCCTGGACTTCACTGACCTCTGGCTCCTTGACCCTTGGCTTGACTCCTGGACTCCGCTGACCTCTGGCTCCTTGACCCTTGGCTTGACTCCTGGACTCCGCTGACCTCTGGCTCCTTGACCCTTGGCTTGACTCCTGGATTCCGCTGACCTCTGGCTCCTTGACCCTTGGCTTGTCTCCTGTACTCCGCTGACTTCTGGCTCCTTGACCCTTGGCCTGATTCCTGGACTTTGTTACTCGTGCTCGCAGTTCACACTGGGGAGGAGCCTGTGTTCTCTCTCTCCAGACCCTCTCCCAGTGTGCTGTTCCAGTAAGAGCGACTATCCTGCTACGGGGTTCCTGCATCCAGATAGTGAGTATCCATATCTTACTCACCTAACAATTACTTCCCATACTTGGAAGGCCACCAACACATCCAGGTCCTTTATATGGAAGCCTTTTTGACCCTGGTTTGGGGCATAAATATAAGCTGCAATAAGTCTCCCAGAGAGCTCTGTATGAACATCCAGTGACCCTCAGTGCCTGATTGCTTGTCCTAAACTTCAAAGGGAAGAGATTTATGCAGATGAATCCCCACTCCCCTTTGATTGACTGTGGCAGAGCTGAATAACTGATTAGGGAAATGTTTGTTAGAGTAGTGAGACACCTGATGCAAAGCAAATTTAGTCTCTTGAAGGACAATCTGTGCCTTACGGCGAAGGCAATCCTGAATAAGGATACAGTACTCATAAGGGGGAATTAAGTCCCTTAGCATTAATCGAGAAGGTGGTCAATGGAAGGTATATATCATGGTTGCACTGTGGAAGGGGTGGAGAGGGAAATTAGTGGGAAGAAAGAAAAAATAGAAACACACACACAAGGCAGTAAGTGAATGGTGGAGACAGCAGACCACTACAGTCTACAGGGAGAAGTAGAAAACAAGTCACCTGAACACAGTAGCAAGCACCAATAAGGGGGTGGAGTAAACAAAGACTTTCAGATGTTGGTATTAGAGACTCTCGTACTGGGCATTAAGAGCAAATACAAGACGGTGCACAGCGACATTGGCAATAAAAGTTTAAGATTAATTTGGCATCCAATATCATGCATAAATAAGACTTAGAATAAATAACAGGGCCGAGTGTTGGTTAGCATAGCATATCTCCCATAACATAGGAGTGTGGTAATGCTACTGCACCTATACAGATCACCTAAAACTCCAACTACCCATTCCACCCCCCAGCCTACACCCTCACCCCAACCAGGGCCATTGCTGGTGCAAGCTAGATCTCCCACCCCGGCGAACTGTCCCAGCAGCAGAGGCACTCAGTGGATCATAGGACACTAATACGGTGGTTACCCTACACTCTTTAACCCCTAACACTGAGGTGCCGGCATGGTGAAGGAGCATATCCTGACTTGGAAGAAATCAAGAGAGGAATCTCTCACCCCACCTGGCTCCCGATCCACAGAGGCATACCCGGACAGCAATAAAGTAAACAGTATACACTAGCCAACCCCCATCCCCCCTACCAACTAAGACCATGGGATAATATTACAGATGCCATGGCTGCTCGCTAAGGTGTAGGACTGAGACGCCCACCCCAGACCCAGGAAATGGCAGGCAGGAGAAGAAACTAATCAACTAAGAACATTAGCAGTAAAGGGTGAGATATGTGTGCCCAGGCACAGAGGTAGGGTAAAGGTTCTGCAAGAAAGAACTATGGAGATTCTCAGGTCCAAGTGATATAGGGAGTATGGGTGGCCTACTGTATTAATACTTATGGATGCTCCAGGTCCCCTAATTTAGAAACGGGCTCATGATAGGCATCTAATTCCCACCCAGCCCACTCAAAAGTAGAGTAATATGCAACAAGTACAATTAAGCAACAGCTAAGTAAAGAACATGGCAAACTAGTCCAAAATACAATCTGTACCTACCTGGGACCATGTGAACAGCCAGTCAGTCGGCCCAGGTTGCTTCCTCCACTGCAAACCACCTCCTTGGGCATGCAGTGGGAAAGATGCAGCTAATGAAGATGAGGTATGGACATCCTCTGCCAGGGACAGATTGATTGGGGAGAAGCCCAAAGCCTTGCAGAGGGTAGGGTATTGGCGTTCGATCTCGGTGTATGCGTTTTATTGTTGTTGGTCACAATTAGGGCAAAAGGAAATCCCCAATGGTAGGTCACATGGTGCTCTCGTAATGCATCTGTCAAAGGCTTAAAGGCACATCACTGCTGGAGCATAAACACAGAGAGATCTTGGAATATCTGAAAGGTATGGCCTTCATATTGAACCTCAGGAAGTTGTTGCGCCTTCGCCATGTTCTCTTCCTTCACTGCATATGAGGGAAGGGCACTTTTTTTATATCTGCCAACCTTCTTGAGGTTTTGGACAAAGTGCTTGGTGTCAAGCAGAATCTCCCTCTCCAGAGGGGCCTGCAGGATATTCAGGAAGATGGCCTGTAGGACTGATTTGATGTTGTGAGACTCATTTCATTTCAGCAGTTCTCCTAACTTCATTATTGCATTGTCGCCCCCGTGGTTTCCATATCATCCAGAGGGAACCGCAGATAATGGATGGTCTCCTCCTGTTGGACCAAGTGGTAATTGACCCCATCCTGCTCCAAGGCAAGCTGCTCCTGTTTCTCCTCCAAGTCACGGACACATGAGCCTATCTGGGCCATGTCCCTGCTCAGTGTAGAGATCTCAGGGTGAAGCAAATCCTGGATCTTTAGTAAGAGGTCTTCCATAGTGGGAAGATTACTGAAATCCTCTTTGGCAACATATGTGGAGGTATCTGGGGAGTTTTCCTTACCCCGCGAGAAGGGCACCTTTGCCGGGTAGATGAAGTGTTGATAAGCTGCATAGCTTGAACTGTTAGCAGGTTGTGGGAGTCAGCAAACTATTTCATGATAGGTGTGTGTTTAGGTTTCCTGGGCACGCCACTTACCAGCCTCACTCATCCACGGTATCAACAGTGCCTGTGGGATGTGTAAATAGCCATTTTTAAAGAAAAAAAGCCCAATCCAAGAGCCTGATTGCACTTAACATGCAGCAATCTTCATATCGTGCTACGCTATGGCCCTAGATTTTCCATTTTTATATATAACCAAGCTTTCCACACTTTAGGCACTTTCAGAAGTTTGCTTAGTTTTAGCCTTTATCAGACATTAGTTCACGTTACCCAAAACAACAAACACATTTAAGGAATCACTCATGGTTCCATATCAAATAATTGGTTTTAGTCAACTATCCTGAAATTGACTGGAGCAATATGACTTTCAGCACAGCAAAGGGAAACAATTTTGTAAGTATGATTAATAACAATTTTATATCCCAACTAGTAGAGGAGCCAACCAGAAAAGAGGTCTTGCTTGACCAAGTGCTCTCATACAATTCTAACATGATAAACAGTATACAAATAAAGGAACATTTAGGCAGCAGTGACCACAATATGGTATCCTTTGTAATTTATTATGAGAAACCCAAAAGTGAGGGTTCAATCAAAACATTACATTTTAAAAATATTAATTTTACACAGCTAAAAGCAGTATTAAAGGATATTCAGTGAGATGTAATCTTCAAAATTAAAAATGCACAAGAATCATGGAATTTGTTTAAAATGGTCTTAGACAAATATACCCATCAATAATTTGTTTATTAATGATCTAGAAGTGGGAAGTGAAAGTAATGTCGCAATATTTGCTGATGACACTAAGCTGTGTAAGGAAATACATACAGGGTTGATGTTTTTCTCTGCAGAAGGATTTAGATAAACTAAGTGAATGGGTAGAAAAGAGAAGATGAGATTTAATGTAGATAAATGTAAGGTTATACATTTTGAGCTGTAGAATCAAACATGCTACATATACACTAAATGGGAAACAACTTGGGGAATCCTCATTAGAGAAAGATTTATTAGTATTGATAGACAATAGACTTCACAGCAGTGTGCAGAGTCACTCAGCTGCTGCAAGAGGAATTAGGGTACAAGCCTGCATAAAAAGGTTTAGATGCACTGGATGCTAATATAATTTTACCTTTATATAATTCCTTGATTAGGCCTCATCTAGAATATGGAGTACAGTTCTGGGCACCAGATCTAAAAAAACATACATTGTTGAACTGGAAAAAAATGCAGAGACTGCAAAAAAACTGATAAAGGGATTGGAGGTTCTGAGTTATAAAGAGAGACTAGCCAAACTGGATTTGTTTACATTAGAGAAGAGACATCTAAGGGGTGATATGATTACTATTTACACATATATTCAAGGTCAATACAAAGAACTATCCAATTAATTATTTACGCAAAGAGCTGAGCTAAGAACAAGAGGTCATCCATTAAGACTAGAGGAAAGGCTATTTTGACTAAAACAAAGGCAGGGATTCTTTACAGTAAGGGTGGTAAAGCTATGGAATCCTTTGCCTTGGGATGTTGTACTTGCAGATACTGTAACTGCTTTCAAAAAAGCAATGAATGCCTATCTAGCACAGAATACACAATACTGAGAATAATGACAGATGGCTTCAATGCAGATAGGATGTTGATCCAGGGAACTATCTGACTGACATTAGAAGTCAGGAAGGAATGTTTTTACCCACTTAGGGCTCAAAAGGAAATGGCTTCAATGGGATTTTTTTGCCTTCCTCTGGATCAACAGGGTTGTTTTGGCATGGACTTGATGAACTCATGTCTTTTTTTCAGTCTCGTCAACAATGTTACTATATTAGTCATAAAATGTAAATCTCAAAATCTGGTTCTTCTAGACCAGACTTTCTCAAACATGGTCCTCACATACCCCTAGAACTGCAGATTTTCTGGGTTTCTCTGGCTGAGTGCAAGTGAGTTATTAGTTTCTGTTGTGACCTGAAGTCTAAGTGGGTAGATTGGGTGCAAACAGTGTAGTTCTATTTGTGAACATTTTGTTCCCTTGTTGGGGACCAACAAAACTACACTCTTGCCCCAAACTCACACATGGCTGGAATAGGTTCACTAAGACTAGGTGTCATTCACTCCTAGGACCAGGTGGCATTCACTAACTAGAACTGGATAGCATTCACCCATGAGGACCAGATAGAATTCACCCACTGGGACCAGATGTCAGTTATCCACTAGGACCAGATAGCATTCACCCATTAGGACTAGATGGCATTCATCCACTGGTACTAAAAAAGAATAGTGAACAAGTAGCCAGACCACTACATTTGACTTTCATTTAACTGGTGATACAAGATTGTAAACGGCAATGTATTTATTCAAAAAGGGAACGATTTTTGGAACAGGTTACTGCATAAATTAAAAGGCTTCGGTTTGGGCGGTGTTATCTGTACATGGATTGAACACTGGTTAAATGATAGAGGGCATAAAGTAGTTGTAAATGAATGAATGTTTATTTATATAGCAGTACAGCAGCACTTTACGGTTTAAGGGTTTAGACAGTACAGGGTTACAAGTTCTTTGTGAAGCGAAACTCTGGAAGAGAAGTTAATGCCAAAAAGCTTACAATCTAAAGTGCTAATGAGAGACATACAGAGTTCAAGTTCTGAGTATTGTGCTAGCGTTCTGCTCACAGCAGGGGACACAAATAAAGTAAATCATTTATAAGACCCTTAGTTGTACAAAGTGAGTGCCTTCTAGCATGTTTAAGTTTTGCTAAGGAGGTGTAGTTTCAAGTATGACTTGAAGACCATAAGAGAGGTGCAGTGGCGCAAGGTGGGAGGTAGAACGTTCCATAGATGAGACTATAAGAGAGGTGCAGTGGTGCAGGGTGGGAGGTATAGTTATCCATAGATAAGACTATAAAGAGAGGTACAGTGGTGGGAGGAAGAACATTCCATAGATAAGACTATAAGAGAGGTGCAGTGGTGCAGGGTGGGAGGTAGAGCATTCCATAGATAAGACTGTAAGAGAGGTGCAGTGGTGCAGGGTGGACGTAGAGCGTTCAATAGATAAGACCATAAGGGAGGTGCAGGGTGGGAGGTAGAGCGTTCCATAGATAAGACTATAAGAGAGGTGTGGTGGTGCAGGGTGGGAGGTAGAGCATTCCATAGATAAGACTGTAAGAGAGGTGCAGTGGTGCAGGGTGGACGTAGAGCGTTCAATAGATAAGACCATAAGGGAGGTGCAGTGGCGCAGAGTGGGAGGTAGAGCATTCCATAGATAAGACTATAAGAGAGGTGCAGTGGTGCAGTGTGGGAGGTAGAACATTCCATAGATAAGACTATAAGAGAGGTGCAGTGGTGCAGTGTGGGAGGTAGAACATTCCATAGATAAGACTATAAGAGAGGTGCAGTGGTGCAGGGTGGGAGGTATAGTGTTCCATAGATGAGACCATACGACAGGTGCAGTGGTGCAGGGTGGGAGGTAGAGCATTCCATAGATAAGACTATAAGAGAGGTGCAGTGGTGCAGGGTGGGAGGTAGAGCATTCCATAGATAAGACTGTAAGAGAGGTGCAGTGATGCAGGGTGGACGTAGAGCGTTCAATAGATAAGACCATAAGGGAGGTGCAGTGGCGCAGAGTGGGAGGTAGAGCATTCCATAGATATGACTATAAGAGAGGTGCAGTGGTGCAGTGTGGGAGGTAGAACATTCCATAGATAAGACTATAAGAGAGGTGCAGTGGTGCAGGGTGGGAGGTATAGTGTTCCATAGATGAGACCATATGACAGGTGCAGTGGTGCAGGGTGGGAGGTAGAGCATTCCATAGATAAGACTATAAGAGAGGTGCAGTGGTGCAGGGTGGGAGGTAGAGCATTCCATAGATAAGACTATAAGAGAGGTGCAGTGGTGCAGGGTGGGAGGTAGAGCGTTCTATAGATAAGACTATAAGAGAGGTGCAGTGGTGCAGGGTGGGAGGTAGAGCATTCCATAGATAAGACTATAAGAGAGGTGCAGTGGTGCAGGGTGGGAGGTAGAACATTCCATAGATAAGACTGTAAGAGAGGTGCAGTGGTGCAGGGTGGACGGAGAGCGTTCAATAGATAAGACCATAAGGGAGGTGCAGTGGCGCAGGGTGGGAGGTAGAACATTCCATAGATATGACTATAAGAGAGGTGCAGTGGTGCAGTGTGGGAGGTAGAACATTCCATAGATAAGACTATAAGAGAGGTGCAGTGGTGCAGTGTGGGAGGTAGAACATTCCATAGATATGACTATAAGAGAGGTGCAGTGGTGCAGTGTGGGAGGTAGAACATTCCATAGATAAGACTATAAGAGAGGTGCAGTGGTGCAGTGTGGGAGGTAGAACATTCCATAGATAAGACTATAAGAGAGGTGTAGTGGTGCAGGGTGGGAGGTAGAGCATTCCATAGATAAGACTATGAGAGAGGTGCAGTGGTGCAGGGTGGGAGGTAGAACATTCCATAGATAAGACTATAAGAGAGGTGCAGTGGTGCAGGGTGGGAGGTAGAGCGTTCTATAGATAAGACTATAAGAGAGGTGCAGTGGTGCAGGGTGGGAGGTAGAGCATTCCATAGATAAGACTGTAAGAGAGGTGCAGTGATGCAGGGTGGACGTAGAGCGTTCAATAGATAAGACCATAAGGGAGGTGCAGTGGCGCAGAGTGGGAGGTAGAGCATTCCATAGATATGACTATAAGAGAGGTGCAGTGGTGCAGTGTGGGAGGTAGAACATTCCATAGATAAGACTATAAGAGAGGTGCAGTGGTGCAGGGTGGGAGGTATAGTGTTCCATAGATGAGACCATATGACAGGTGCAGTGGTGCAGGGTGGGAGGTAGAGCATTCCATAGATAAGACTATAAGAGAGGTGCAGTGGTGCAGGGTGGGAGGTAGAGCATTCCATAGATAAGACTATAAGAGAGGTGCAGTGGTGCAGGGTGGGAGGTAGAGCGTTCTATAGATAAGACTATAAGAGAGGTGCAGTGGTGCAGGGTGGGAGGTAGAGCATTCCATAGATAAGACTATAAGAGAGGTGCAGTGGTGCAGGGTGGGAGGTAGAACATTCCATAGATAAGACTGTAAGAGAGGTGCAGTGGTGCAGGGTGGACGGAGAGCGTTCAATAGATAAGACCATAAGGGAGGTGCAGTGGCGCAGGGTGGGAGGTAGAACATTCCATAGATATGACTATAAGAGAGGTGCAGTGGTGCAGTGTGGGAGGTAGAACATTCCATAGATAAGACTATAAGAGAGGTGCAGTGGTGCAGTGTGGGAGGTAGAACATTCCATAGATATGACTATAAGAGAGGTGCAGTGGTGCAGTGTGGGAGGTAGAACATTCCATAGATAAGACTATAAGAGAGGTGCAGTGGTGCAGTGTGGGAGGTAGAACATTCCATAGATAAGACTATAAGAGAGGTGTAGTGGTGCAGGGTGGGAGGTAGAGCATTCCATAGATAAGACTATGAGAGAGGTGCAGTGGTGCAGGGTGGGAGGTAGAACATTCCATAGATAAGACTATAAGAGAGGTGCAGTGGTGCAGGGTGGGAGGTAGAGCGTTCTATAGATAAGACTATAAGAGAGGTGCAGTGGTGCAGGGTGGGAGGTAGAGCATTCCATAGATAAGACTATAAGAGAGGTGCAGTGGTGCAGGGTGGGAGGTAGAACATTCCATAGATAAGACTGTAAGAGAGGTGCAGTGGTGCAGGGTGGACGGAGAGCGTTCAATAGATAAGACCATAAGGGAGGTGCAGTGGCGCAGGGTGGGAGGTAGAACATTCCATAGATATGACTATAAGAGAGGTGCAGTGGTGCAGTGTGGGAGGTAGAACATTCCATAGATAAGACTATAAGAGAGGTGCAGTGGTGCAGTGTGGGAGGTAGAACATTCCATAGATATGACTATAAGAGAGGTGCAGTGGTGCAGGGTGGGAGGTATAGTGTTCCATAGATGAGACCATATGACAGGTGCAGTGGTGCAGGGTGGGAGGTAGAGCATTCCATAGATAAGACTATAAGAGAGGTGCAGTGGTGCAGGGTGGGAGGTAGAGCATTCCATAGATAAGACTATAAGAGAGGTGCAGTGTTGCAGGGTGGGAGGTATAGTTATCCATAGATAAGACTATAAAGAGAGGTACAGTGGTGGGAGGAAGAACATTCCATAGATAAGACTATAAGAGAGGTGCAGTGGTGCAGGGTGGGAGGTAGAGCATTCCATAGATAAGACTATAAGAGAGGTGCAGTGGTGCAGGGTGGGAGGTAGAGCGTTCTATAGATAAGACTATAAGAGAGGTGCAGTGGTGCAGGGTGGGAGGTAGAGCATTCCATAGATAAGACTATAAGAGAGGTGCAGTGGTGCAGGGTGGGAGGTAGAACATTCCATAGATAAGACTGTAAGAGAGGTGCAGTGGTGCAGGGTGGACGGAGAGCGTTCAATAGATAAGACCATAAGGGAGGTGCAGTGGCGCAGGGTGGGAGGTAGAACATTCCATAGATATGACTATAAGAGAGGTGCAGTGGTGCAGTGTGGGAGGTAGAACATTCCATAGATAAGACTATAAGAGAGGTGCAGTGGTGCAGTGTGGGAGGTAGAACATTCCATAGATATGACTATAAGAGAGGTGCAGTGGTGCAGTGTGGGAGGTAGAACATTCCATAGATAAGACTATAAGAGAGGTGCAGTGGTGCAGTGTGGGAGGTAGAACATTCCATAGATAAGACTATAAGAGAGGTGTAGTGGTGCAGGGTGGGAGGTAGAGCATTCCATAGATAAGACTATGAGAGAGGTGCAGTGGTGCAGGGTGGGAGGTAGAACATTCCATAGATAAGACTATAAGAGAGGTGCAGTGGTGTGGGGTGGGAGGTATAACATTCCATAAATAAGACTATAAGAGAGGTGCAGTGGTGCAGGGTGGGAAGTAGAACATTCCATATATAAGACTATAAGAGAGGTGCAGTGGTGCAGGGTGGGAGGTAGGGTGTTCCATAGATAAGACTATAAGAGAGGTGCAGTGGTCCAGGATGGGAGGTAGAGCATTCCATAGATAAGACTATAAGAGAGATGCAGTGGTGTGGGGTGGGAGGTATAGTGTTTCATAGATAAGACTATGAGAGGTGCAGAGGTTCAGAGTGGGAGGTAGAGCATTCCATAGATAAGACTAGAAGAGAGGTGTAGTGGTGTACGGTGGGAGGTAGAACATTCCATAGATAAGTCTATAAGAGAGGTGCAGTGGTTCAGGGTGGGAGGTAGAACCTTCCATAGATAAGACTATAAGAGAGGTGCAGCGCCATGGTCTGGAAGGTATAGTTTTCCATAGATAAGACTATGAGAGGTACAGTGGTGCAGGATGGGAGGTAGAAAATTCCATAGATAAGACTATGAGAGGTGCAGTGGTGCAGGGTGAGAGGTATAGTGTTCCATAGATATGACTATAAGAGAGGTGCAGTGGTGCAGGGTGAGAGGTAGAGATTCCATAGATAAGATTATAACAGAGGTGCAGTGGCGCAGGGTGAGAGGTAGAACATTCCATAGATAAGACTATAAGAGAGGTGCAGTGGTGCAGGGTGGGAGGTAGAGTGTTCCATAGATAAGACTATAAGAGAGGTGCAGTGGTGCAGGGTGGGAGGTAGAAAATTCCATAGATAAGACTATAAAAGAGGCACAGTGGTGCAGGGGTGGGAGGTAGAGCGTTCCATAGATAAGACTATAAGAGAGGTGTGGTGGTGCAGGGTGGGAGGTAGGGTGTTCCATAGATAAGACTATAAGAGAGGTGTGGTGGTGCAGGGTGGGAGGTAGGGTGTTCCATTGATAAGGAGCAATGAGAGAAAAAGGTTTGATATGAGAGAGAGCTGTACACACAAAAGGAGCTGAGAGAAGACTGTCACTGGCTGAACGTAAGTGACGGGATTGGATATAGCAAGAGATCAGAGTGGAAATGGAGGAAGGGGTAGAGGAGAGAAGGGTCTTGAATAAGAGAATCAAAATTTTGTAAAATATCCAGAGTTTTATAGGCAGCAGCTTGGAGAGATTTGAGGAGGAGCGGGGCAGATACAAATATAGATGACAATAGGGTAATTTGTGCTGCAGTATACTGTGTAGATTGAAAAGGATGGAGTTGGGAGACAGGAAGGCCAGAGAAAAGAGGGTTGCAGTAGTCTATGTGGGAAAGGATGAGTGCCCGCCAAGTGTACCACCCTTTTCAAGTTGGTCTATAGCTGTAAGCGGGGTGCCACAGGGTTCAGTCCTGGGCCCAATGCTTTTTAATTTGTTTATTAATGATCTAGAAGTGGGAATTGAAAGTAGCATCTCAATCTTTGCTGATAACTCTAAGATGTGTAAGGAAATATATACAGGGATGGATGTTTTTTCGCTGCAAAAGGATTTAATCTAGATAAATGTAAAGTTATGCATTTGGGCTGTAGAAACAAACATGGTATGTATACACTAATTGGGACACTACTCGGGGAATCCTCATTAGAGAAAGATTTATGAGTACTGATAGACAATAGACTTCACAGCAGTGTGCAGAGTCACTCAGCTCCTTCAAGAGCTTTATCAAAGGAAGTTCCTAAACCATGACTCACATCACTGAGCTGGTACAAAGATAAGACACAAATTTATACCATTTCCGTAAGCCACATTAGTGGGGCTAACATCTGGAAGCACTTCTGGTTTACACTAATGTGAAGGCAAGGAGAACACTGTAGAAATCTCCAGCAATAAAATCCTTCTTACACCTCTTTATGGAGTATTCCTCTGTTAGTGTTCATCAGCTTGTCAGGGCTATTTGCAGGACAACAAATAATCAAAGAGTATTTATAAATGATCAATCCTAAAAGCTGCTTTAAGTTAAATTTTGCTTTGTTTTAACACAGAAAGGGGAGAGAATGATGGCATGTCTGTGTACATATCATTCTTTCTGTTTGTAAAGGAAATTGATAATGAGTACTTTGTGTTCAATTTACTGTTAAGGCAAAGGTCAGATTACATGTGAGAAGCCCGAGAGGTGTGGGAGGAACGTTTATTTACAGAATAGAAACAAATTCCAGCAGTGGGACATGTCCTTACATGTGCAGCTAGAGGATCCTGCATGGGATGAAACGAGGATATTGTAATGGGATGAAGACACATATATTATGGAATTTGTGAAATGTATAATTAATTAATCCCCGAACATACACAGTATGTGGGAAGTAGAATGAAATCTAGATGATGTAATCTCTGGAATATTTTGTTCCCAATAAATTAATGGCAAAGGGCACATTGCTGTAACTTTTTTTTTTTACTGGACAGTCAGTGACTCATGTTTAAAGTGTTAGCTCGTAGGAAAAACACAGAGATTAGAATTTCAAGACATACCTGGCTGCTGTGGGTGCTCTGTATGCTGAATAATTATGTGGTCAGGCCATTATCCAGAATTACCATCTACAGTGGTAGTTATGTGTATGGTATAATTATACTGATTATAAGGCAAGCCATTACCCAGAATCCCTACTGCTATGGGTGTTCTGTATGCTGTACGATTATGTGCACCACTGGGAACTTTAAAAATGAGCTGACCTAGAGATCTTTGCAATATTAACATTAAATCTCCCAAGAATGTACATTGTAGTTGATATCTCCTTACTTGCTCTTACCGAGAGATGCTCCAGTCAATCCTCAAGGAACCTCTAACATGCTGCTTGAACACACACAAGACAAGCAGGACTTCTTCCTTTGCTTTTCTGGTATATATTTCACCAATTTAGAAACTAAAAAAGCAGTTAATTGGTGCATATCATGAAAATCTGGCCCTTCATGCTGAGACCCTGAGATCTGGGCCAAAATCTGAGAGGTTTCAGTTATGATTATGTGATGTCAGGTCATTATCCAGAATCCAAGCTGCAGCGGAAGCTGTGTATGCTGAATAATTCATAGATTTTATTACAAGACCTGAGGTTTCATATTATGCTAGTTTAAAGCTTATCAATAACATTACAAGAAACTGAGATTATGCCTGACCACTGAGGGAAAAGGCGGGTGAGTCTGCCACCCACTTTTTCCTGGGAAAAAAGAGAAGGCAGAAAGGGGCTTACCTGAGAAGGGTTGGGATCTGGAAGGTCCTCTTGAAGCTCTTGTTCTCCACGGTTGCTCCATTGAGGGAGAAATGGATTGGGAATCCTAGAGCCATAAGTGCAGTATCCTCTGTCATAAGTGGAGAAGGGGCCCTGTTCAATTCTTTGAGCTCCTTTGTGGGAACTCTGATATGATCGGCTGGAAAAACCGCCACTGTTTTTCCTGGCCCTGCCAAAAATTCTGGGGGTAAACACTTTCTTTGTAGAGAATTGGGCCTTATCCAAGGCTGTGAAAGTGACAAATTTCATAAGATCTTTAATAAAGCAGCCACCAAGTAAAATACCATCCACAGAGGGTCTGCTTCTGAGGATGCCATTTCAGTTAAGTTACGGTAAATTTTTAGCAGAATGGTCTGCCTCTCTCCATAGAGATGGCTGTATTAGTGTAAACTACAGAGCAGATTGCTGTTTGGATCCATCCCCAAAGAATCTTAATGTCAATAGGGGTATTATTGGTTATGGCTACCTCAGTTAAATCAAAGAGCTTAGCCAAGGGTCTCATCACATCCAATAATTTATCCTGACAGTCTTTTAAATAACTGTTTATCCCTTTCCTAGAGATTTGGTCAGATATTGTACCATACAGGAATCCAAATCTGGTGTTTGAAAGGATTTATTTTGTACTGAAAGTCTTGGCCATTCCGGCCATAATTTGTTCTTGGCCTCTTTATCAATAGACCATCTGATCCAATACTCACTGTATTTGGAAACATGGTCAATAGGGGTCCATTTGACTGACCTAGGGTGTCTAATATTGTCTGGGTCAAAAAGGGGGATTCCCTGTTCATCAACTATAACCTTGTTGGTCTCCATATTTATTAATTTATGCAATACATTTTTGTGGTCTCAATAATATTTTGATTTCCATATGAGGGAATGTCCTCCTCAGAGGATATAGGCTTCATCTCGTAAAATGTGTCATCCTCAGTACAGGAAGGACAGAAGGAGTCAGGTTTCTGCCTAAGATCCAATTTCTTCCACGACTGGTCTTCCTCATGAGTAGAGGGTCTTAATAGTGATGGTAATCCACATGAGTCATCTGGTCCAGAGACCATTTCCATGTGAGACCTATTCTCCTCTCTATTCTTAGAAATAAATACCTTACCTCTATTTTGTTCAAATTACGCTGAGTGGGTATACTTTATTTTACATGTCCTTTTCCCTATGATAGTCTCCCTTTGAAGGGATGGGTGAGATTGATAATCTATGATTTTATTTGTTTCTGAGGATAAGAAGTTATCTTACTAGTAGAAGAATGTAGAAAAATGTGAAAATAGCTAAGAAAGTGATTTAACCAGGTTAGCTGACATTTTAGTCATACAGGAATATACAACCTGAATCACTGATTTATTGACTGGGGCATCCATAATGGCCTGTATTTGATCCTCATGTGTGTAAAATGGGGCTGGAAGTGGCCAAATGGAACTGAGGACTCTTAGAATTAATATCCTGAGGCACAAAAAATAGCAGAATTGTGTTTTATTTCATGGGAGTGGTTATTTAGTGCTTAGAAATGCTGGAAATGAGTATAGACTCTGCAATACACAACTGTTTCTGGCAATAAAAGATGGCTCACTTTTACACATGCTCACAACAAGATCAGGGCAAACTTCCCTGAACTAAAATGGCCACTGCAGTCATGCTCATTCAAAAGGTGCCAAAACAAATATATGGAAAGAAGTAAAGTAATGCCCCCATTCTCCTTTCGATTCCACTGTGAATGTGTCACAGGACCTACCCTAATCCCAGCCCCTTCTGGCTGGGCGCTGCTGGGGGACTAGTTCCGAGACTGGCGCCCTGGCATTACTACTCACGTCTCTCCTTGCCTGTGGCCTGGCCGCATCGGGTGCCTCCCGCGGAAGGCCGTGTCCTTTCCCTAATCAATGTGGTGGTTCAGTATGACACAGGATGCAACGCACCTTCTCGGTCACTGACACGTGCCTGTAATTGACGTAAGTACTCCTTATATCTTGGTCAACTTGAGACACTCCTCCCTGCTACTTCCTGGATGAAGTTAAAAGAGAGATGGACAGTTAGTCCAGTCACCCTTACATGGTGTCCATTGCAGTTCTAGTTGTTTATTCTCCTGATCTCCGTGTACAACCTAGGCTTGTCTGACTTTCCAATCTGGTGCTGACCTGTGGCTCTGTCTGACTATCCTCTCTGTGTTGCCTCTTGACTAGCCGACATCCAATCTAGTGCAGACCTGTGGCTCTGGCTGACTATCCGCTCCATGTATGACCTAGGCTTGTTTGACCATCCAATCTGGTGCTGACCTGTAGCTCTGTCTGACTATCCTCTCTGTGTTGCCTCCTGACTAGCAGACATCCAATCTGGTGCAGACCTATGGCTCTGGCTGACTACCTGCTCCGTGTATGACCTAGGCTTGTTTGACCATCCATTCTGGTGCTGACCTGTGGCTCTGTCTGACTAACCTATCTGTGTTCTTCCCTGGCTAGTAGACATCCTATCTGGTGCAGACATGTGGCTCTGTCTGAATATCCACTTATACTGACTGCAGGCATGAGTCAGTAATTCTCCTTGGTGGCCTTCTTCTGGGAGATCGGCTCCATTTATACTGACTGCATGTGGAGTCAGTAGTATCTCCCTTGTTGCATTACTGGTGGGAGATCTCGAGAGTTCTGAGTCCATTAACTTCCTCGTTCTACTTGAGACTACCATTGGCCTAGGACTAATCTCCTAGAGGGTACCAGCTCTCCTATCTTTATTCTGACTGATCACAAGAACCTTGCATATTTGTCCGAGGCTAAACGTCTTTTGCCCCGGCAAGTCAGATGGGCATTGTTCCTTTCCAGGTTCAATTTCATAGTTTCTTACCTTCCTGGCTCTAAGAATGTTAAGGCGGATGCCCTATCACACCAGTTTTGTAAGCAATCTAAAGAGGAGTCTCCTCCTACACCTATCCGGCTGACCGGATACTTGCTGCAATATGAACCTGTATCACCTCTCCTCTGAGAGAGGAAATAATGGCTGCTCAAACATCCTCTCCGGTGGAGAAACCCTGTGGGAAGTGCTTTGTAACTGTTCAATTATGCACTAAATTGTTGGAGACAAACCATACTTCTAGGATAGCTGGCCACATTGGGCAAGACCAATTGATTTGGTCCATCTCTAGATTATTCTGGTGGCTGAGTCTTAGATCCGACTGTTCTGCTTTTACAGCTGCATGTACGACGTGCTCAAAATAAATCACCTCGACATTTGCCTGTTGGCCTCCTCCAACCGGTGGCCAACAGGGAATGTCCTTGGTCACATTTGTCCATCGACTTTATGGTTGACCTTCCAGCATACAAGGGCTTCACGGTCATCCTGATGATCGTGGATAAATTCTCTAAGATGGCTCACTTTGTACCACTTAAAGGCTTACCATCCGCACAGGAGTTGGAGATGGTGTTCGCTAGAGAGATCTTTTGGCTCCACGGCATACCCAGGGTTATTGTTTCAGACAGGGGGAGCCAGTTCGTGTCTTGCTTCTGGAGGTGCTTTTGTGCTCAGATAGGGATTCATCTAGCCTTCTCCTCTGCATACCACCCTCAGTCTAATGGTGCGGTAGAGAGGTCTAAGCAATACTTGGAACAATTCCTCCGTTGCTATATTTCTAATAGACATCCTATCTGGTGCAGACCTGTGGCTCTGGCTGACTACCCACTTATACTGACTGCAGGGTGAGACAGTAATTCTCCTTGGTGGCCTTCTTCTGGGAGATCGGCTCCACTTATACTGACTGCAAGTGGAATCAGTAGGATCTCCCTTGTTGCATTCCTGGTGGGAGATCTCGAGAGTTCTGAGTCCAGTAACTTCCTCATTCTACCTGAGACTACCATTGGCCTAGGCCTAGTCTCTAGCAGTGAGGTCTACTTTGGGGCAGCCTCCTATTGCTGATAGGTGTTGCTGGCTCCTCCAGTTACCCTCTACATCTTCCTGTCTATATTGCTTGTGTTATTATTACTATTAATAAAGATGTCTTTACTATATACCGTACTGACTCCTGAGTTATTCCTGGGGAACGTGACAGAAACAGGATCATAGCTGTGCACTTATGTGACAAGACAGGACATTACCCAGAATCCCTGGATGTGAGGGAAGCTCTGTATACTGTGTGATTATGAAGTAAGACAGGACATTACCCAGAATCCCTGGATGTGAGGGAATATCTGTATATTGTGCACTTATGTGATAAGGCAGGCCATTACCCATAATCCCTGGATATGAGGGAATCTCTGTATACTGTGCACTTATGTGGTAAGAGAGATCGTTACCCAGAATCTCTGGCTGTGAAGGAAGCTCTGTATGCTGTGTGATTATACTGTAAGGCATGACATTTCCCAGAATCCCTGTCTGTGAGGGAATCTCTCTATACTGTGCACTTAAGTGGTAAGGCAGGCCATTACCCAGAATCCCTGGATGTGAGGGAATGTCTGTATACTCTGCACTTATGTGGTAGGGCAGGCCATTATCCAGAATCCCTGGATGTGAGGGAATCTCTGTATACAGTGCACTTATGTGGTAAGAGAGATCATTACCCAGAATTCCTTGCTGTGAGGGAAGCTCTGTATACTGTGCAATTATGCGGTAAGGCAGGACATTACCCAAAATCCCTGGCTGTGACGGAAGCTCTGTATACTGTGTGACTGTGTGGTAAGGCAGGACATTACCCAGAATCACTGGCTGTGAGGGAATCTCTGCATACTGTGTGATTATGCGGTATGGCAGGTCATTACACAGAATCCCTGGCTGTGATGGAGTCTTTGTATACTGTTTAATTATTATACCTGGGAACTATCTGTATATGCCCACGAGACTCCTGGGATAGAGGCTGATTTTATTACAAGAACGGAGGCTCTATTATGCTTTAGCCTTCATTACTAACTCTGGATACCAGCAAGAAAAAATGTTAGAAAATAGAAAAGCAATACAATGAATACAGTATGAAAGGCTCCACCTCTTCATAGTCCTCCTCCAACCACATTCTGTAGTATAATACTCTTCCAATCCTGTACAGATTCTTCTTTCTTTGCTGCTCCAGATTGGATAAGTATTTACTTACTTCTAGTTTGCCAGTAAATATTCACTATATATGTATATACTGTATTAATCTTTACTGTATCTTATAGTGCTTTTTCTTATTCTATTTTCTTTTTCCTCGGTGGGAATTGTAATTTCAGTACCTTTATTTATTTATTTGTTCCTGACTGATTTAAGCTCCTTTTCGCCTTTTGTTTTATTTCTATCATTTTTCCTCTATTGGCGCTTGCTTTTCCCATTGGTTTTAGGTTTACACTGTTCCTTCTTTTACCTGCGCTCTGGTTGAACTACTGAATCGCTTTGCAGCCTTTTTCCTTTTCTTCTGGCAGGCCTTGTGTTGCGAGTCATTTGTCAGACGCTGTCTCCGGTGCCCATGTTTCTTTTGGGTTTTTCTGCCAGTTTCTTGTACTGAACAATTGCGGGACTATGCGCCATTTTATTCAGTTTCACAGCTCAGCGGTGAAGGTGTTTGTTTAAGCGTTTCTGCAGTATTATAACTACATTTAGAGTTTCAGTAGATTTTCTCCCATTAATTTTTATTCTGTACCTTGATCATATATATAAAAAATTATATTTATTGACAAATTTATTATTTTAGTCACCTTTTGCCCAGAACTCCCTTTAAGTTGCTTTTCTTGCATTGGGTAAATAAAATTATTATTTTATTCCCATTGCATTCCCATTCCCATTGCATAGTGAGTGCTAGGTCCCTCCCTGCCCCCCAGTGAGACATCCAGTCTTTGGCTACTGGTCTCTCCTAGTATAGTGCAGATCACCTACTACAGTGTCCTGCAAGCTGCACGTGGATGTTGCACATCTGGCCCTGAACTGTCTAATTCAGCAGTGCATACGGCTGCCGGTACATCGCAGCTGTCTACACAGAGTCATTAAAGAGACAGAGACGTAGCTTTTGAAGAACTTTTGGAGCATCTCCAGGATCAGTAATTGAAAGGACACCCACCATCCGGATCAAGGGACACAGTATCATGGCATGTAAGGGGTTGGGACCCCTGAGATGCTTAAAGCCCAAAATGAGTGTTATGTAAGTGCAATGGGAAAGGGGGGGTTTATTTTATTGTGATTTTAGCAGATTTTACCAATAAATACTACTTTTCCAGATTTGTATATCCTTAAAAACTGATCCTAAATTAACAGAGATGGCTTAGCAGTGAAGTGGAGGTTATAGTTAGTATGGAGATCTGGAGTGATCGTACTGCTCAGGTAGTGTGGAATAGTCAGTGAGTTGTTAGCAGTGGAGGTTATAGTTAGTATGGAGATCTGGAGTGATCACACTGCTCAGTTAGTGTGGCATAGTCAGTGAGTTGTTAGCAGTGGATTGGAGGTTATAATTTGTGTGTAGAACTGTAGTGATCACACTGCTCACGTAGCGAGGAATAGTGAGTGAGTTGTTAGCAGTGGAGTGGATGTTATAGTTAGTATGGAGAGCTGTAGTGATCATACTGCTCAGGTAGTGTGGAATAGTCAGTGAGTTGTTAGTAGTGGAGGTTATAGTTAGTATGGAGATCTGGAGTGATCATACTGCTCAGGTAGTGTGGAATAGTCAGTGAGTTGTTACTAGTGGAGGTTATAGTTAGTATGGAGATCTGGAGTGATCATACTGCTCAGGTAGTGTGGAATAGTCAGTGAGTTGTTAGCAGTGGAGTGGAGGCTATAGTTAGTATGGAGAGCTGTAGTGATTATACTGCTCAGGTAGTGTGGAATAGTCAGTGAGTTGTTAGCAGTGGAGTGGAGGCTATAGTTAGTATGGAGAGCTGTAGTGATTATACTGCTCAGGTAGTGTGGAATAGTCAGTGAGTTGTTAGCAGTGGAGTGGAGGCTATAGTTAGTATGGAGAGCTGTAGTGATTATACTGCTCAGGTAGTCTGGTAGTTTTCCAGAGAAGTGGTTGTGTATTAAGAAAGTTGAAGGCACACTTCTAGACTCAAGTGCTAACCAATTTAGTTCTCAAAGCATATCACAATATGTTTATAGACTTAGACAAGGATCAGTTTTCAATAAAAACATTTTAAATCCCAGAGTTTTTGGAAAGACCGGCAAAGGAGGGAGTAGTTTTCCTGGCCGATCATTTCGGAGTCCTCCTAGAGGACGATCTAGTTTCCAACAAGACCCCACAGATTATAGTAGAACACCTGAATACCTTGAGACCAGGGCTGCCTACCTTTTCTTCCCTCAGAGACGCAGAGTCTGGAGAGCCATGTCTAACAGAGGATCTTCCCATTCTAGACCATTTACTGGTAAGTCTTTTTCCTTTTCCTCATCCTTACACGGAGATAGTGGGTAGCA
Source organism: Rhinophrynus dorsalis (assembly GCA_037306005.1). Lineage (NCBI taxonomy): Eukaryota > Metazoa > Chordata > Amphibia > Anura > Rhinophrynidae > Rhinophrynus > Rhinophrynus dorsalis. The sequence continues at coordinate 510,868,827 of CM074722.1, read as the reverse complement.
GACTCGCCCTCTTTCTCCTGATGTGGTCTTAGTGGATCCTGCAAACTATTTCTGGGTATCAGATAGAATTTTACACTCACCCAAAACAAACACAAATTCTCTTTCTTTCCTATACTCAAAGGAGGAAAGTATTTTGGTGAATTTAGAGGTCCAAGAATTAAAACAAAAAGGAGCCATCATTCAAGTACCTTTGGACACCACAAGGTATATAAGCTGTGAGGGAAGTTCTGTATTCTGTGTGATTATACGATAAGGTAGGACATTACCCAGAATCCCTGGCTTTGAGGGAAGTGTTGTATACTGTGTGATTATTCGGTAAGGCAGGCCATTAACCAGAATCCCCGGCTTGAGGGAAGCTCTGTATACTGTGCAATTTTATGGCAAGACATGGAGGATCCTATTATGCATTAAACTCCATCTTTACTACTCCAGCAGTAAAAAATAAACAGATACAAAAAGAAAAAAGTGTATATAACAGTATGATAACCCCACCCCTTAGATAATTATACACAATCACATGATAATAAACTGTATATCTGGAGAGTCAAATAATCCCACTTTCTCTTTCTTTGATGCTTATGGGCAAGATAAGTATGTCTCTGTTTTTTATAATAAAATGTTTTAACATTTATTTTACTTTATATATATATGATCCTCAAAAATTATTAAAACCCCAATTAATTGGCACTAAAAAATTTCTGACACTTCACCTGGGAGAGGCACTTAAGAGAATATCAGGAACATGAGGAAGTACAAAAATAAAACATTGCTCCTCACAGAAAAGAGAATAATCTCATTCTCACCATGAAAAAGCTAGAGCATCTAGCATGGAAAATTGTGGTTCAAATGCACACAAACCAACCTCAGCTCTGGAGGATGATTTGCTGAGAAAGGGTATAAAGAAATTGGTCTAAACCAGATTAATTTTGTCTGGACTCTTCTACTGAGGAGTCTGATTTTTTGTGAAAGTATTTTACCAGGAAGAATACACTGAGAGTGTCTCTCGTTTTCAAGTATGTACCTGTCACGGTTTTTCAGATGAACACTCAGACAGAACGGTAAGGTTAAAATAACTTTATTGGAATAAAGTACATACGCGGGTGTAGGCCCTAAAACCCACAATACAGAACAGGAAAATATATACAGTGGGTAAAGCGAATAGGACTGGACTAGACAATCAGGATACTGGTAACAATATATGTATATATGACAGGATCTGGCAAAACCAGTGAGGTTCAATGTACAGTCCCAGAACTGATGGGTAGGTGCCAACACAGGTGGTCCACGAATTAGGACAGAACAACCCAGACGCCTGGGTACTGGAACCCGTAAGGGTAAACGGAATGGACTGGGAACCACCTGACAGTTAAGGACTCTGGCAGAACCGGCAAGGTAAAGGGTACACAGTCCAGGAACGACAACAGGACTACAGTGGCTTAAAGTCCACAGTGGAGGATTGGCACAACTCAGACGTCTGGGTACTGACCCAACTGGAGCAAGGCAACACTGGCCAAGGCCCTAGACTGCTGGCAGGAGGCAACCGTGTATATGCAGACCAACCCTGAAAGGGTTAAAGGAGACCTAGGCAGCTGCTACTGGAAAACCCTAGAACGCTTGGGGTGAATCGATATATGGTGTAATGGTAATGGTGTAAGTAATAGGAACGCAACCAGTGTCCCTCAACCTGCAAGGTGAAAGTTGCAACGCTGGCTCTTGAGCCCACGACTCTGCAGTAAGGAACTGTAGTGCTCTTACCTGGAAGCTCCAGGTACATACAGAGTTAATGACAACGCCCAGAGAGTAACTGCAACTCCCATAGGGAGTGAGCCCAGCGCTACTAGGGAGGCAGACACAGAGAGTGATCAGAGTAATGGAGCGGGTTCTCAGCCAGGATACAGTCAGCAACGGAGCGGGTTCTCAGCCAGGATACAGTCAGCAACGGAGCGGGTTCTTCAGCCAGATATGGTCAGCAATGGAGCGGGTTCTCAGCCAGGATACAGTCAGCAACGGAGCGGGTGCTTCAGTCAGATACGATCAGCAACAGAGCGGGTTCTCAGCCAGGATACAGTCAGCAACGGAGCGGGTTCTTCATCCATATATGGTCAGCAACGGAGCGGGTTCTCAGCCAGGATACAGTCAGCAACGGAGCACAGCAACAGGAACTCAGGAACGTAATAGTAGTCAGGCAGGTCAGGTCATACACGAATCAGCAAAAACACAAAATAAACTAAGGAACTCGTACACCATGAAAGGACGTCTAAGGGAGGACATCCCAGGGTATATAAAGGCAAGCTCTAGTAGTAGCAATTAAGACCAGCCAATCAGAGAACAGCAGTGATAATGTCGCCGTTCAGAAAAGGAAGCACGGGAACCGTGATAGTACCTCAAAGGGGTGAAAGGCTGAGCTGACCTACCCAGGACTAGAACCTACAACCTTGCGGCTTGAATAGATTCTACAGCGGGTGCCTTAACCAACTGAGCCATCTCACCAGATCAGAGGAACATATGGGTCAATTTTCTGATGAAATATCAGGGGACGAAAATTTTATTGAAAACAATATAGACAATACTGCACAAGGAAATAACATCATTCTTAATGAACAGGGTCAACCACTTATTTGATACAGAGGGTATTAAACATTCCAGATCAGATGAATGGATACCTAAAGATCATGTATCCAAATACATAGAGTTTTGGATCAGAATGGCTCTGGACGCAAAATCCAGAAACAAAATGAGGTCTGAATGCCCAAGGCCATCTATAAGTAAGATTTTTGTAACCCTGTTATGGACCCTCAGATGACTCAATACATATCAAAATCTGATAGAGACACTAGAAAGGGAGTTGACAGATCTCTGAAGTAATGTAAGGACAAACTTTTAGACATTGTTGGCCCACTAGCAAAGATCTCCTATCAGCCTCAATCCAAGCAATCCTTCCAGGTCCGTTATCAAGCTCTTCAGAGACAAAAAATTTGCCATCTCTGCAGAGGTCATGGTTATTCGGATCTGGATCCGTTATCCATGGAGATGAGAGAGGATCTTCTATGGAGGTTAAACCACATGAAAGCTTGGAATGGGAAAGTGATTTTCAGAATGTCACCAGATGTTGTCATCGAATTCGACGCCAGCAATTTAGGCTGGGGAGCTCGTTGCAGAAAACCTCACCAAAGGAGGGAAATGGTCTCTTTCAGAAAAAACTCTGCACATAAATTACTTTGAGTTATTGGCAGGATCGTTCTCTGTCAAAAATTTTACAAAAGACATGTTGAATTGCTGCATTCTATTGAAGATGGACAATGTATCAGCTGTGAGGTATACATCAACCATCTGGGGGGGTACCAAATCCAAAATGCTGGCAATTATGGCCAAAGAATGTTGGCATTTTTGCCTAGACAAGAACACTTTGGTCCAGGCAGAATATCTACCTGCACTATCCAATACCAATTGCAGACTGGAATTCCAGGCACCAAGCAGCGAATGGAAGTTTCACGATACAGCCTTCTCGAAAATAGACGCTATTTAGGCTCCTCTACATTTAGACCTTTTTGTGTCAAGATTGAACACCTGTCTTCCACAATTTTTCAGTTGGAAACCGGACACAGAAGCTCTGGCTTTAGACGCCTTCCTTCAGGACTGGCATCTCCTCGGCGGTTATGTGTTTCCTTCTTTTGCCCTGATTCTCAGAGTCATTCTCCAGCAAGACACCACAGTCCTAATAATTCTCTTTTGGACAGCTCAACTGTGGTTCCCTCCACTTTTCGAGATGTCCATAGACTTTCCTCGTTATCGATCTCCATTTCTTGAGTTGCTGCTTGATCTGTCAGGAAATCCCCAAAACCTGTTGCTTCAGGATCAATTACACCTCATGGCTTGCCGGATTTCAGGAATCAATGGCTTACCAACAGACTTTCAGAGTCGGCTCAGTTTCTCACCTCAGAGGCATGGGCACCTGGTACTAGATCATGTTACAAATCATGCTGGAATGTCTGGGCACGTTGGTGCCTGGAACGGAAGCTGGATCCCATTTCTTCCAGTTTAACTGCCATTGTTAACTTTTTGTCTTCTTTCTTTCAACAAATGAAAGCTTACAGAATTATTAATTGCTATAGATCATCTAATTCTGTAGGTCATAATCATATTCAAAGTTTCCCTTCAGGTCAGCATCCTTTAATGTAAATTAATGTAAGGAATTAAGTTGTCTAGACCAACTTCTACTAGGTATTCTGATCTTTAGGACATCAGTATCGTCCTTCAGTTCTTAGAATCCTGGCCTCCTAATGAAATTTGACTTTAAAACAGCTTTTGGACAAATTCACCATGTTGCTTTGTCTAATTTAATTTAGACATGTTTCTGATGTTCATGGTTTGGATATTTCAAACTGATTTTTTGAACCTGATGGTGTAAGACATAATAAATCCTTGTCTATGGAAATTTGAGAATTTTCCAGGACATTACCCAGAAACACTGGCTGTAAAAGAATCTCTGTATAAGGTGTGATTATGTGGTAAGGCAGGTCATTACCCAGAATATCTGGGTGTGAGGGAAGAATTGTATATTGTGTGATTATGCATTAAGGCAGGCCATCACCCAGAATCCCTGGCTGTGAGGGAGGCCCTATATATTGTGTGGTTATACACTAAGGCAGGACATTACCCAAAATCCCTGGATGTGAGGGAAGCTCTGTATAATGTGTGATTATGTAGTAAGGAAGGACATTACCCAGAATCTCTGGCTGCGAGGGAGGCGCTATACATTATGTGATTGTGTGGTAAGGCAGGACATTACCCAGAATGCCTGTGAGGGAAGCACTGTATACTGTGTGCTTGTGCTGTAAGGCAGGACATTACCCAGAATCCCTGACCATCTCTGTATAGTGCATAACTCCCAACATTTCAAATTGTCAGAAAGGGACTATTCTGTTTTAGGTGGTGTTGCTGGGGGCGTGGCTGGTGGGTGGGTCATAACCTAGAATATTTAGGTTATCTCATGACCTATTGGCACCTCTTGATGCAACTAAATAAATGGTTTGCAGCAAGACCAGAGTATTTTATTGACACACGTCTAATTTATAAACACATGAGGAATAGGAAAAGGGTTGAACTAGATGGACGCAAGTCTTTTTTCAACCTAAATTACTATGTAACTATGTTACTATGAATTGAAGTTTAACCCTTTCAGTCTGACCTTCTAAACAGAGGGACACCAGGGTGTGAAAGAGCGACCCATGGATTTTGGTGTCAAAGAGTGACACAATGGTTAAAGACAGCAGATGATTACATTAAGTGTTAATCTCAGAGGAAGCTGAACTCCAAGTCAGAGTGCAACATCAGAAAACACAAACAGGGATTTCTATATCTTCCTCCAAAGAGGTACTGCAGCGGCTCATGTCATTCATTTCCACCAGCTGTTCAAACACAGAGGAGCTCCCCTGACTATATGTATAGTGGAAGTGTGGTGGCCATATACTGTGTGTGTATATATATATATATATATATATATATATATATATATATATATTTGAACTCCAGTCACATACAAAGAGACCAATGTACTAAGGAAAGTGGTGCAAACAAAGAGAAATAGAGGCCAGAAGTCACAAACTCAAATATTCTCCTTAACTTAAATAGGGCTTTTAACCCCTTAAATGCTAGAGAGTTCTCTGAAACCTCTCCTGCATTAAAGGGGTTAAAAGCCCATTTAAATCAATGTACATTTGTTCCATGTGGTACAGCCGGCGAGCTCTAGAGTTGCACCAGTCACCCTGTCCGGTGCTAGCGGTGCCACCCAGCGGGAGGTGCTGCTTTTGTTTTGTGTCAGCAATGTGTTCCTGTAGTAGTGCAGCGGGGACCGAGCAGGCAAGGGGAAACTGAGAGGATCATGCTGCAGCACTGACTGAAAACAGGAACACAGAGCTCAGCGGCACGGCATTGACTGTGTGTGTATGTAGGAATAGACCAGGCCGGCCCAAGACATTATGCTGCCTGGGTCCAAGGATGAAATGCTGCCCCCCCCACACACACACACACTCATTCACACCAAAACACGTCCACATCCATTATGTTTGGGTCAAACCAAATATCAGTTACGCTCTTACACTTGGTTGGTGTCTACAGACCTATTATAAATCACATTGCATATTTACAGCCCTGGGGACATAAGCTCTGAAATAATTTCAGCTTGTAAATATGATGGTGGGGTGTCCATAGGCACAGCGCAAGTCCCCAGGGCTGTAAATATGCAATGTGATTTATAATATGTCTGTAAGCACCAACCAAGTGTAAGAGCATATAATTGACGTTTAGTCTAAATATCAGTTATGCTCTTACACTTGGTTGGTGACATATTGTAAATCAGAGAAATCAGGGAAAAAATAAACATCAGTCTCATACACATAGAGCGTCAGACTCCAGCGAGTTTACCTACCTCTGGATGCGTCCACTCACTCACAGTCCCAACCACATGTGCACAGTGCATCATGCGTGCAGGCTCAGTGCCGCGTCCCTGCCGTCTCACCCAATAAGATACCTAGGAACTTCTTATCCAGAGGCCCCGGAGAGGGGGCTGCTGACAAGAGAAAGTCAAAGACATGATTTGCTCCATAAAGGGAGAGGGGCTTAGGCATGGTTGTGTCAAAGTGGACAGGACAGGGTGCGAAGAAGGAGAAGTGGGTGGAACAGGGTGGTAAGGGAGAAACTCACCACCTGGAGAATCAGTCTCTGTCCCTGGAGACCTGGTAATTCAGTCTGATTTTAAGGATTGAGAGCTGGTCAGGCTCTGTGGACCCCAATATGCAATCACTGCATTGACCCACACAAGACACACTAAACACTAATATACCATAACATACGTGTCCACTCTAAGTACAATTACTGCGTCTGTCTAGAATTAATTATAAGGGAGGATTAAAAACATGATTAGGGATGCAGAAGGAACATAGGGGTTCAGTGGAGCAATTACGAAGGTGAAGTGGTTCGATCTCCAGGGTAGAATTATGGAGAGAAGGGTGGGGACCTGCTTGTTTGTTAGAGCTGGTAAAGTGTGTTTTTATTGAATATGGTGTTGGAGGAAAGACTGACCAGCCCAGTAGCCCCTGTGCTCTAGAGTTGTAACCCTTGTCCACTAGAAATGTAGCATTTGTGCTGGACAACTGAACACTTGTGTTGTTGTTTCCTCTTCCACTTGTTATAAAGAAAATGAGTAGAAAACCTGCTTTTGCCAGGCTAAATGGCCCACACTGAGATGAAACCAAGTAGATAACTGGTGCTGTTACAGGGCATGGTATGGGATGTGCCAGGTCTGGATGCATGGCACCAATTGTCTCCCACTGTGACTGGACCATTCCAAGTGGTTATTTTCCAATCACATATGCCAATTATAAACTCATGTAATACAAGGCTGTTAATATACATTTGGTATCAAAAGTTCTAAAGAATAAAACAATGATTGGCAGTCCTCATTCCCAAGGTGTTCTGCGGCAGTTTCAAGTCCCTAAAGCTGGTGTACAGGACACCGGGGATTACCAGGTGTGTCTCTATAGTCATTCCTAATGATGACCTGTCACCTGGTCATATCTGGCCAGTATCAGCCCTGAACTCACAGAGACAAAGCCTGCCAGTCTACCCTGCCCATGGATGCATGTCTGTAGATGTGAATGAATCAGTGCCCCGGGCTGTGGGTGGGTGGATTGCGTGTCTTAGACAGTAGAGCTGAGGGTGACTCAGCTCTGGGCGGCTCCAGCATTCCACAGCCCGTCACTGGAGGGAAGGGAGTGGGGAGGGAGCGGCTCTGCCGACTGGAGGGGAAATAAATTCTTACTTATGTCCTCATTCCTGGCATTGTCAGTCGGCACCAGAGAGAGGGGAAGCGGCAACAGACCAAGATACAGGTCCCAACAGCGGCTCACAGAACAAGTCCTCAGATCCAGTCCACACAGGTCCAATCATCAGACACAGAACCGGTCCTCAGATCCAAGTCACAGATCTTCTCAAGGAGACCCGCCGACTCCAGATCATCTCAGTGATCCCCGCCCCAGGGAACCTCGGTGACCTCCCCTGCTCCAGGGAACCTCGGTGAACGCCACTTCAGAAGTCACTTCGGCAGAGAATGAAAATGCAAGAGCCCGAAGTGATCATGGAGGGGGAGCTGGAGAAGCGCAGCGATAACCTCTTACAGTTCTGGAGGAGGAAACTCTGTGTCCTGACCAAGGAGAGTTTGAACATGTTCCCTGATGGACACAAGAGGTCCAAGTGCAAGGAACTGAGGTTCCAGAGCATCAAGAAGCTGGACTGTGTGGAAAGGACCGGTAGGTACATCTACTTCACCATAGTCACCAATGAGGAGAAGGAGATCGATTTCCGCTGTTCAGATGAGAGTCCCTGGAACGCGGCCATCACCCTGGCATTGATAGACTTCCAGAACAAGAGGGCCATCCAGGACTTCAGAGCCAAGCAGGAACCCGAGAGGAGGGTGGCACCTTGTGTGTGACCTGGCACATGAGGAGGTGAGGATGGTACCATGTGTATGGACTGGAAGTGAAACCCAGATAGAGAGCACATGGGGAGGGTGGCACTGTGTGTATCACATGGCACCCAGACTTACCTAGGTAGTAGTACATCATACAGCCATTAAGTATATCTGTAGAATTACAGTGTGTAACAGAAGGACTTACCTAGGTAGGAGTCCATGATAGAGCAGTCAGGTGTAGCTATATAATTACAGTGTGTAACAGAAACACTTACCTAGGTCGAAGTCCATCATACAGCAGTCAGGTGTATCTGTATAATTACCATGTGTACCAGAATTACTTACCTAGGTAGGAGTCCATCACACAGCAGTCAGGTGTATCTATATAATTACTGTGTGTAACAGAAGCACTTACCTAGGTATGAGTACATCATACAACATTCAGTTGTATGCACTGTGTGTAGGAGTTACCTAGGCAACAGTTGGGTATATTTATATATAATCGGTGTGTGTTAAAAGAACTTAACTAAATAGGAGCCCGTCACAGTTGGGTAAGTGCTTCTGTTACACACAGTAATTATATAGATACACCTGACTGCTGTATGTTGGACTCCTACCTAGGTAAGTGCTTCTGTTACACACAGTAATTATATAGATATACACCTGACTGCTGTGCGATGGACCCCTACCTAGGTAAGTGCTTCTGTTACACACAGTAATTATATAGATACACCTGACTGCTGTGCGATGGACTCCTACCTAGGTAAGTGCTTCTGTTACACACAGTAATTATATAGATACACCTGACTGCTGTGCGATGAACTCCTACATAGGTAAGTGCTTCTGTTACACACAGTAATTTTATAGATATACCTGATCACTGTATAATGTACTCCTACCAAGGTAATGCTTCTGTTATACCAGGTATTATGTCAATATACCTGACTACTGTTTGACTGAAACCTACCTATGTATGGCTTTAAGTTACTATTGGGATTTTCCAAGTGATCAGGTTGTACTGTGTGTGTGGCAAGGTTACATTGTGTTGGTTGACATGTAATGTGTTGGTGGGTAGCTTGGATGTTGTTGGTGAAAGATTGTACTATGTTGGTCTGCTGGATACACGCTGTTGGTGAGCTGGTTGTATGATCACAGTAGGCAGGATATACTCGGTGGGTAAGCTGTACTATGCTGGTAGGTAGGTTGTGTTGCTGGTTGGTAGGTTTAACTGTTTTCATTGGCAGGGTGCATTGCGCTGATGGACAGTTTGTGATGTGCTGGTAAGCTTGTTATTTTGTGTTGATGGGCAGGCTGCAGTGTGATGGTGAGCAGGTTGTACTGTGTTGGTGAGCAGGCTGCAGTGTGGTGGTGGGCAGGTTGAAGTGTGTTGGTGAGCAGGCTGCAGCATGATGGTGGGCATGTTGTACTGTGTTGGTGAGCAGGCTGCAGTGTGATGGTGGGCAGGTTGTACTCTTTTGGTGAGCAGGTTGTACTGTGTGGTTGGTAGGTTGGATTAGGTTGGTGGGTAGGTTAGATTGGATTGGTGGGCAGGTTGTACTGTGTTGGTGGGCATGAAGTACTGTGTTGGTGGGCATGTTGGACTGTTTTGGTTGGCATGTTGGACTGTGTTGGTGGCCATTTAGTATTATGTTGGTGGGCATGTTGGACTGTGTTGGTGGCCATTTAGTATTGTGTTGGTGGGCATGTAGCACTGTGTTGATGGCCATTTAATATTGTTTTGGTGGGTATGTTGGACTGTGTTGGTTGCCATTTAGTATTGTGTTGGTGGGCATGTAGTACTGTGTTGGTGACCATTTAGTATTGTGTTGGTGGGGATGTGTTTTGGTGGCCATTTAGTATTGTGTTGGTGGGCATGTAGTATTGTGTTGGTGGCCATGTAGTACTGTGTTGGTGGCCATTTAGTATTCTGTTGGTGGACATGTAGTATTGTGCTGGCGGCCATTTAGTATTGTGTTGGTGGGCATGTAGCACTGTGTTGGTGGGCATGCTTTACTGTTTTGGTTGGCATGTTGGACTGTGTTGGTTGCCATTTAGTATTGTGTTGATGGCCATGTTGGACTGTGTTGGTGGCCATGTAGTATTGTGTCGGTGGCCATGTTGGACTGTGTTGGTGGCCATTTAGTATTATGTTGGTGGCCATGTTGGACTGTGTTGGTGGCCATGTTGCACTGTTTTTGATGGATTGTAGTATTGTGTTGGTGGCCATGTTGGACTGTGTTGGTGGCCATGTAGTATTGTGTTGGTGGTCATGTAGTATTGTGTTGGTGGCCATTTAGTATTGTGTTGGTGGCCATGTTGGACTGTGTTGGTGGCCATGTAGTATTGTGTTGGTGGCCATGTTGGACTGTGTTGGTGGCCATGTAGTATTGTGTTGGTGGCCATGTTGGACTGTGTTGGTGGGCATGTAGTATTGTTTGTGTTGGCAGGTTGTTCTTTGCCCCTCTTTCTCTTCCTGCTTATTGCCGTTTTTGTCTCTCTTTCTCAACATGCCTCAGAATGTTACTTACCACCTCATGGTTTCCTTTTTCAGCTTTGAGAAATCTTTGTGTTTGATTTGATTTTGTATAAAAAACATGAAAAAGGACAAAATGTGAGTTCACTTTTCACCAGTGCAGCAGTTTATATCCAGAGAACAATACAGAGGAATATGACAGCTGGTTGCAATGCAGATAGGATATTCATCCGGGGAAATATCAGACTCCTTTTGGATTCAGGAAGGAATTGTTTTTACTCACTTGGGGCTTAATTAGAAATGGGTTCAATGTTATTGCCTCCTCCTTCTGGATAAACTGGGGTGAAATGATATGGACTGGACTTGATGGACACGTATCCTAAGAGAAGCAAAGTGGATTAGAAGGCCTTTTACTTGGTATATTTTGTAATAATATATCTGCTTTCTGAAGCAAGAGGTGTTTTTTATTGTGATATTATTATTATTATATGTATTATTCTTATTGTTATTATACTGCCAGTCCGATTCTATACAGAAGGATTATCCTTGCCTCCCTGTACAATAAAGGGTGCCCTAAATTTGCCAGATTCTACTTGCTTTGCTCATTAGTAATTAAGGACCACTGTATCAGATCGGCTGTGGATCGGTAGGATCCGGTGGGTCTGTGGGGTTTTATATATATATATATATATATATATATATATATATATATATATATATATATATATATATATACACACATATATATACACATACACACATACATACACACACACACACACACACATACATACATATACAAACACACATATTCTCACACTTACACAAATACACACACTCTTGCACGCACACACACACTCTCACACAAATTCACTCTTACACTCACTCTCACAAACACACATACTTCAGCACATGCCAAATCACCCCTGTTGATCCAGAGGAACAGGGGCATAACAGAGTATGTCACACACTCACACATACTTTACAAACACTCTCTCATATACACACATTCTCTCTCCCAGACTCTCACACATACACACTCACTCTCACATGCACATTTTTTCCCACATACACACACATGTGCACATACATGCACACAAACACACTCTTGCACACACATACACACACGCTCACACATTTGCACACACACTTATTCACACACAGACTCACACATTCACTTACACACGCACACTGTCACATACCCACATACTTTGTCACACACACACACTCTCACACACTCACAGTCATATAAACACACACTCACAGACATATAAACACACACTCTCACATACTCATAGACATGTAAATACACACACTTTCACACACTCATAGACATATAAACAGACACACACTCATAGACATATAAACAGACACACGCTCATAGACATAAATAAACACACACTCATAGACATAAACACACACACACTCTCACAGACATAAACGCACACTCTCACAGACATATAAACACACACACACACTCATAGACATATAAACACACACACACTCATAGACATATAAACACACACACACACTCTCATAGACATATAAACACACACACTCACAGACATATAAACACACATACACACTCTCATAGGCATATAAATACACACACTCTCATAGACATATAAACACACACACACTCATAGACATATAAACACACACACACTCTCATAGACATATAAACACACACACTCACAGACATATAAACACACATACACACTCTCATAGGCATATAAATACACACACACTCATAGACATATAAATATACACACACTCTCACAGACATATAAACACACATACACACTCTCATAGGCATATAAATACACACACTCATAGACATATAAACACACACACACTCATAGACATATAAACACACACACACTCTCATAGACATATAAACACACACACTCACAGACATATAAACACACATACACACTCTCATAGGCATATAAATACACACACACTCATAGACATATAAATATACACACACTCTCACAGACATATAAACACACACACACACACACTCTCACAGACATATAAACACGCACACACACTTACACACGCTTGTAGACATATAAACACACACACACACACATGCTCATAGACATATAAATACACATACACTCTCACAGATATATAAACACGCACACACACTTACACACGCTTGTAGACATATAAACACACACACACACACACATGCTCATAGACATATAAATACACATACACTCTCACAGATATATAAACACACACACTCATAGACATGTAAATACACACACTCTCACAGATATATAAACACACACACACACTCATATACATGTAAATACACACACTCTCACAGATATATAAACACACACACACTCTCACAGATATATAAACACACACACACTCATATACATATAAACACACACACTCACAGATATATAAACACACACACACACTCATATACATGTAAATACACACACTCTCACAGACATCTAAACATACACACACACACACACACACACACACACACACACATGCTCATAGACATATAAATACACACACACTCTCACTCAGTTTCTTACAGTTATTTCTCTTTTTCTTTTCCAGTTCTCATTTGTTGTGGACCAAGTGACAGAAGATGCCAGTATCTGTGCCAGGAATTTGCCTCCTTACAGGGACGAGTCAAGCCTGGAGTCTCCTGGGCTCGGCTGCTTGGAATTGGCTCATTCAACCACAGAAAAACAAGAGTTGTGGAAAGGATAATAAGATAGAAAAATGACTTTGTCTCGTGTTATTTATTTATCACCGGAAAACAATTTTTCATTAGAAACCAGATTGGGCCGGATAATTTATTATGCAGAACCGTCTATATGAATATATATATATATATATATGTGTATTTATTTAAATGACTTTCTATATATATATTTTTATTTCATTTCAAAAGCAATTAATACATGTGATATGAAGTGTTAATTTATTTAATTAAACTGAGATTTTTCTAATGGTTCTCTCTGGTATGTGTCCCTGACTTGTCTTATTGGGTCTGTAGAGCGATGTGTATGATGCGTGGATTGGACTCTGTGGCAATGCCATGGGATTATCTGGGATACGGATCTGGGATGATTTATCTGTGATGATTTATCTGGGATACATATCTATGATGATTTATCTGTGATGATTTATCTGGGATACATATCTGGGATTATTTATTTGGGATACATATCTGTGGTGATTTATCTGTGATGATTTATCTGTGATGATTTATCTGGGATACGTATCTGTGATGATTTATCTGGGATACGTATCTGGGATGATTTATCTGGGATACGTATCTGGGATGATTTATCTGTGACAATTTATCTGGGATACGTATCTGTGATGATTTATCTGAGATGATTTATCTGGGATACGTATCTGAGATGATTTATCTGAGATGATTTATCTGGGATACGTATCTGTGATGATTTATCTCGGATGATTTATCTGGGATACGTATCTGTGATGATTTGTCTGTGATGATTTATCTGGGATACGTATCTGGGATGATTTATCTCGGACGATTTATCTGGGATGATTTATTTGTGATGATTTATCTGGGATACGTATCTGGGATGATTTATCTGGGATACGTATCTGGGATGATTTATCTGTGACAATTTATCTGGGATACGTATCTGAGATGATTTATCTGGGATGATTTATCTGAGATGATTTATCTGGGATACGTATCTGTGATGATTTATCTCGGATGATTTAACTGTGACGATTTATCTGGGATACGTATCTGTGATGATTTATCTCGGATGATTTATCTGGGATACGTATCTGTGATGATTTATCTGTGATGATTTATCTGGGACACGTATCTGTGATGATTTATCTCGGATGATTTATCTGGGATACGTATCTGGGATGATTTATCTGGGACGATATATCTGGGATACGTATCTGGGATGATTTATCTGGGATGATTATCTGTGACGATTGTGGCTTGGTAGAAAAACTGGAACTCAAGGAACAGCAACAAAATCTCTCTGAATGGCCCGTGCTCTATTATTTTATACCTTCTTCATGACCCTGCCCTCTTTCCTATCTATTGGATAAAGACACGACATCACAATACCATGTGCATGTCACCTCTTGTCATAGTCCTTTAGCAGTTCTGATACATGGGATATCAGTTATGAATAGGAGGATTATTCCATATGAAGGGTTTACTTTCATTTAGGGGAGGCTAACAATTCCTATAATTACCCTCCACTTATCTTTATCTAGGCAGAAAAACCAAATGGCTGTTATGACTTGTTTCAGTGCTAATTAGGTTGTAATTAGTAGTAGATATAATTACCGTAGAAGTAGACATGATTATTTTTTGATTCATAGTGGCCATTAAGATAAGAGGGTTTATTATAAGATGTTGGAATTGCCTTATAGGGAATCACACAGTAGGAATAAGAGGGTTTAACAGAATAACGTACCTAGGTAGGTGTTCTTCAAACAGATGATATACACTCAGGTCTCTTTATTAGGTACGTCAGTCTAGTACAGGGTAGGACGCCTTTTTTCCTCCACAGCAGCCCAAATTCTTTGTGTCATGGATTCAACAAGGTGCTGGAAACATTCCTTAGAGATTGTAGTCCATGTTGGCTCAATAGCATCATGCAGTTCCTGCAGATTTGTCAGCCAGGTATTCATACTGCAAACCTCCCATTCCACCTTACCCCAAAGTTCTCTATTGGATTGAGATCTGTGGACTGAACAGACCTTTTGAGTAAACTGAAGTAATTGTCATTTATGGAACCAGTTTGAGGTTATATGTGATGTGTGATATGGTGCAATTTCATGCTGTAAGTATCCTTTTGAAAATGAGCAGACTGTGGCCATAAAGGGACACACATAGTCAGCAACAATGCTTAGGTACACTGTGGCATTCAAATGATGGACAGTTGGTATTAAGGGGTCTAATGTGTGCCAAGAAAACATTCCCCACACCATTACACCACCACCAGCCTGTCTGTGGATCCAGGGATGAATGCCGTTTATGTCAAATTCTGACTCTTCTATCTGTATGTCGTAGCAGAAATCGAGATTCAGACCACATAACATTTTTCCAGTCTTCAGTCTTTCAGTTTTGATGATCAAGAACCACATCTGCCTGTTCTTAGCTGACTGAAGTTGAACCCACTGTTGTAAACAGTGGTTATTTGAATATTTGTGGCCTTTCTGTCAGATTGAACGAGTCTAGCCATTCTCCCCTGACTTCTTTAATAAATAAGGTGTTTTTGCCCACCATACTGCTGCAGATTGTTTTTGTTTATCAAACCATTCTCTGTAAACTAGATTGTAGTGAGTAAATATTCTATGAGGTCAGCTATTTCTGAGGTGCTGGAACCACCAAGTCTGGTGCCAACAATCACCACACTCAGAGTCAATTAGTTCACTCATCTTCCCCATTGTAATGTTTCTCTGAACAACAGCTAAACCTCTTGACCATGTCTGACGTTATGAGCCATTCATGTCTATGAAAACCCATTACTTGTTGTGTGGAGGTGTAACACAGTAACATAATTCACCAGGTTGAAAAAGACATGTCAATTTTGGCATCTCACCTTTGTTTTTGTTGATCAGGAAGAAGGAAGTTGAAGCTATTTTCTCTTTTGTCCCAAGAAATTAAAATAATCCTTCCTTACTACAAAAGACAATTGGATACAATCTTTCTACAGAGCCCCCTGAGCCAAAGAATTCCACATTATAGCCTGTAAAAAAAAAAACTGCCATACATACTGTTGGATGCCATAGTGAGCAGACGTGTTTCTTCTAAACTCCATTCCAGACCTATACAAGTTAGCTCCAATGCCCTGAAGCTGGGCACACACCATGGAATCTTTGATCCCTGCAATTCCAGTGCAACCCTAAGAACCCCTGGATGCATTTTTGTGTGTATACCTACATCTGACCATTTGAGGCTAAGAGGAGCTGGGCCTACACCTGAGTGTGGAGCCGGAATCTGAAGCTCTTCACACCATATCACGGCCTATGTTGGTCCTTTCTTCTGAATTAAAGGGGGTCAGCTCTAGAGTGGACACTGTTGACCTACTACACACACAATCTACATATAAACTAAGATCTCTGGAACGTGTAGTTGAGGCCCTCCAAAACCAGGGCATTTCTATACAAGATGCGCATGAAGGTCTAGACAATAGATCATGATGCAATAACCTATGGATTTGGGGTGAGCCAGAAACAGTTCTCATTGAGGTATTTTGGCCTAAGTTTTTTGCCATGTTTCTACCTGATTAAAACCCAGCTACGTTTATATTAGATAGGGCTCACATAGCTCTTCTCCCCAAACCAGCTCATATCTTCTGTGAGTGTGACCTCTCTCCTACTACTATAGAAAAACTTAAAAGGTTTCATCCCATTAAGCTCTTCATGAGCATGAGATTAACTATTGATGGGACTTTCCCTTGCATAATGACACTTTTCACATCATTAAAGATGGTTGATCCCTTCTGCATATGCTGGCCATACCCTTTTCCTAAGGATCAACTTTCCCATCTACAGGACATACCACCCACCCTTGAAACCAATCCAGGCTCTTCCGTATACCTACAGTTAGGTCCAGAAATATTTGGACACTGACACAATTTTCATAATTTTGGCTCTGTATACCACCACAATGGATTTGGAATGAAACAACTGAGATGCAATTGAAGCTCATACTTTCAGCTTTAATTCAAGGTGTTGAGCAAATATATTGTATGAAACGTTTAGGAATTGCAACCATTTTCATACACAGTCCCCTTATTTCAGGGGCTCAAATGTAATTGGACAAATTAACACAATCATAAATAAAATGTTCTTTTTTTTTTTTTTAAAGCTTTATTGAGAATAATGGAAATGTTACAATCAACAAAGAATCAGAATAACCAATACAGAATGACTGCAACAATTGAAGCTTCATTAGGAAAAGGTATCATAGCATTAGAGAAGATTAAGCTATAGACTAAAACGATATGCATGATCAAGCACAAAATACAATAGTTCCAATAAAATACATTCTCCATAAATATTGCATTACTAAACAGAACAGTACTGCTTGGAAGAATAGGTACAATACATGCCGTAAACATAGCATCTAAATCAAATAGTCTGTACGAACCTATAACTACGTCTATAAAGGATCAGAATCAGAGGGAGAAAAGGGCAAGGCAGTCCGAGAAAGAAGGAACGTAAGAATGATGAACGTAATACAGGCAGCATGAAAGCAAATACATAACTGTCACAATAATGGAGGCTAATATGAGAAAGACGTAGCGCTTTATCAGTGATGTATAGAGTATATACTGAAAAGATTTTACATATAAACATAACAGTACTGCATATATGAATTAGCACAGTACAAGCTGCGAACGTAGCAGCTAACCTACATCGTTTGTATGAACCAATAAAACCCTAAAGTCTGTAAATGAGTAGAATTAAAGGAAGAAAAAAGGCAAAGCAATCAGAGAAAGGAAGAAGGGACATATATAGGTCATGAGTGACTGCATGTTACAGGGTCATCGAAGAAAAAAGGAGAAAAAAGGAAAGAGAAAGAAAGGAGAAAACGTGAACAGAGATCAGGCAGTAAGCCCGCTCTCCATGGGACAAGCACATAATGGCCAAGGGCCCTGGGGTGGAAAGGATACGATGACAGAACCTATATGATGGACATATGAACTGAACAACTCCTATAGTCACATTCATAGTAAGTGGTGTGATAATTACAGAACATCACCCGCCTCCTAAAATAAACCTGTGCATCAGATGGGAGTTAAAAGTGCCACACGCAAAACCATACACACACAGAACATTCATCTAAATACAGGAGCGAGAATGTTGTATGTAAATACCCAATATCCCCGTGAGATATACGTGCATTAACCAATGGCCCTGGGAGGAAATATGATAGCATAACATAACATAAAGGGGTGAAATGGTGGGTTGAAAATGCAATATGAGAAGGGTGATAAGCAACCCACATGCTTGGATTCTGAAAATGTCACGGTTTGTTAAGACTCTCAGCCGTAAGGTTTAGGTAAAAACATAACTTTATTGAAAAGTTAAAGGCAATCCCATAGGGTTTTCATACACATACAAACAATACATAGAAGATAATGACAATAGACATAGGTTCTACCGGCCTTGCCAATAATACCGGGCAAAGCAACCCAGTCGAGTCTGGAACGAAGGCTCTACCGGTACAGCCAATATACCGGGCTGGGCAGCCTGACGGAATACCAGGGAGTAGGCTCTACCGGCCTTGCCAATACCGGGTAAGGCAACTATGAGATGGCAACGTAAACGGTTCTACCGACCTTACCAATCTACCGGTCAAGGCAGCCTGAGGAGATAACAAGGAGTAGGCTCTACCGGCCTTGCCAATACCGGGTAAGGCAACCATAAGATGGTAACGTAAACAGTTTTACCGTCCTTACCAATATACCGGGCAAGCCAGCCTGAGGGAATAACAAGGAGTAGGCTCTACCGGCCCTGCCAATACCGGGTAAGGCAACCTAAAGGTGGCAACGGGAAAGGTTCTACCAGCCTTACCAATACCAGGCAAGGCAGCCCACAGGAAGGTGACAACCACCGTGACCTAATGACTGTCAGATGACAGTAAGATGGAAAATAGAGGTTACCAGGTCAAGCGGCCTCACTGTAATCAGAAACTCTCGTGCCCATAAACTGTAGGAATAAATGCTGTTAGGACTGGACAGCACACTCGAGACCACCAGGTACCTGACTGAAAGTCAGGGAGTAAACCAGCGCCCTACGTCAGGAACTTACAGGCAGGAAGAGATTCACAAGGCTACAGGAGCAAACCA
Organism: Rhinophrynus dorsalis; assembly: GCA_037306005.1. Classification (NCBI taxonomy): domain Eukaryota; kingdom Metazoa; phylum Chordata; class Amphibia; order Anura; family Rhinophrynidae; genus Rhinophrynus; species Rhinophrynus dorsalis. The sequence goes on along the minus strand of CM074722.1, from coordinate 510,849,035 downwards.
GCGTCCGCACGATGGGACCAACATAATATTATGTGAGCCGCCAGGCAAATGGAGTAAACCAGCGTCCACACGCTGGGACCAACAGACTGTAATGTGAGCCGCAAGGCTAATGGAGTAAACCAGCGTCCGCACGCTGGGACCAACAGACTGTAATGTGAGCCGCAAGGCTAATGGAGTAAACCAGCATCCGCATGCTGAGACCAACAGACTGTAATGTGAGCCGTAAGGCTAATGGAGTAAACCAGCGTCTGCACACTGGGACCAACAGGCTGTAATGTAAGCCACAAGGCTAATGGAGTAAATCAGCGTCCGCACGCTGGAACCAACAGACTGTAATGTGAGCCGTAAGGCTAATGGAGTAAACCAGCGTCCACACGCTGGGACCAACAGGCTGAAATGTAAGCCGCAAGGCTTAATGAAGCAAACCAGCGTCCGCACGCTGGAACCAACGGGCTGAAATGTCGCCGGAGCGAAAGAAGAGCAATGTCGCCTCAAACGCTGTAACTGGAAGCAGGAAACAGCAGGAACCAGGCAGAGAAGATCAACCGGATCAAGTGTGGCTAAGCAGATTGGCAACCGGAACATCAGCTACTGATGAGAACAACCGGAACCGGACTGGAACTGACAGGCAGGCAGGAACTCAGGAGCAGGTCGACTCAGGAACTCAGGAACTCAGCAACAGGCCGAATCAGCTATAGTAGAAAGGAGGAAGTGGATGCTGTCAAAGACACCACGAAAGGGCAACCAGAGGGTGCCCAGACTGAGTTTAAAAAGGCAATGTGAGGCGGGCTGAAGGCAAACAGCCAATGGGAGCCCCCTACAGGTGATAGACACTGAACTGCAGCAATCACGGGCACCGTGATAGAAAAGTAATTGAAATCTGGAGATACTACAAGTATGGCCATTGAAAATACACACATATCAGTATCAGACATCTTAAATCGAATAAGCTAGTGAGGTTGTAAAAGACGTCACCACTAGAGAACAAAACACAACAGTGAAGCAGGAATATTCTCCCTGTCTCAGAATTGACCACCCATATATATATGTAATAAATAAACAAGCTAATCCCCTGGGCCCTAGGGGACCACACGTATCAAAGTAATGCACAAAACCGAATCAGGGGAGCAGGTATCGCATCAAAGCTAATCGAGTCCTCTAGTGTCCCTCTTGGTGTCCACTGTGGTTGGACACGTAAATCGTATACTAGATGAGGCACTGCCATTGTCCCATGTTATAAATGCAATTTGAATCTCCTAAGATCATGCGTGCACTCCATAATACTCTATGTTGGTTGCATCTCGAAAATGTACATTCCAGTAAGCATGTCGTGAACAAACACATGTAACAGCACCACGTCCATCACGGGGCAGAAGGTACAGGGAAGATATATAGGCAGGCTAAGAGACAACATGCTGTGTAGACAGGAAGAGGCAAATAGTTCCTAGGTCCCAAGGTAATGTACTCACTCCATAAACCATATCTCTGAATGAAGGATAATCTCTTTAGCACCAGGATCATAATGAAGCAGAATAACGGAAATCCTTCCCATAAACTGTGGCTATCATCGTGCGATCCTCCATCGTAGCGTAGTAGCTCCCGCGCCTACCAATAGAATGCAGTACTGCAGATTTCTCCCTGACAATATCATAGACCATTCCCTGGTAAGTACGGTCAACCCCCTCTTTCGGTACATGCTTGATATTCGTTGAGACGATATGTTGACATAAGGCAATAGGAGACAGTGGGGAAGGTGGCATTGCCGGAGACACATCCCCTGGATCAACATTGATATCCAGTGAGCATGTGGGAGACTCTCCCCTCAAAAGGGCTAGGCCTTCTTCCAACATGGTTGTAAGCATTGTACGTTGATCATAAAGGCGCAAGAAGAAGCAGCCCCAAACCACTCGCCTAGCGGGCACAGTATAGTGGGTCATGATATCTCTGAAGATTCCTCATTGGACAAAGTAAGTATTCGTTAAGTTTAAGAGTAAGTTGAGTGCAGATTCCATGAGAAAGAGTAAGATAATAGTCTGCTGCACTAAGAGCTCCATAAAGATGCTCCCATCTTAGTCCGTGGTTAGCTCCGCCCAACAAAAATGTTAATTTTTAATACTTTGTTGAGAATCCTTTGCAGTCAATGACTGCTTGAAGTCTGCAATGCATGGACATCAGGAAATGCTGGGTTTCCTCCTTTGTGTTGCTTTGCCAGGCATTTATTGCAGCTATCTTCAGTTGTTGTTTGTTCGTGGGTCTTTCTGCCTTAAAGTTTTGTCTTCAGCAAGTGAAATTCATGCTTGATCGGGCTGAGATCAGGTGATTGACTTGGCCATTGCAGAATATTTCACTTCTTTGCCTTAAAAACTCCTGGATTGCTTTGGCATTATGTTTTGGGTCATTGTCCATCTGTAAAGTGAAGCGCTGTCCAATCAACTTCACTGAATTTGGCTGAATCTAAGCAGACAATATATCCCTATACACTTCTATCACAGTGCCTGTGATTCCTGTCACTCTCTGTTGTGGATGTCACTGATTTGCTGACTGAGTTTGACCCGCCTCCTGATGACCTTTTTATACCTGGCTATCTCTCTGGTCAGTTGCCCTTTCGTGGTGTTCCTGAGCCAGTAGTGCTTTTGCTGTGTTCCTGTATTCTGAGTTCCTGTGTACCGACTCGGTTTGTCCTGACCATTCTCCAGTGTTCCTGCCTGTGTATGACTCGGCTCATCTGCGGACCACCCTTGGATCCTGACCCGGCTAGTCTGACGTTCTTGCCTGTGTAAGACCCGGTCCGGCTGACTTCCTGCTCCGAAGATCGACTTCCAGCTTGTTCCAGTGACCTGCGTTCCAGTTGTCGCCGTCGCGACATTTTCCAGTCCTTGCTGCCCACGAGTGTGCCATTGCCTAGCCTGGTGATTCCTTCGATAGTGCTGTGCCTCGTTCTAGTGCAGAGCTGTGTGTATTCTGTGGGCCTTCCTCTCCTTGCAGAGCCTGATCGTAGCGCTGAAGCCTCGAGTAAACGTGCATTTTAACTCTTGCAGTGCTGCCTCATATTCACTCTCTATATCTCCAGTACAAGCCTTGTTACAAGTGATACTGCTGCTGAGTTGGCCGCTCTCCGTCGGCAACTCTAGTCTAACGTTGCAGAGTGTTCACAAAGCTTGGGCCGTTTGGGCGATTAAGGCTCTCCGGTGTTGGTTACCGACGAGATCGTATACTCAGAGTGTTGGCAGAAAGGCATCAGTGTTGGCTATTCGGTACTACGCCCGAGGGGGCTAGTGGTTCTGGCTCTAGCATTACTGCATTTGATTCCACCTGAGGAGGCTATTAGCTCTTGCATTGCAGGCCGGTTTCCATATTGCCCTAAGGGGCTATTCGCACTTGCACATACTAAAGCAGTTCCTGTAGCTATGCCCGTGGGGGCTAAGTTGTTACCCATTCTGCTTATCTTCTACCACCTTGGCAAGGCAGCTCGTTCCTCTGCACCTGATGAACTTCGTCTGTACAGCACAGCCTATTTAACATCAAGGGCGTGTCAAACTTCCACATCTGAGACTGAGTATAATTTGGACTTTAACCCCTTTGGGGCCAATATCATCCTAGGGCATACTGACTTGCATTTATGTCCATAATACTATTTTCCTTGTATTATCTCAGTTTACATTATCTGTGTATTACCTACCGCCTCTAGAGGGCGTAAGTGTCATTATTCACTTTAATAAAGTGTGTTTTATTTTCACTTATTGGTCTGAGTGTCTTAAAAACCGTAACAACTTCAGAATTCATCCGGCTGCTTCTGTCTTCAGTCACATCATCAATAAGCATTAATGACCCAGTGTCACTGGAAACCATGAATGCCCATGTCATCACACTGCCTCCACCGTGTTTTACATATAATGTGGTATGCTTTGGATCATGAGCCATTCCAAGCCTTCTCCATACTTTTTTCTTCCCATCATTCTGGTACAGGTTGATTTTAGTTTTATCTGTCCAAAGAATGCTGTCCCAGAATTGGGCTGGCTTTTTTTAGAATTTTTTGGCAAAGTCTAATCTGGCCTTTCTATTCTTGAGGCTTATGAATGGTTTGCACCTTGTAGTGAACCCTCTGTATTTGCTCTTGTGAAGTCTTCTCTTTATGGTAGACTTAAATAATGATATGCCTTCCTCCTGGAGAGTGTTCTTCACTTGGTTGGATGTTGTGAAGGGGTTTTCTTTACTATGGAAAGTATCCTATGATCATCCACCACTGTTGTCTTCCGTGAGTGTCCAGGCCTTTTTGTGCTGCAGAGCTCACCAGTAAGTTCTCTTTTTCTCAGAATGTACCAAACTGTTGATTTGGCCACTCCTAATGTTCCTGCTAGCTCTCTGATGGAATTTTTTTTTTTGCAGCCTAAGGATGGCCTGTTTCACTTACATTGAGAGCTCCTTTGACTGCATGTTGTGGGTTCACATCAACAGCTTACAAATGTGAAAGCCACACCTGGAATCAACTCCAGACCTTCTATCTGCTTAATTGATGAAGAAATAACAAAGGAATAGCCCTGTCCATGAAACAGCTTTTGAGTCAATTGTCCAATTACTTTTGGTCACTTGAAAAAGAGGGGGCTATATATTAAAGAGCTGTAATTCCTAAACCCTTCCTCCAATTTGGATTTGAATACCCTCCAATTAAAGCTGAGAGGTTGCACTTTAAGCCCATATTCATTATTTAACTGTAACTTGTATTTATTTTGGTAAACAGCCGAACTAACAAAACATGTGTCAGTGTCTGTCACGTTAACCAGTATAAACAGAAGGTCAGACACAAGTAATTGAAATAAAACCACCTTTAATTAGAAATATCAAAGGCAATGCCCCTGTAACACCCTTCGAAGTGTATGACAAATAGACCACAGTTTACTACCCAGACTGACACTAGGTAGAGGCCTGCGCTACTTGAAGCAGAAGCGGAATGTACAACCTACCCTATGGTTCTATCAGTTGGTAGGACTGAGCGCCCACAGTACCCTGCTACGAATAGCCGGTCTGGCATAGGCCACAAGGAGTGAGTAGTCAGCCCGTACCACAAATAAAGTTAATAATCTATGAGCATGCCTCGTACTACAAAAGTCCTAATTAACTAAGACACACTGTATCTTTCTTCCCAATATCACTATATACCGTATAGGAACAAAAGTGTCAAAACACAATTTCAGCAATATGATCTATCCAATAAATCTTGATTATAGTAATAACACATATGTACCTGCATGCAAAAGGGAATTATATCCTTATCACCTTCTCAAGTTTTTAGCATAAAAAGTCATGCATATACTTAAGTCTTTAATTTCAGAATGGGGGACTTCTTTTTGAAAATCACGTAAATCTTCTTATAAATATAAGTCCCCAAAACATATCTATATATATAAAAGAAGACTTTGTGCCTGGCAAAACACACCCAGGGGCGGCAGTAAAAAGGATTACTGCTGCCATTGGGTGATTCTGTGGGAGTGTGATTTTTGGCCTGCCCCCACTATCCAGCCCGCCCGCCCACCACTATCTAAGGCTGAAAAAAAAAATGGCTGCCACACACTCCTACACCACAGACACATGCACATGCCCTCCCACACACACACTAGCAGACACATACACACATATACACACACGCACGCTGAGGATGATGGGAACAATGTTCAAGCTACAGCTGGAAGGCCATGGTCCAATCTGTATTATGCAGCTTCTTCATTCCCTGTCTTTGAGCCTACACAGCTCTGCTAATTACTACAAGTGAGCTGATTTCTAAACAATCAGCAGGAGGATACTGGCTTGCTGAGAAAGTGGAAACAACGGCAGAGAGGTGATCAGGCAGTGCAGAGCAAGGCTTCAGCTGAGCTGGTAAATGGCAGAGACATGGATGTGACTGTATTTATATATTGCACAAAGAGAGAGAAAGAGAGCAGGTTGTTTGTCAGTCTGTCTGTAAGTAGAGGTGCCAGTTCCTGCAATCATCTCCATGCTGTACATAGCTCACTGTATAGCATGCATGACAAACTATTTATATATGGTCTGGCATTGTATAGTATACAGTCTGTGTATAAGGACTGGCACTATACAGTATAGGAGGGACAGTCCCTGTTTGACACCCAAATCCCTCTGCTCCTCTATTTAGGAGATCACACGGTGTGGTGTATATACAGTAGGCTGACCAGACCTCACCTTTAACCGGGGACACATAGGAAATAAGCATATTTCAGGAGTGCACCAAAATCAAAGCAGCCCTGCAGTATGCATTTTTCATATGTGTCACTGGTTAAAGGTGAGGTCTGGTCAGCCTAATGTACAAGTGTATCAGATTGCTCCACATCAGTAAAACCCACGGTAATGTGGGTATAAACTTCTGTATATATCTGTTAAATTAGTCTGTGTAAAAAATACTTTCATCTTCTTCTAAATCATTCACTTACAGAAAGAGTAACTTAACCATTTCAGTGCCACAGGAGATGCAATGCATTGCTTACCCCCTGGCACTCAAAGGGTTAAAAATTCTCTACAATGGTCTGGCACTGTATAGCAGTGGTTCTCAATCTGTGCCCTCAGTGGCTATTAACAGGCCAGGATTTTAGAATTTCCTTTTAAGAGCACAGGTGAGTTAATCAATACGACTGAGCCTCTGATCAACACACTTGTGTTCTAGCAGTGAAATTCCTAAGTCCTGGCCTGTTAGTGGCCACTGAGGGCATGGGCTGAGAACCTCTGCTGTACAGTATACAGTCTGCATGTGTCTGTGTATAAGGACTGTCACTATACAGTATAGGAGGGACAGTCCCTGTTTGACACCCAAATCCCTCTGCTCCTCTATTTAGGAGATCACATTGTGTGGTGTATATACCAGTGTATCAGATTGCTCCACATCAATAAAACCCACAGTAATGTAGGAATAAACTTCTGTATATATCTGTTAAATTAGTCTGTGTAAAAAAAAATACTTTCATCTTCTTCTAAATCATTCACTTACAGAAAGAGTAACTTAACCATTTCAATGCCAGAGGGGATGCAATGCATTGCTTACCCCCTGGCACTCAAAGGGTTAAAAATTCTCTAAAATACACCACCAGCCACGCCCCCAGTAACACCACCGAAAACACAAGTGTCCCTCTTTGGCCATATGAAATGTTGGGAGGTATGTTACTTACACTGCTCACACTGTATGTATTTATGTTCTGATTTGCAGCTGTGTGTCACTGTTTGTGTTGTCAGTGCATGTGTGTGTATATGTGTGTGTTGCATGTGTCTCTGTCTATCACTGTGTGTACCTTTCTGACACGTACACCCTACGCTATAATTCACTATCATAACATTTATTTTAAAAAAAAGAAACATTTCCTGCATAACATGACGGGCAACGCCGTCCCAAACTGCTAGTAAAAGATATAGAAAAAAGAAAAGATCACAGGGTAATTATCCTTATTTTTACAGCTTCCCACACTATGAATCCTACTTATCAAAAGACAACAGGCACGTAGGATTCCTTAACTTTCTTCCACTACTTCCGTGTTGTAACAACTCTTTAATTCCCAAATTCCTACTTCACTTTTCAACATCAGTTTTCACCTTTCTTTTACTTGTAAACAGCAACCACACCTTGAACGAAAATTTGGGCACACAATAGTGTAATATGTAAAGGAGATTAAACGGAATCACCCACCCCACTGATCCTACCTACACTGTTGTGTTGTGACGTGCATACATCTCAAAAATGAATTCCAATTCCTTTGATCTTCAACAAAATACTTTTATTCTAAAATACACATATAACTTAAAATCACTAGTATGTTCATGAAACACTTCACCCAAACCCCGCAGTACTTTACCAGAGAAACAGGGGGAGACCCGCTTCTCTAAGTTCGCCAGGCAAAATACTGCGTCTGTCGTCACTGCCGGTTCTCACACAAACGGCTTCTGACAGTATGGATGGGTGTTCCTTCTAGACTCTAATTGACTCCACCCAACGCATTTCGTACACCGTACTTTGTCAGGGGTGGGTCAAAAAATGAACAGTCACCCATATATATATATACCTTTTTTGGCATCACATACGAGTAACCCTTTATAAAACAAGGCAAATCAATTGTGAAGTTAAAACCGGTTGGTTGGAGACCTTTCATTTTAAAAATCCATTCTGTCTCTTTCTTTGATATTTTCTGAATCATGTTTCCTCCTCTCCAGTCCTTAGTGACAATTTCAATCGCAGTAAAAGTTAGATGATTTGGCTTGCAATCATGTATACGTTTAAAATGACCATAGACACTATGTGGCTTAGACTGAGTACGTATATTCCACATATGCTCATTAACCCTAACATGAAGAGGTCTTACAGTGCGTCCCATGTACTGGAGTCCACAAGAGCACTCCAGTAGGTAGATCACATTTGGACTTTTACATGCAATAAATCTTTGGATCTCAATTACTTCTCCGGTTAAGTTAGATGTAAAATGGTTCACTTTTCTACTCTTATAGCAGCTAGTATTACAGGCTTTGCATTTACCACATGTATAGAAGCCTAATTGGGACTCATTTTTATTGAAACTATGTACCAACTTATCTTTAATTGTTGGAGTTCTTCTATAAACAAGTTGTGGTTTATTTGGGAGTAATTCCCTCATGTCTTCATCCTTTAAGAGAATTGGCCAGTATTTCTCTAGAATTTTCTTTAATTTGGGATGATTTATACTATATCCCGTAATTAATGGGATTCTTTTCTTTTTCTCTATCCTCCTTTTTCTTCCTACCAAAAAGAAGGGACTTCCGTTCATATCATAGGTTGCCTTGATCTGTCTGTCCAAAAGTCCTTCAGGATATTTTTTCACTAAAAAATCTTTTTTGATGTTATCTGCTTGTGATAAAAATACTTTCTCTTTTGAACAGTTCCTCCGTGCCCTCATCAATTGACTCTTGGGTACATTCATAAGCCATGGACGATGATGGCAACTATTTGGGGGAATATATGTGATGCAGTCAGTTGTTTTTTTATAGATTTTCATTTCTAATTTGTCATCCTCTATACAGAGACATAGATCTAAAAAATGTATCTCTTTTTGACTACACTCACTTATAAATTCCAAGTTATAGCGATTAGTGTTCAAATATACGATAAACTGATTCAGTGATTCTTGATCCCCTTACCAAATAAACAGGCAATCGTCAATGTACCTTCTCGACATTTTTAATTGACTTTTCATTTTAATTTTTGGTTGGATGAAATCTTCCTTCCATAATCCTGTTAGTAAGTTCGCATAGCTCAGTGTGAAGAGAGTTCCCATTGCAATACCAAGTATCTGCAGGAGATATTGATCCTATGCCCAAAAATAATTATTGTTGAGGACAAATTCAATACCTTCAAACAAAAAATTAATCATAGTTGGAGGTAGATTGTCCTCCTTCCGTAAAAAGTACTCTGCTGCTTTAATACCATCTTTATGTGCAATAACGCTATAGAGAGATCTGACATCTCACTTAACAAAAATTTGATTTGGTTTCTATTCGTATTCTGAGATACATCGTATCACATCACCTGAATGAAAGAAGTGATTGTACACATGTCTGTAAAAGGTATCAATATATTCCGATAATCTAGATGTCAGGGAATTAATTCCCGACACAATTGGCCTCCTTGGTGGGTTCACTAAGGACTTGTGTATTTTGGAAAGGATATAGAATACCGGTTTAACTGGATATTATATATTAAAATAATTAAATTCCCCTTCATTCAAAATACTTTTCATTTTTGCATTAGTGAGCATTCTAGAAAAGTTCTCCTTCATAGTTTCTGTAGGGTATTTCCTTAATCTTTTGTATGTCTTCTCATCATTCAAAAATCTCAACATTTCTTTATTATACAATTATTTGTCCATAATTACAATCCCTCCACCTTTATCGTCAGGTTTAATGATCAGATCCTTGTTATTCTGTAATTATTTTAAACCTTGTTTCTTAGCTTTGGATAAATTGTTATACTTCTTCGTCTTAATTTCTATCTTCTCCATATCATCCAATACTGCTTTTTTGAAGGTGTCCATAAAAGTACTGTTCACCAATGTTGGGTTAAAGGTAGATTTGCATTTTAGTCCGGAATGTGGAAATTCTACTGTTGAGTTCATTTCAGGTTCAATCCTATTCATAAAGTATTTCTTTAATGATAAATTTCACATAACTTGATGTATATCAATAAATGTTTCAAATTTATTCAATCTTTTTACTAGTGCGAATTTTAAACCTTTTTGTAAAATTCTTTCTTGTTCTTTCATTATTGAAACTTGACTGATGTTGTAGATAGTAGGTTTTTGTGATTCTACCATCTTCTTCCATTGTACTTCTCTACCTCCTCGTATTCCTCTCTTCGTAGGTCGTATTGTGTTGGTCTTCTTTGTTGGTCTCCTTTATCTGTATTGCCAATGTTGTGGATTGAAATATGTTTTCTCCCGGTGGAACTTCCTGTGGTCCCTCCGAAAAACCTGTTGTGAATTTGATGCTGCGTCTTTAAGATCTTCTTTATTGAGGGATCTGAAGCGGTTAGTATAATCCTTATGGGCCCTTGTGTCTTTATATTTGGGCTCATATTTCCGGTAATTGGCATTATTAGAAGTATTGTTTCTCCTATGAATGGATTTTAGTTTATTAGTTACTGTCCATTCATTAGAATAATGTGATCTTTAATCTGTAGTTTCTACTACTGTGCTCTGTACCTGTTGTGGTAGTTCACCCCTTATACTAACCGCCAATACGTTCTGGAGACTTCTGTGATTATTTTTCAATACCCTGATTGATCTTTCTTGGTTCTCTGTGTTGCATATATCTTCCTTTTTCCAATTTCACTGTGTGTTATTCCTATAATCCTTCCTATCTCTCTGTAATGTTTTCTTCTTTCTCTGAATTATTTCCTCCTCTGTTTTTTTTAAAGTAAAACCCACATTCTCTGATAATTCTTTATATTCTTCTAGACATGAGGATGGATCTATCATGTTATTTAGATCAACAATCTCCTTATTAAGGAGATCTAATTTATTTTTGTGATGGTCTACTATGAACTCCATTAGACTTAGTGAGCACCTATCTAAGATCCGATTCCATCTTGTTTCAAAATCCTCATTATTTTCAAATGTGGGTTTCTTAAGTAGTCTGAGGCCCCTTGGCACCATATTGAATTCAGTACTGAGAGGATAGTCAGACAACTGGGCAACAAGGAGCGAGAGTTGGCTAGAGCCACAGGCTGGAACCAACTGGATAGTTAGACAACCGGGGACAACAAGGAGCAAGTAGTAAGCCAGAGCCACTGGTCAGCACCGGTGGATAGTCAGACAAGACAGAGTCATACACAGAGCGAGTAGTCAGCCAGAGCCACAGATCAGTACTGATGTAGATAGACAAGACAGGGTCATACACGGAGCAAGATCGGAGGCAAAGCAAGAGTCACAATGAAAAGGAGCAGACAAATGAGATTAACTGGACCAACACGTAAGGGCAACTGGTACTAGGCCCAGGGGCATTCAAATAGGTACACACAAGGCGGGAACCAATCAGGCGAATAGGTTCCTTGCATATAAACAAGCACAACGTCACAGATGCACGTCTGCACCCGTGACCACCAGGCAGCAATGAGGGGAAGCACAGGGAAACAGGCAGCACGGCAGCCGAGCACACTGTGATAGTGTCCAAATTTTTCCGGACCTAAATGTATATTCACCTAGGGCAGCCTTACCACCAAGATCGCCTGAGGGCTTTGTTAAATGCAAAGATCCATCGGACTCTTGAATTCCACTCAGTTCATGACAGAAACAAGTGCTGCAGTCCAGCTTACTCTCATTTTATGACAGACCTTCACCTAGGCACATACTTAAGTGTTGGTCAGCTGGCCTCCTGCATCTTCTCGTCAATTCTTTCTCTACTCATCAGCCAACAATCAATGGACTTTATACTTTGCTTCTTCAATCAACTGACTTTCTCTGTTATAAGCTTTAACTGGAGTTATGCAGGGAAGTCCAGGTTTCTCCACGCTTACTTGTATATTAACTATGTGCTATGTTACTTTATTATACCCCTCTGACTTCAGCTCTAAAGGATTGGAGACACACTCATAGTAACATAGTAACATAGTAATTTAGGTTGAAAAAAGACTTGCGTCCATCTAGTTCAACCCTTTTTCTATTCCTATTTACCATCGTTGATCCAAAAGAAGAGATTTCTCCCTGGATCAACAAGCCCTAACTAAATATTAATCCCAATACTAACGTACATAGCCCTCTATTAGTGTTGAGCGAGCATGCTCGGCCGATGCTCGGATCGGCTCGAGCATCGCTCTGCTCGGCACATGGCGGTACTCGTACGAGTACCGCATGTGCTCGCCCGCCATGTTCGGGTCTCCTCCCCGCACGTTTTGCGGCTGCTGCGCAGCCAATAAACGTGCAGGGAGGCTCTGACATCGGTGTAATGCCAGCAGCCATGTTGGCTGCTGGCATTACACTGATTGGCTGGCCAGAACCCGTGGTCAGGTGCTGTATAGCACCTGACCATCGAGTTCGGCTCAGTCTGAGCCAGGGAGAGCTGAGGATAGGAAGGGAAAGGCAGTGTAGGGAGGAAAAAAACAAAAATTGTGAAAAAAAAAGAACCAAAAGTCCTTTTTAGGACTACTGTGTGTGGGGGCAGCAGGTTATTTGGTGTGGGGGGAAAAAAACAAAAAAAAAAAAAAAAAAATATATATATTCTGTTTAGTGTGCAAAGTTGCACATTAGAGCACATTCTGTTTAGTGTGCACAGTTGCAGATTAGAGCACATTCTGTTTAGTGTGCAAAGTTGCAGATTAGAGCACATTCTGTTTAGTGTGCAAAGTTGCAGATTAGAGCACATTCTGTTTAGTGTGCAAAGTTGCAGATTAGAGCACATTCTGTTAAGTCTTCAAACTAAAATATCAAAGTCACGTATTCCATTCAGTGTGCGTCGCCGCAGTTTAGCAGCACATTCTGAGTACTGTGCAGAGTTGCAGAATAGGAAGAAATACTGTTAAGTCTTCAAACTAAAATATCAAAGTCACATATTCCATTCAGTGTGCTTCGCCGCAGTTTAGCAGCACATTCTGTGTACTGTGCAGAGTTGCAGAATAGGAAGAAATACTGTTAAGTCTTCAAACTCAAATATCAAAGTCACATATTCCATTCAGTGTGCTTCGCCGCAGTTTAGCAGCACATTCTGTGTACTGTGCAGAGTTGCAGAATAGGAAGAAATACTGTTAAGTCTTCAAACTAAAATATCAAAGTCACATATTCCATTCAGTGTGCTTCGCCGCAGTGTAGCAGCACATTCTGTGTACTGTGCAGAGTTGCAGAATAGGAAGAAATACTGTTAAGTCTTCAAACTAAAATATCAAAGTCACATATTCCATTCAGTGTGCTTCGCCGCAGTGTAGCAGCACATTCTGTGTACTGTGCAGAGTTGCAGAATAGGAAGAAATACTGTTAAGTCTTCAAACTAAAATATCAAAGTCACATATTCCATTCAGTGTGCTTCGCCGCAGTGTAGCAGCACATTCTGTGTACTGTGCAGAGTTGCAGAATAGGAAGAAATACTGTTAAGTCTTCAAACTAAAATATCAAAGTCACATATTCCATTCAGTGTGCTTCGCCGCAGTTTAGCAGCACATTCTGTGTACTGTGCAGAGTTGCAGAATAGGAAGAAATACTGTTAAGTCTTCAAACTAAAATATCAAAGTCACATATTCCATTCAGTGTGCTTCGCCGCAGTGTAGCAGCACATTCTGTGTACTGTGCAGAGTTGCAGAATAGGAAGAAATACTGTTAAGTCTTCAAACTAAAATATCAAAGTCACATATTCCATTCAGTGTCTTTCACCGCCGTTTAACAGCCTATTTTGTGTACTCTGCAGAGTTGCAGAATTATAAGAAATACTGTTAAGTTTTCAAACTCAAATATTAAAGTCACATATTCCATTCAGTGTCTTTCACCGCCGTTTAACAGCCTATTCTGTGTACTCTGTACAGTTGCAGAATTATAAGAAATACTGTTAAGTTTTCAAACTCAAATATTAAAGTCACATATTCCATTCAGTGTCTTTCACCGCCGTTTAACAGCCTATTCTGTGTACTCTGTACAGTTCCAGAATTATAAGAAATACTGTTAAGTTTTCAAACTCAAATATTAAAGTCACATATTCCATTCAGTGTGTTTCAACGCCGTTTAACAGCCTATTCTGTGTACTCTGCAGAGTTGCAGAATAGTAAGAAATACTGTTAAGTTTTCAAACTCAAATATTAAAGTCACATATTCCATTCAGTGTGTTTCACCGCCGTTTAGCAGCCTATTCTGTGTACTGTGCAGAGTTGCAGAATTATAAGAAATACTGTTAAGTTTTCAAACTCAAATATCAAAGTCACATATTCCATTCAGTGTGCTTCGCCGCAGTGTAGCAGCACATTCTGTGTACTGTGCAGAGTTGCAGAATAGGAAGAAATACTGTTAAGTCTTCAAACTAAAATATCAAAGTCACATATTCCATTCAGTGTCTTTCACCGCCGTTTAACAGCCTATTCTGTGTACTCTGCAGAGTTGCAGAATTATAAGAAATACTGTTAAGTTTTCAAACTCAAATATTAAAGTCACATATTCCATTCAGTGTCTTTCACCGCCGTTTAACAGCCTATTCTGTGTACTCTGTACAGTTGCAGAATTATAAGAAATACTGTTAAGTTTTCAAACTCAAATATTAAAGTCACATATTCCATTCAGTGTCTTTCACCGCCGTTTAACAGCCTATTCTGTGTACTCTGTACAGTTGCAGAATAATAAGAAATACTGTTAAGTTTTCAAACTCAAATATTAAAGTCACATATTCCATTCAGTGTGTGTCACCGCCGTTTAACAGCCTATTCTGTGTACTCTGTACAGTTCCAGAATTATAAGAAATACTGTTATGTTTTCAAACTCAAATATTAAAGTCACATATTCCATTCAGTGTGTTTCAACGCCGTTTAACAGCCTATTCTGTGTACTCTGCAGAGTTGCAGAATAGTAAGAAATACTGTTAAGTTTTCAAACTCAAATATTAAAGTCACATATTCCATTCAGTGTGTGTCACCGCAGTTTAGCAGCCTATTCTGTGTACTCTGCAGAGTTGCAGAATAGTAAGAAATACTGTTAATTTTTCAAACTCAAATATTAAAGTCACTTATTCCATTCAGTGTGTGTCACCGCAGTTTAGCAGCCTATTCTGTGTACTCTGCAGAGTTGCAGAATAGTAAGAAATACTGTTAAGTTTTCAAACTCATATATATTAAAGTCATATATATCGTGTAAGATGAAGAAGGCGGGTAAAAAGGGACGGGGAAGTGGACGTGATCCTGAAAGTTCAGGGCGCGGGTCAGGACGCGGAGAAACTGTGCCTGGTGCCAGAGCACAAGAAAGAAAGACATCCACCATACCTAGCTTCATGTCTGATTTCACAGGGCGTCGCAGGACATCACTCTCGAGGTCCGACCAGTGCGAACAGGTGGTCGGTTGGATGACAGCTGATACTGCTTCCAGTCGGTTAAGCACCACCCTGTCTTCCACCAAGTCCACTCTCAGTAGCCAAGAGTCTGGTCAACATAATCCTCACTCTGATCATCCTTCCTCCCACCATACACGGTCTGGTCAAAGAAGTGATCCCACACTGGGATATAGTGATGAGCTCGTCTCATCACCAATCCTTCATTTGACCCTCTCTCCAAGCACGCTTGCAGAGGAACATGACATCTTGTGCCCTGATTCACAACCTCTAGAGGCTACCCAATCACAAGAAGATGACAGATGTGAACGGCATTTAAGGTCAAAGGAAGTAGTGGATGATGATGATGATGATGATGAGACACAGTTGCCATTAAATCAACCACTATTTCCGTCTCAAGACCTTGTTGAGGAGAATGTTATACAGTTGTCAATGACTGAGTATGTGGTGGGATCAAGACTTGAGGAGGATGATCAGAGTGAGGAAGTGGAGGAGGACTTGGTGGACGATGAGGTGACTGACCCCACCTGGGAAGGTGTAGAGCCGAGCGATGACAGCAGTCCTGAGGGTGAGCCATCTGCAGCACCGCAACAGGCTGGAAGAGGCAGTGGTGTGGCTACAGAAAGAAGGCGGACCGCACCAAACCGGCCCGCAAATGTTCCACGGAGCACCCCCTTGCGTAAATCTACCTTGCCAAGGGGTAGGTGTTCCGCGGTATGGCGTTTTTTTAAGGAAAGTGCGGACGACAAAAGAATTGTAGTTTGCAACCTGTGCCACACCAGAATGAGCCGAGGCATGAACACTAGAAACCTCACCACCACCAGCATGATCCGACACATGGCATCCAAGCACCGTAGTAAGTGGGAGGAACGCCTGGATCGCCCATCTGTGTCTGCAGGCCACACCACTGCCTCCTCTTCCCCTGTTTTCGGTGCCGGCCAATCGCCTGTCGAAGGCGCAGGCCCGCATACCTCCCGCCCTGCACCTGTACCATCTGAAGCACCATCAGCGACCACATCCACTTCCCTGTCCCAGCACAGCGTCCAAATGTCGTTACCCCAGGCATTTGAGCGCAAGAGAAAGTACCCAGCCACCCACCCACAGGCCATAGCACTAACCTCACACCTTTCAAAATTACTGGCCATCGAAATGCTGCCATTTAGGCTTGTGGACACTGAGTCCTTCCGCAGCCTGATGGCAGCAGCTGTCCCTCGGTACGCGGTCCCCAGCCGCCACTACTTTTCCCGGTGTGCCATCCCCGCATTACACCACCATGTGTCCCGTAACATCACCCGTGCCCTGACCAACGCAGTTACTGGGAAGGTCCACTTAACGACTGACACATGGACAAGTGCTTGTGGCCAGGGACGCTACATTTCCCTGACGGCACACTGGGTGAATGTCGTGGAGGCTGGGAGCGACTCGGACCCTGGGATGGCACGGGTGCTACCCACGCCGAGGATTGCGGGCCCTACCTCCATCAGGGTTTCCGCCAGCACCTACGTTATTGGCTCCTCCTCCTCCGTTTCCACCTCCGAATTCTCTACACGCAGCGCCACTCCCCCATCAGCCAGTAGCTGGAAGCAGTGTAGCACTGCAGTGGGGAAGCGTCAACAGGCCGTGCTGAAGCTGATCTGCCTTGGGGACAAACAGCACACGGCCTCAGAGCTGTTGCAGGGGATTAGTCACCAGACCGAGCAGTGGCTCTCGCCACTCAACCTGCAACCAGGCATGGTTGTGTGTGATAATGGGCGTAACTTGGTGGCGGCTTTGGAGCTCGGCAAGCTCACACACGTACCATGCCTAGCGCATGTATTTAATTTAGTGGTGCAGCGATTTCTAAAAACCTACCCCAATGTGCATGATCTCTTGACCAAGGTGCGCCGCGTGTGTGCACATTTCCGTAAGTCATCTACAGCTTCGGCCGGCCTGTTGAAGCTGCAGCAGCGCTTACAATTGCCAGCTCACCGGCTGCTGTGTGACGTGAGCACGCGCTGGAACTCCACCTTCCACATGTTGGCCCGGCTTTGTGAGCAGCAGAGGGCAGTAGTGGAGTACCAGCTGTTACACGGTCGTCGCCTCTCCGTTCAACTTCCTGTAATCAGAAGTGAGGAGTGGGAATGGATGTCAGACCTCTGCGAGGTTTTACGCAATTTTGAGGAATCGACACAGATGGTGAGCGGCGATAACGCTATTATCAGTGTAACCATCCCACTTCTGTGTCTACTGAAACGCTCGCTGCTCACAATTAAAACCGACGCTTTGCATGTGGAAGAGGTGGAAATGGGGGAGGAAGAGCTTACACAAGGTGATAGCCAGAGCACCCTCACTTCGTCTTCTCAGCGACAATTGGAGGAGGCGGAGGAGGAGGAGGAGGAGGAGGAGGAAGACACGGTTGCCTCCGCTACAGAGGGTAGCCATGGAACTTTAGTTCCATCTCTTCAGCGTGGGTGGGCAGAAGAGGAGGAAGAGGATGAGGATATTGAGAGTCATCCTCCTGGTGAGGACAGCGAAATCTTGACTGTTGGTACTCTGGCACACATGGCTGACTTTATGTTAGGCTGCCTTTCCCGTGACCCACGCGTTATATGCATTTTAAACAACACGGATTACTGGGTGTTCACCCTTCTGGACCCCCGCTACAAAGAGAATTTCTCATCTCTCATTCCTCCGGTGGAGAGGACAAGCAAAATGGTGCAATACCAGAAGGTTCTTGTCGAAAAATTGCTCCAAAATTTTCCATCTGACAACGCTGGCGGCAGAGTACGTGCTACCTTGGCCAACAGAGAAGGGGAGAAAAGGGGAGCACACAGCAGTTCCGAGAAAGGCAGGGCAACACTCTCCAAGGCGTGGGACACCTTCATGACCCTCAGCACCCTCACCCTGATGCGCAGCCTAGTGTCACAAGGAGGGAAAAGTTTTGGAAGATGGTGAAGGAGTACGTAGCAGACCGTGTCAGCGTCCTCAATGATCCCTCTGTGCCTTACAACTACTGGGTGTCCAAGCTGGACACGTGGTATGAACTGGCACTCTACGCCTTGGAGGTGCTGGCCTGCCCTGCCGCCAGCGTTCTGTCTGAGCGGGTATTTAGTGCTGCTGGTGGCATCATAACAGATAAGCGTATCCGCCTTTCCACCGACAATGCTGATAGGTTGACACTTATAAAAATGAACAAGGCCTGGATTTCCCCTGACTTCTCCACTCCACTGGAGGAAAGCCCCGGGGGAACATAAACTCACTTTATATATGTTATTTACAATGATGGGAATACTCTGTATTCCCATTCACCCCTTCCACCCAAAAAACGGGTATATGGTTGACTCTTAATCTTCTCATCCTCCTCCTCCTCTTCCATATGCCCTGTGCTATAATTTTTATATAGGGCCAGCTCACCAGCGGGCCCTGTGATATAATTTTTATATAGGGTCAGCTCACCAGCGGGCCCTGTTTGACAATTTTTATATAGGTCAGCTCACCAGCGGGCCTTCTCATATAATGTTTTATTGGGTCAGCTCTCTAGCGGGCCCTCTCATATAATGTTTTATAGCGTCAGCTCACTAGCGGGCCTTCGCATATAATGTTTAGGATGGTCAGCTCTGCAGCAGACCCTCACCCATAATGTTTTAGATGGTCAGCTCAGCGCACGTTTCCCTCTTAATCATGGCCTCAGTTCTGAAAATCAAGGAAATTTTTGGGAGAATTTGCCTCTGCGCACGTTTCCCTCTTAATCATGGCCTCAGTTCTGAAAATCAAGGAAATTTTTGGGAGAATTTGCCTCTGCGCACGTTTCCCTCTTAATCATGGCCTCAGTTCTGAAAATCAAGGAAATTTTTGGGAGAATTTGCCTCTGCGCACGTTTCCCTCTTAATCATGGCCTCAGTTCTGAAAATCAAGGAAATTTTTGGGAGAATTTGCCTCTGCGCACGTTTCCCTCTTAATCATGGCCTCAGTTCTGAAAATCAAGGAAATTTTTGGGATAATTTGCCTCTGCGCACGTTTCCCTCTTAATCATGGCCTCACTTCAGAAAATCGATGAAATTTTTGGGAGAATTTGCAGATGATATACAAGTAAATATACAGCAAATACTGTTTGGTAACAATTTTTCGCCTAAAGTCGTTTTTATTTTCCTTTTTGTGTGTTTTACGGTCAGTCTGTAAAAATGGCGTACTACGGGCGAAAGATCGTTCCCAGCAGCGATGTTGGAGTCCAAGGTGCATCCAGACATCCTCCCTATGCTGTCCCTGAACCATTTCTGTAGTGTTTCCATCTTTTTCTGCCCTTTTCCTATGGACCAGGCACCCTCCCCTCATCAGAGCAGGGGGTGCCTGGTGTAATGCTCGAGTCCTCCCATTGACTTCAATGGGGCTCGGGTGCTCGGCCGAGCACTCGAGCCTCAGGGGGTGCTCGGTCAGAGCACCCGAACATCCGAGCATTGGGGTGCTCGCTCATCACTACCCTCTATGTTATGCTCTTTTAAATAAGTATCCAGGCCCCTTTTAAAGGCATCTAATGTATTTGATAGCACCACCTCCTCAGGAAGTGAATTCCATACCTTTATTGTCCTTACTGTAAAGAAACCCTTCCACTGTTGTAGATTAACTCTCCTTTCCTCAAGTCTAAGCGGGTGGCCCCTTGTCCTGTGTACTGTTCTGTTAATGAACAGGTCTTTGGAGAGCCCTTTATATGGACCTTGAACATACTTATATAGTGTTATCATATCCCCTCTAAGACGCTGTTTCTCTAGTGTGTACAAGTTTAATTTTTCTAGCCTCTCTTCATAACTAAAACTTTCCATTCCCCTTACTAGTTGTGTAGCCCTCCTCTGCACTCTCTCTAGTTCCATAATGTCCTTTTTCAGAAAGGGCGCCCAGAATTGAACAGCATATTCTAGGTGGGGTCTTACCATGGACCTGTAAAGAGGCATAATTATATCTTCCTCCCTTGAGTCAATACCCCTTTTAATACATGCCAATATCTTATTGGCCTTTGCAGCTGCCAGCTGGCACTGCACGCTACAGCTAAGTCTATTGTCTACCATTACTCCCAAATCCTGCCGCTCCCTCATCTATATTATTACTCACTTTTTCATAAAATGTGATCAAGTTCGTTTGACAAGACCTGTCTTTCACAAAGTCATGTTGGCTATTGCTAATGATATTCCTGTTCCAGCGAATTCTTGAATATATTCCCTTAGCAACCTTTCAAACAGCTTCCCTACCACAGATGTCAAGCTTACAGGTCTATAATTTCCTGGCTTTGACTTTGATCCCTTTTTAAATATGGGCACCACATCTGCTTTACGCCAATCCATGGGCACCATACCTGAAATAAAAGAATCCCTGAAAATCAAATACAACAGTCTGGCCAGGGTCTGGCTTAGCTCTTTAAGTACCCGTGGGTGTATACCATCTGGCCCCGGAGCTTTGTCTACCTTAACACTATTCAATTGTTTTAACACCTTTTCTTGTGTTAGCCAGTCCCATGCTTGCTGTGACTGTTCTGTAAAAGTAGCTTGCAGATTCTTGTCCATTGGAGCTTCCTTGGTAAAAACAGAAGAAAAGAAATTATTTAAAACTAGCAGTTTGGGACGGCGTTGCCCGTCATGTTATGCAGGAAATGTTTCTTTTTTTTAAAATAAATGTTATGATAGTGAATTATAGCGTAGGGTGTACGTGTCAGAAAGGTACACACAGTGATAGACAGAGACACATGCAACACACACATATACACACACATGCACTGACAACACAAACAGTGACACACAGCTGCAAATCAGAACATAAATACATACAGTGTGAGCAGTGTAAGTAACATACCTCCCAACATTTCATATGGCCAAAGAGGGACACTTGTGTTTTCGGTGGTGTTACTGGGGGCGTGGCTGGTGGTGTATTTTAGAGAATTTTTAACCCTTTGAGTGCCAGGGGGTAAGCAATGCATTGCATCCCCTCTGGCATTGAAATGGTTAAGTTACTCTTTCTGTAAGTGAATGATTTAGAAGAAGATGAAAGTATTTTTTTTTTACACAGACTAATTTAACAGATATATACAGAAGTTTATTCCTACATTACTGTGGGTTTTATTGATGTGGAGCAATCTGATACACTGGTATATACACCACACAATGTGATCTCCTAAATAGAGGAGCAGAGGGATTTGGGTGTCAAACAGGGACTGTCCCTCCTATACTGTATAGTGACAGTCCTTATACACAGACACATGCAGACTGTATACTGTACAGCAGAGGTTCTCAGCCCATGCCCTCAGTGGCCACTAACAGGCCAGGACTTAGGAATTTCACTGCTAGAACACAAGTGTGTTGATCAGAGGCTCAGTCATATTGATTAACTCACCTGTGCTCTTAAAAGGAAATTCTAAAATCCTGGCCTGTTAATAGCCACTGAGGGCACAGATTGAGAACCACTGCTATACAGTGCCAGACCATTGTAGAGAATTTTTAACCCTTTGAGTGCCAGGGGGTAAGCAATGCATTGCATCTCCTGTGGCACTGAAATGGTTAAGTTACTCTTTCTGTAAGTGAATGATTTAGAAGAAGATGAAAGTATTTTTTACACAGACTAATTTAACAGATATATACAGAAGTTTATACCCACATTACCGTGGGTTTTACTGATGTGGAGCAATCTGATACACTTGTACATTAGGCTGACCAGACCTCACCTTTAACCAGTGACACATATGAAAAATGCATACTGCAGGGCTGCTTTGATTTTGGTGCACTCCTGAAATATGCTTATTTCCTATGTGTCCCCGGTTAAAGGTGAGGTCTGGTCAGCCTACTGTATATACACCACACCGTGTGATCTCCTAAATAGAGGAGCAGAGGGATTTGGGTGTCAAACAGGGACTGTCCCTCCTATACTGTATAGTGCCAGTCCTTATACACAGACTGTATACTATACAATGCCAGACCATATATAAATAGTTTGTCATGCATGCTATACAGTGAGCTATGTACAGCATGGAGATGATTGCAGGAACTGGCACCTCTACTTACAGACAGACTGACAAACAACCTGCTCTCTTTCTCTCTCTTTGTGCAATATATAAATACAGTCACATCCATGTCTCTGCCATTTACCAGCTCAGCTGAAGCCTTGCTCTGCACTGCCTGATCACCTCTCTGCCGTTGTTTCCACTTTCTCAGCAAGCCAGTATCCTCCTGCTGATTGTTTAGAAATCAGCTCACTTGTAGTAATTAGCAGAGCTGTGTAGGCTCAAAGACAGGGAATGAAGAAGCTGCATAATACAGATTGGACCATGGCCTTCCAGCTGTAGCTTGAACATTGTTCCCATCATCCTCAGCGTGCGTGTGTGTATATGTGTGTATGTGTCTGCTAGTGTGTGTGTGGGAGGGCATGTGCATGTGTCTGTGGTGTAGGAGTGTGTGGCAGCCATTTTTTTTTTCAGCCTTATATAGTGGTGGGCGGGCGGGCTGGATAGTGGGGGCAGGCCAAAAATCACACTCCCACAGAATCACCCAATGGCAGCAGTAATCCTTTTTACTGCCGCCCCTGGGTGTGTTTTGCCAGGCACAAAGTCTTCTTTTATATATATAGATATCTGCCTTCTCTCTGTCCCCTTTGACCATCTCACCCGTTTCAGATAACAAGGATCCAACATTATCAGACTTTAATTTTTTGCCATTAATGTATTTAACCCTTTGAGTGCCAGAGTGGTACGGAATGCATTGCAAAGCAATGCATTCCGTACCACTCTGGCACTCAAAGGGTTAAAGAATTTTTTGGGGTTGCTTTTGCTCTCCTTAGCAATATTTTTTTTATTCTCCAGTCTAGCTAATTTAATAGCCTTTTTACAGTTTTTGTTGACATTTTTGTATTCTGCAAATGCCTCTGCTGATCCCTCAGCTTTGTAATGTTTAAATGCCGCTTTCTTGATATTTATTTCATGAATTACTTTACTGGTTAGCCACATTGGTTTTAATTTGCTTCTTTTGTATTTGTTTCCAACAGGGATAAATTTATATGTGTATTCTTGCAATGTTATTTTGAAGGCATTCCACTTACCTTCTGTGTTTTTTCCTGAAAATATTTTATCCCAGTCAAAGAGACCAAGGGATGAATTAAACCTGCTAAAGTTGGCCTTTTTAAAATTCAGTGTTTTGGTGGAACCCATACCAAATTGCTTTTTTGAATTAATCTCAAAAGATACCATGTTATGGTCACTATTCCCCAAGTGCTCCCTAACTTGGATGTTAGAGATAAGTTCTTCATTGTCAGTTATTACCAAATCCAAACATGCATTCCCTCTGGTTGAGGTCTGCACTAGTTGTGACAAAAAATTGTCATTCAACAAGTTCAGAAACTTGCTGCTTTTAGCAGAATAAGCTGTTCCATTTTTCCTGTCTATTTCTGGATAATTAAAATCCCCCATAATTATAGTTCTCCCTAATTGAGAAGCCTTTTCTATTTGCATTAATAGCTTTGATTCTTCAAGGTCACCAATGTTTGGTGGTTTATAACAAATACCCACTAATATTTTCTGGGCAGTTTTACCCCCAGTGACTATTTCAACCCACTGGGATTCCACATGTTCACTACTGTCATCACATATATCTTCCCGCAATTGAGGCAATAATGCTGGTTTGATATACAGACAGATCCCACCACCTCTTTTGTTTGACCTATCTTTTCTAAATAACATGTAGCCCTCCAAATTGATTGACCAATCATGTGTGTCATCCCACCATGTTTCTGTTATGCCTATCAAGTCATAGTTTTCAATTTCAGCTACCAGCTCCAGTTCCCCTATTTTACCAGTTAAACTTCTGGCATTTGCAAGCATACAATTTATGCCACTGCTGTGTTCCATTTGTGATTTAGTTTTGATGTGGTTTATATGCTTCTTCCTATCATCTGTACTAACCCCGCCCCCAGATCCTCCCACCTGGTTATTAACTATAACGCCTTCCCTTTCTATACTATCTATCCCAGTATTTATTGGCCCCTCCCCCCCCTTCCTAGTTTAAAATCTCCTCCAACCGTCTAGTAATCCTCTCCCCAAGCACTTGATACCCTCTTGCATTCAGTTGCAATCCATCCCTGCTATAGAGATTGTACCCGAAAGCAAAATCAGCCCAGTGCTCTAAAAACCCAAAGCCCTCCTTCTTACACCAAGACTTCAGCCATGCATTGAGCTCCCTAATTTCCCGCTGTCTCTCTGGCGTAGCGCATGGCACAGGTAGTATCTCTGAGAATACTACCTTGGAGGTCCAGTTCCTAATCTTACTGCCTAAATCCCTAAAATTACCTTTTAGGACTCTCCACTTTCCTCTTACTTTTCTCTTATCTCTTACTCAGATTGCCATATACCTTTTGGGTTGGAGATGAACTCATATGGCCCTGTATCTTTCAATATTTTTTTTCCTTCTGTCTTGGGTTTACGGTTTTCTTCAATGGCAGGGAAATGTGTTCCCCAGTATTTTACATTTTGATCTTATAAAAGTAGATTTCTTACTTATTTATTTTTCTTACTGTTTTATGCAGTTCCCACAGTTTTGGGTTGTCGGCTGGTGATTGCTGGGGTTCCTCTTTTTGGGGTGGGGCTCAGGTGACCTTCGAGTGGCTTCCTGGTTTTAGGCTCACCTGTTCCTGGACAGTTCTGGTTTACTACCATTTTCGGGACCATCCTCCTCTCTCACTTACATGTGGGTGGCAGATCTTTCCGGGTGCTTTTCATGTTAATTTTACCAACCTCTATAATCTTGATTCCCCAGCCTGAGGAAAACCTAAGGAAATTAAATGGAAGTTTGTAACATTCATGCAAAACTTGCCTTTCAGCACCCTTTTCCCAGAGGATAGGGACTCATTGAATTCTCCTATAACTTTAGAGGAACTTATAGCCATTTTTAAATCATCCTAAAGCGTTGAAACTCCGGGCCCAGATGGTTTCCCTAACTCTTTTTATAAAATGTTTCAGCTCCTGTTAACTACACCTTTTTTCACTGGAGACCAAGTGCCACTGGATGTGTTAAGGACTATTCTAGTTACAGGTCTATCTCTCAAATTCAGATTTGAAACTATTCAGTAAAATCTTGGTGAATAGATTGGCACCTTTACTTCCTAATCTGGCCCATGCTAACCAGGTTGGCTTTATCTCTGGTCACCAGATGGGCGGCAACACCAGAAAAAATTATTGATTTGATACAATGCATTAACTCGTCTAAAACTAGGACCTCATTCTGAGTCTTGATGCAGAAAAAGCATTTGACAAAGTGGATTGGTTTTACTTAGTCAGTGTGCTTAACTCTGCGGTTTTAGTGGTAACTTCCTAATGACTGTACAATCCTTATATAAAACTCCCTTCTACTTCCACTCAGATCCATTCAGATCCAAAATGGGATGAGGCATTTCTCCCCTGCTATTTGCTCTAATGGTTGAACCTCTTGCTATGAAAATTAGAGTCCATCCTGACATTGAGGGCCTAAAGGTGGCCGAGTCTTTTAAAATCTCTATTTTTGCTGACAGTGTTGTCTTAACCCTATCTCATAGCAGTACTGTAAAGTTTCCAACACATTTCGGACTGCAAAATTAACTCTTCAAAATCTGAGACTTTCCCTCTAAATGTTTAACCTGAGGACTTAGCTGGGATTTAAGCCAATTACCATTTCATCTGGAAAACAACTTCCATTCATTATTTAGGAATCAATATTACTCTTTATAAAGCTAACTCCCCACCCCCACCCCTTTAGTGCTCTAAAACAAAACCTACATCAATGGAAGGATCAGCTGAATCACACTGATTAAAATGAATATTCTTCTTCTCCTTCTTTACACTTTCAAAATTCTCCCCATTCATTTTCCAAGCATGATTAATGTCATCTGGCCAGGTAGGAAGCCTAGAGTTTCCAGGCACCTTTGACCCTCTCTAAATCTAGAGGTGGCTTAGCAATTCCAGATATGTTCAGATATTATTTAGCTTCCCAGCTCTGACAGATCCCATTTTGGTTCTTCCCCCTTGGGCCAGTAATGGTGGGTTGACATAGAGGAACTTATATCACCTCTTCTACCCTTACAGAGTTTATTCTGGTTGAAAAAAAAAAGCTGGACCATCTTCTGGAAATTTTCTACAGACCCTAAAGTTCCAACAAGAATTTGCAGCAGCAGCAGTCAAACTCAATTCACTTCTCCTGTCTTCCCCTTCTCAGCTTAACCTTCTATTAAAAAATCCCCAATTCCCACCTGGTATCCCCACAGGCTCCTTTTGCTGGTGGATAAAGGTGGAAATCTCTTTTTCACCTACCCTCATTCTCACCTATCTCACCTTTCGAGAAACGATGTAAAAACTCAGGTTCAAACAAAAGTTAATCTCAATGAAATATGCTGTCCTGCTTCCTTCCTCCTTCCTATTCAAACATAAATACATAACAGCACGGGAGAGGGAGCTAGGCCAGGAGAAATCAGAGGACACTTGATCTTCCATATGGCTCAGAGCATCTAAGCACTTCCATATGGCTCAAAGCATCTAAGCACTACCACACAAGAAAACATATCTAAAATCTTCCTTAGATGGTACTATTATATCCCCACCAGATTGCATCCCAGGCACCTCTGTTCTCTGCTGGATGGGCTATGGTAAGGTGGGTGACTTACATCCTTATTAGAGAAATATTTAGGAGTACTGATAGATGATAGACTTCACAGCAGTGTGCAGAGTTACTCAGCTGCTGCAAGAGCAAATAGGGTACTAACCTGCATAAAAAGAGGTGTAGATGCGAGGGATGCTAATATTTTCTTACCTCTGTATAATTCCTTGGTTAGACCTCATCTAGAATATGGAGAACAATTTTGGGCAACGGTTCTTAAAAAAAGACATTGTTGAACTGGAAAAGGTGCAGAGATGTACATCAAAACTGATAAAGGGTTTGAATGATCTGAGTTATAAAGAGAGACTAGCCAAACTGGGTTTGTTTACATTAGAGAAGAGACATCTAAGGGGTGATATGATTACCATTTACACATATATTCAAGGTCAATACAAAGAACTAGAATTGAAAAAAGAACAGGAAACCCTGTGGCATTAGCACACTATACTGGCTAAACTGTCCACAGTATAGGCTAGACAGGCAAAAAGGAAAAAGAGAGTAGGAGGAATATCTAAATTCTAAACTATCTGATAGAGAGGAAACCTCTCAATCTGATAGTGAATACCTTTCTCAACTACTCCTCAGTGGATCAAATCACATCAGGGTAGGAAATGACATATATCAATGTTAAAATATTATTTTATTGATGCATTTTAAAATAAACATAAAGACACATATACACAAAGATGACTCTACAAATATAGAGTCTCCTTTAAAAACACTAAGCAGTGAAATACCATAGTTGTGTCGTCCCTAACATTTATTAAGCAAGTATAAAGTCTAATAGAGAACTGCACTGTCTACAAAATCTGTATTATAGTTCTATCATCCCTAGGCATATAGCTCTTTTCATAGGCTGTAAACCCTATAAAACAGGTATCTCTCGAATCTCTCTGTTACTGCATCATATATAGCTTAGTTGTTACGTAATAATAGCAATAACGCTAATAACTGAATAATCCCTGGACATCAAGCTTTCTTAATAAGCTGGAAATCTGTACAGTCTCTATTAAAGGGATAGTAATACTTAAGTATTACTAATCCCTATAGTAAAGCCCGACTGAAAAAAAACATATTGCCCCACACATAGAAGACCGTTTTAGTGAAAGTTTTTTTTTAGTTAACGTGATCGCGGCTCTGCTGCAGAGCCGCCTGATGATCTATGACCGGATTTCCCTTCAGTCAGCTACAAAGCTGACTTTGGGGAAGGGGGAGGGAGAGGGCAACTTTATAAGCGATCATCTCTCAAACCATAAAAGTTTGAGAGATGACACTGGGGGCAATACGTTTTTTTTAGTAGGGCTTTACTATAGGGATTAGTAATACTTAAGTATTACTATCCCTTTAAGTAGCTACAATAAAACAATTATATAGCTCTACAATCAGCTTCTTAAGTCCATTGTCATATTGTTGTTTAAGTAACGCTATCTGCAAAGACAATTCTATCAGTCTATTGTCCCTGGACATCCAGCTCTTTTCCATAGGCTGGAAGTCCTAAAATTTATATTTGCATAAAGGGCACGACTGATATATCTCAAATCATGGTATTGCATTACCATTGATTTATGGCGTGTTGTTACTCCATCAACGCCGCGCGCGGGTCCCTTTTAGCACTTTATCAGCTGCATTGTTATGGGCGCTAGTGCTCCGTCGTCATCTTCTTGCTGATAGATTTTATCCATCAGTGGCGATTTTTGGATTACGAGGCTTGAGCCTCACTACTCCATCTTCTCGGGTTGGGTTTGAAGTCGCAGGTTTGGATTCTTCTTGGTCTGTGTTGACTTGTCACAGTTGGGTTGGTTTCACAGGGTCTTTGCTGTGATGGGGGCGCTAGTGCTGATATACTTCTCCTTTTTAAATTATCCAACACGATGATGTCACATTCCTTTGGCTTG
Source organism: Rhinophrynus dorsalis (assembly GCA_037306005.1). NCBI lineage: Eukaryota > Metazoa > Chordata > Amphibia > Anura > Rhinophrynidae > Rhinophrynus > Rhinophrynus dorsalis. The sequence goes on along the minus strand of CM074722.1, from coordinate 510,819,988 downwards.
TTTCATTGGTTGTCTTATTGTCCAATCAGGATTCAGTATTATCGGAACACAAAATAAGTCACTTAGATACATTGTGATCTTAATATATCTGATTATAATCTCATCCCAGACATTTATTTGATGTTAGTCGTTTGATATTACTGAGTACAGATTATCTCCCGGTTAGAGTGTGACACTGAACTTATTATTAAGCTTATGATATTTAATTACTCACACAAACAATCGTGATAAATATATTTATCTCCCTTATTAGTTCCAAAGATATTTTAGTTGTATATTTTTCAGCTCTTAAGTTTTAAATGATATTGTGTAATTACTGAATTAATCAATATACTAACCTATGTCTCATAAGGGACATAACATGAATACTGCCTTATAACAGTTTTTCATAAATGGACACTAAAGGTCCATTCCTCATTTAGACCTTTTGGGGAAATTGTATCAAGGAGAAAGATCCACCTATTTTCATTCTTAAGCAGTTCTTGTTCAACATTTCCTCCCTAATCCCTAATCCCTTCCTAATGCCTAAATTAATTTTTTGTAGACCACAAGCTATTAAATATTTGGTGTCTGCATTGTGTTCGTCCATGAAATGCTTGGCTACCGAAGTGAGTTGTTTTGCATTACTGTGCTTAGGGGCATTTTTAACACTGTTAGCATGATCCCTAATTCGTGTTTTTAATTTTCTGATGGTTTTTCGTACATACCTTAATCCACATGGGCACTGTAAACAATATACTACTGCACAGGTTTGGCAAGTGATAAAATCCCAAATGGTCTTATTTACATTGAACATATCTACCACAGATTTCATAGTAACCATATGTTGACATGCTACACAATGTCCACATGCATGAGAACCTCTCACACTTGATGTTTTTCTATCTTGAAAACCACTATGTACCAGTTGGTCTCTAAGATTTGGTGCCCTTCTGCATCCTGTCAGGACTTTATCACCTATAAATTCCTCTAAAGCCTGATCACTCAAAATTTCCCAATGTTTACTGAGAATGCCTATCAAGCTGTTTCACTGACAACTGTATGTGGATATAAATCTTACTTGACTTGATTCAAGTTTTTCTTTTTGCTTATATAGTAAATGAGACCTCAATGTATATAGTGCTCTCTTCTAAGCTTTCTTAATGTTAGTTTTACTATATCCTCTTTCACTAAGTATCTCACACAATTCAGCAGATCTATTTTTGTCCATTGTCATGTCACTGCAATTGCGACTCAGGAATTCACTCACTGGTATGTTGCGTTTCATGTTAGTAGGATGGAAACTAGTGAATATGATAGAACTATAATATAGATTTTGTAGAGTGATAGAACTATAATACAGATTTTGTAGACAGTGCAGTTCTCTATTAGACTTTATACTTGCATAATAAGCAAAATGCTAGGGACGACTCAGCTATGGTATTTCACTGCTTAGTGTTTTTAAAGGCGACTCTTTATTTATAGAGTCATCTTTGTGTATATGTGTCTTTATGTTTATTTTAAAATGCATCAATAAAAGAATATTTTAACTTTGATATATGTCATTTCCTACCCTGATGTGATTTGATCCACTGAGGAGTAGTTGAGAAAGGTATTCACTATCAGATTGAGAGGTTTCCTCTCTATCAGATAGTTTAGAATTTAGATATTCCTCCTACTCTCTTATTCCTTTTTGCCTGTCTAGCCTATACTGTGGATGGTTTAGCCAGTATAGTGTGCTAATGCCACAGGGTTTCCTGTTCTTTTTTCAATTTTATGTGTATATTTTCCCTGTAACACCTTTTGAGGCAACTGTCCATCTGAAATTTAGGCGGGATTATTTTTGTCCAGAGTGCGTCTAAATCCCCATTCCTTTTCCTTTTCTTATTACAATACAAAGAACTATCCAATTAATTATTTACGCATAGAGCTGAGCTGAAAACAAGAGGTCATCCATTAAAGGGATAGTAATACCTAAAATGTAAAAAAAAATATGTTGTAGGGTTTATCCCCCTGAGTAAAACAAGAGTACTCCCACTGCTGAAAGATGTTTCATTCAAAAGTTATTAATTTTCAAAGTTGAAATTTTTAGGTGCAATATCACAGTGGCCTGAAATTGTACAGTGGCGCTGTTTCTACACGATCCTATGGACAGCTCTGGTCTCAGGACCATAAATCTCCATAGGATGGTGTAGCAACAGCGCCACTGTACAATTTCAGGCCACTGTGATATTGCACCTAAAAAATTCAACTTTGAAAATTAATAACTTTTGAATGAAACATCTTTCAGCAGTGGGAGTACTCTTGTTTTACTCAGGGGGATAAACCCTACAACATATTTTTTTTTACATTTTAGGTATTACTATCCCTTTAAAGCAAACTACCACCTATTTTAAACTTTATGTCAAATAATTACCCATCTGACGACTAGCTGCTCAGTAGTTCTAGTTGCCAGAATAATTACCTGGTCAATGAGAATGATACCCTGCTCCGGGGCTGACAGGCAGTAGAGAGAGCAGACATCATTCCATAGTGATGTCTGTGCACCTGTGTTGTCAGTCCCAGCCAGCTCCAGTAGGCATTGCTGGGAGCTGTTCAGGTCCAAAAGGGACTGACAGTGCAGGCGCACAGACATCACCATGGAAAGATGTTTGAGCTCTCTACTGCCTGTCAGCCCCGGAGTAGGGTATCATTCTCATTAACCAGGTAATTATTCTGGCAACTAACACTACTGAGCAGCAAGTCGCCAGATTGGTAATTATTTGACATAAAGTTTAAAATAGGTGGTAGTTCCACTTCAAGACTAGAGGAAAGGCGCTTTCAGCTACAGTAAGGGTGGTAAAGCTATGGAATTCTTTGCCTAGGGATGTTGTTCTTGCAGATAATGCAACTGCTTTCAAAAAAGCAATGGATGCCTATCTAGCACAGAACAATATTGAAAATTATGACAGATGGCTAGAAAGCAGATAGGATGTTGATCCAGGGAAATATCTGACAGACATTTGGAGACAGGAAGGAATTTTTTTACCCACTTGGGGCTAAAATAGAAATGGCTTCAGATGGCTTTTTTTGCCTTCCTCTGGATCAACAGGTGTGTTTTTGGCATGGGCTGGACTTGATGGACGCATGTCTTTTTCAGCCTTATCTATTATGTTACTATGTTCTTGAGATTCACAAGATATCCCAGGCTTCTAGTGGGAAATGGGGGATGTAGAGAGCTGGAGACAGAAACAGTGGTCCCCCCATCATTTTTGCCTTCTTTTTTTTCTTTCTCCTCCTTGTTTGTATGAATGTGGGGCATCTGTGCATGGTTAATACCTCAAAAGTTTGTTTTGGTCTGTTATAGCTTATGGCTCCAAGTTTTAATCCCATCTCATGACATCTGACTGCATTAATTGTATTATTGATTTTATTGTCATGCTTTTAAAAACTTCAATAAAAAGAGTTACCAAAATAAATACCTGCATATGTTTTAGTTAACAGCACCTTTCCCCTATTGTTTAAGGATGTGCCCTTGATATTTGCTAAGCTCTTTGAGTAAAGTGTTCTCCAGAGTGTTCTTTATATTGGCCTTGAATTTATGAAAAAAAAAAAGAAAAAACTGTTTTACTAGTCTCTCTCTTTTTAGTTTTGTTTCAAGTCTGTGTCCTTTTCAAGTTCAATGAAGTTCAACATCTGCAACCAAGTTTGCCTCCACCCCACCTGATGCAACAATGTTGACGATTTCTGTGTAGGCTACCACCTTCAAAGCCTGTATCAAACACCAGAGGAACCCCATTCAAAGTGCTGCCTTCAGCCCTTCTCAGTAAAATATCTACTGCAAAAACATATAGCAATAAACTCAGGCTGCAACATTGCCTGACCCCAGAACAGACTCTAAATGTTTTACCACACAACCATTCACAAGAGGAAATCTTTCAGCCCCTGTTAAAAAAAGGTGACACTCCATTAACAATTTCTCTGGAATGCCATATCTTGACAAGGTTAACCATGGGAATTCATGATTGACTCAAAAACTTTTGACTGATCCATTGCCAGTGAGTACTTTCCTAACACCTTAGCTCTGCACATCTCCAGGACCTTTTAGACATCAGGGAAGGCAGAAAATATGCTCTGGCTTTTCCTGATACAGAACTGAGAAAGAAAAAGCAACTGTTCCAAAACAGAATTCAGAAACTACTTATCAAAAACGATTAGGCCGGTAGGATGCCAATTCCCATTTTATTCACAGTCACTCCATATTGATAACATTATAAGGGCTGACTGTCTCATGAAAGTGTGAGTGAACCAAAGCCAAAGGTCTGAAAAATTTGGCTGTGAGACTATCTGGCCCTGGAGATTCAGGGATTCCTGAAGAAGTGCCCAGGAGGCAGGAAAAGCGGTGGATGACAACCACTTGTTTCATACAATATAACAGAGTTCCTGGTGTTAGAGGGTGTTGTCCGAGCTAGAAAGAACAGATCCTCTGCGCTGTAATAACATCTTTTAAATGAATAGATATGCTGAAGGCTGATCATCACTGACAGCTTCTGATTGAATCTTTCCCACTCTCTGCCCGCGTCTACATACACCTACATCGAACGGGTTAGCCCTAGGATATACACCCGGTGAGAGCGGGGAGCTGCATAATCTAACAAAAGTAGTGGCCGCCGCCGGAGGGACACCCCTGCAGCAGAACAAGATATTTGCAGTACCATCTGGTTAGTGGACACGTTGCAGTCGGGGGAGCAAGTTTGAAGTAAACAGCCATCTCAAGTTGGGAGAGATAAAGACCGGACAGCTCTCATAGAACTCTGTAACATTTAGCCCGGGCGCTTATGATTTAAAGATATTTCATTTTTATAGTGGTACCACCTTTCTTATATTATATCTGAGACCATCCTTTGATATATATTTATTGAGAGTTATATGTTTATAGTATTTATGACATTGACATTATTTGTATTATTCTTATTAAATACTTTGTATATACACTCTGTGTTGCTGTATGTGTAGAAAGAAGAGCTAGGAGTATTATTATATATTTTAGCAATTTTTAGCGCTCTCCCCATATTCATTTTTTATATTCTAATCATGTCTCAGTACTTGGAAGAGATCATGGAACATCTTCAAATGACTATTCAGAATTTAACCGATCTCGGTTTCATTGTAAATTGTTATTTTCAATCACATTTTATTGATTTTTAAGTAAAGGAAAGGCATTCAAAAGAGGGAGCAAAAAGGGAGAAGAAAGGGGGGTAAGGGAAGGGGGATACAGAAAGAAAAAAAAAGGGATGAAGGCAAGGCTAAAGAGGGGGGAGGGTACATATGCCATCAATCAAACATATTAACGCTATCCCAGGGGAACCAACAATATATGCGGAATAGATCGTAGGAAGCAAGACAGGGTCATCCCCCGCTCATAGCACCCCACCTCGTAAAGGGAGGATGCACGAGGGACTCCCCCCCAGCTCCCCCCGCACCCCCAACCCTAAGTGTTCAAAAATCCAGTCCCCGATTCCCCTCAAAGACAAGAGAGAGTAAAGTAGTAGAAAGAGAGAGAGAAAATCTAAGACACAAAGGACACAAAGTCGGCCAGGAACAACGACCAGCCCAGCCACACCTCTGTATATTTAGTAATCTCTGCCGGAGTAGAGGAGGCCAACTCAGCCATTACACATAGCTCCTCAACCCTCTCCACCCTGCTACCAACAGCTGAGGGACCAATGTTTTCTTATATCTGGAAGGACTCATGGGTGTGTGATGAAGAAGAAGGTGTTCTGGCCTAAATTCCGGGGAGTGATCTGTCAAGCGTCGGATAACACCATAGATTGCCACCCAGAAAGGGGTTATAACAGGGCACTCCCAACAAATGTGCAACAGGCTGCCCGGTGCCTCCCCACACCTCCAACAGAGACCATCATGTGAGGAGTTAATTTTTTGCAAGTGTAAAGGGGTAAGATACCACCTAGAAAGCAATTTGTATGCCGACTCCTGACATCTAGAAGAGACTGAGACATGATGCGTAAGGTACATTATCTGTTCCCATTGACGTGGGGTGAGAGTTACCCCCAAGTCTGCTTCCCACCTCCCAACAAATGAAGGGGTCGGACCCTGAGCACTAAGCAGTAGAAGGGAGTACATGTCTTGGGAGAGTCGAACTAGAACATTCTGTCTCAAATGGCGTAAGCGGTCGGTGAAGTTTATGCTGTGGCACCAGAGATGAAATATAATGTTTTAATTGATGGTATCGAAAGGAGTCTAAAAAAGTTGGACACGCGTCCCCAAGTACCCGACGCAGCGGAAGCAGACCGCCCGCCTCCACAACCTGAAACACATGTCTAAAAGGCAGAGTCATCGGCGGAAACACACGGCTCCCCGGAATACCAGCCAGGAAATCAGGATTATGAACTAGAGGCGTCATCGGAGAGGGGAATGTGGTTAAAGTGTGTTTGGTTGCAAGTGAAGTCCAAATGGTCAGAGTCGCCGACATGAAAGGGCACTGTCGAAGAACAGGGTCCCGCTTATCAGTGGGTAACCATATAGCAGTCCTGACCCTCTCTCCTGTCCTAAACGAGTCAATATCAACCCACTGCTTGCTGACACCAGACACCGACCATTCAACAATCCGGAGCGTATGGCATGCCTGATAATAGAGCTTAAAATCGGGTAAAGCCAAACCTCCCATACGCTTAGGCAGAGACAGTTGGGACAACCTCTGCCTCGGCTTCCCAGTCCGCCAAACATAACACAAGATAGCCAATCTAAGGAACGAGAAAAAAACTTTGTGGCAGCAAGATCGGTAAGGTTTGGAATAGATAAAGAAAGCGAGGTAGGATATTCATCTTAATGACGTTTATACGCCCCAACCAAGTAATGTGTGGGAAGGCCCAGGCATTCAAATCAGAGCATACCCCAGACAACAGAGGTAGGAAAGTGGACTGATATAGGTCACAAGGATCTGGAGTAAGCCACACACCCAAATACTTAAGATGGTGCACACACCACTTGTATGGAAATGAGGTTTGCAAGGAACCTTGGACCTGTTGCGGAACAGCAACATTAAGTATTTCAGACTTAGTCATGTTGATCTCTAAGTTAGAAAGAGAGCCATAAGATGCAAATTCCCGTTGCAAGGGCGGCAGGGACAAAAGAGGACGGGTGACTAAGAACAGTAAGTTGTCTGCGAATGCTGCCACTTTATAATCGGAATACCCCCAAACAAAGACCCCTAATGTCAGGATTATCACGGATAGCATTCAAAAACGGTTCGAGAGATAATACAAACAGAATAGGCAACAGAGGGCAGCCCTGTTGAGTACCATTGCTGATAGAGAAAGGCCGCGAAAGTAAACCATTGACCCTCACACAGGTCAATGGCCCTGTGTACAAAGCCGTGATCCATGTGCGCATGTTCGGGCCCAAACCCACATGCGACAGTGTGGTCATTAAGAAGGTCCATTCAACCCTGTCAAAAGGCTTTTCGGCATCTGTAGACAGGAGTAAGTCCTATAATACTTCAAGGTGAGTCCGTCTGGACCCGGCGCTTTACCTGTTTGAGAGGATTTGACAGCTCTCGACAGCTCTTCCATGGTAAATGGTACTTCTAGGGAGGCAGCATCGCTGGGAGACAATTTAAGATGCATATGTTGTGAGAGATAGTGTTGAATCAGTCGTGGTCTTTCCACCCCACCTGAGAGCTGACCAGTCTGATCAAGGTTATACAGGTCGTTGTAATAGTCCCGAAAGGCATCCGCTATTTCAGAAGGCAATCTCACCAGCTCATGACTTTTGTTCCTAATCACAGGAACATGGTAAGCCTGAAAATGTTTATGTAGCATACGGACCAAGAACTTCCCACATTTATTGCTATGTTCGAAGAAAAATTTCCTCGACCTCTGATGAACCAAGCGATTCCTAGCCGTAAGCAAATCTGCAAGTTGTCCTCGTTTCAACAAAAGAGATTGATAGTCAGAATGGCTGAGGGAGTTCTTATGGGTGGTCTCTAAGTGCAAAATTTCTGACGTGAGGACCTTCGCCGATTCGGAGGCGAGTAGCGGATCGAGCAACAGTGACTCATTGAGTCTCCACATCCTCCTGGATGGGCAAAACAAGGGAGAAGTCAACCTCATTGTAACAGGTGAGTGGTCTGACCAAGTCATTGGCGCTATAGAAACTGAAGGCAATGAGTCTAAGTCCCTATGGGATACAACAAAATAATCAAGCCTAGAATAGGAATCGTGGGGTGCAAAATAGTAGGTATAGTCACGAACTGTCGGATGTAGGGTCCTCCAGCAATCCATCAGCTGGTGCCTTGCCAAGGCGGTTTTCATCCGTCGCAGCAGGCAATCGGGAACTCTGGAAGCAGACTTGGAGGAATCCAAGGTAGGGTCTAAAGCAACATTGAAATCACCCCCCAAGATCAGCACTCCCTCCTGGAACCTCACCAATTTCGACAGGACCTGAGTAAGAAAGGCCGACTGACGGACGTTTGGAAAATATACATTGGCTATGGTGTAAATTTTCTCCATAAGCTTCCCCTTCACAAATAGAAAGCGACCTTCGACATCAGAAAGAGTCTCTACCTCAGTGAAAGGCGTGCGTCTAGAAAACAAGACAGCCACCCCCCTAGATCTCGACCCAGTGAAGTTACTATAGAACGCCTGGGGGTAATATTTGTTAATCAAGGAGGGTGGTCTATGTGCCACAAAATGGGTCTCCTGAATCAGTGCTATGGACACATGATTCGACCGAAGATCCCTCAGCAAATTGGTGCATTTTTCAGGAACATTAAGGCCCCGGGCATTCAGCGAGTATATTGTAAGAGGGGCCGGAGAGCAAGCCATCCCTGGAACTAGTACAGACAGGGAAAAGAAAAGAAAGGTAGCGGGAGGGGAGCGACAGAGAAGATCAGGAGAGGAAAGAGAAAAACAGGGACAGAAAGAGAAAGGAGATCAGTCTATGGAGATCCTAGACTACCAACCACCTACCAAGCTCAGTGGAAAACCGTGTCGCGTACAGTAGGCTCGCAGGAAAACACAAGCCACTGCACGTGAGATATAGAAGACAGTAATATTCCGAGAGGGTAAGTGAATAGCAAAGTGGCAAGAGACATAAATGCAGAAACACATAAAACATATAACCGCTCGACTCTGTCGAGAAGCTACTAAAACACAACAGTGATGTGTAAAAATGAGAAATCGAACCGCGCCAGTAACCCAGAATGTGTGGAGAATAAACAGGCAGCAACTGCAACCACACATAGAACTAGAAGCCCTCAATGGGCCCACAGGGCCAGAAACACCCTACTGTCCCCCACCCCCTGGGTTCCCTCACCCCCAGGCCCAGGGCCCATGCCCCCAGGGCAGAAGGGCAACCGCCCGCCACCCGGGACCACGCACCCCGGACCAAGGGACACGAGCAAACCCAATCACCACAAAACACTCAACCATCAAGACCGATCCCAGCATCCCAGTCTACAGCTAAGGCTCCGCCCAGGCCCCATTCGGGCCGCAGATTCCCACATCCCTCCGGCCGGCCCAGCGCCACGACACAGGGGCGGCTGGGAGGAGGCAAGAACCAGCCCCACCTCCACAGCCGAAGACCTCAGTATCCATAATATCAGGAATCCACAGTAGGACCAACATGGGCCCAAGCCAACCGCCCGCACCCAACACAGTGACCGGCAGGGAAAGGGAGGCCCCCAGCCCAGCAAATAAGGGGAACAAACCCGAGTTCACTCCCTCCCCATTCCCTAAAGCAGGGCCACAAGTAGCACCCCGTCAACCCCGGGTCCCCGCAAGGAGGTCATTGGAGCAAAGGCAACCAGCGGCCCCGGGCCCCGGAGCTCCCGGAGCCCACCCCAACCCAACCCAACAGGGAGCCAAGTAATGCAGGGTAAACTAGGGGCCACCCCCCCCGCCACCGTACACCACACCACGACCCACAAAGGTAGACCGATAAGCCCATCAGCGTCACCCCAGCCGAGCCCGACCGCCCCCGAAAGGCGACCAGGGTCGGCAGGGGAGACACCGAGCATGATCATCAGTGTAGCAGACAGAGATTAGGTTACACAATCCCACCCGGTGCATGAAACAGACAAGCTCCACTGTCTCCCAAGGCCCACCAACCCCCAACTACATAGCATAACCTGTAGGGAAACCCAACAGCCCATTCTACAGGGAAGTGTCAACCCACCCGCCTCTAGGAAAGCCACCAGGACCCCTAGGAGCAGGCGGGGAGAGGCCCCCCGACAAGAGACCACACAAATGTCCCACAAGTTCCTTCATGTAAGTAGCAGAAAGTCCAAGTCTCCAGACCCCAGTAGGGGAAGGGACTTCTCCCAGCAAGGGAGTAACTGCAACAGGGTACCCGTGCGGTAGCTGAAGGCAGGTCTGTAGGCACCAGAGGCACAGAGCCCCACAGGGCTCCGGTACCCACGCGGCCCCCCCAGTGGAGGACCACGTGCGACCGGTAACACCCCAGCGGGGCCTCAGCACCAAGGTGGACCACCATCAGCCATCCCATTGCACCAGTCACTCCTCAGGCGTCCAGCTTCTCCCCTGTCGGGCCGGCAGGTCTTCTCTCGCTCTCCTCCGCAAACCAGCAGATCCACCACCCCTCCGCAGTCGCAACTGAGAAAAGGCTCCAGGGTCATCCCAATCCGGCAGAGAGAGGTCAGGGAGGCCCACTTCCGTCAAGAAGCCGGGCACATCAGCGGGTGTACGTAGGGTGTATGAGGTAGTCCCAATCCGGGCCACAAGGCTGATTGGGAAGCCCCATCTATACGGGATGTCCCGGGCAACCAGTGCCTGCGTCAGGGGCTGGAGGGCCCTACGTTTCTGGAGAGTTATCCAGGAGAGATCCTGAAATAAGGCGACCTCGCAATTTTGGAAAGGCCAGAAGCGTCAAGTTCGTGCCTTGGCCATAATTTCCTCTTTCAATCGAAAGCTGGTCAGGCAGCAGATCACGTCTCGAGGAGGTCCCTCAGACAGGCCTCTCTGTCAAAGCGCCCTATGGGCTCGCTCCAATCCCACATGGGTCTCCGCAGGGTGGTTATGTATACTGTTAAATAACACTGTGAGGGTGCGAAACAGGTCTCCTGATGGTATCTCTTCGGCCAGGCCTCGCACCCTAATATTGTTGCGTCTGCCTCTATTCTCGAGATCCTCCAGCATACGGCATAGATCGACGAGCTGACCAAGATGTAGCTGGGAGGAGGCCGACAGGGAACTCAAATCATTCTCCACACGCGTGGTACGTTGTTCCACCGCTACCACCCTTGAGTCCAGCGCCTCCAGGCCCGATCTAAGGCCAGCGATGTCATCTCTCACCTCCCACACGCTCTACTTAATATCAGAGGCCAGGGCCTGGAAATCTTCCCTTGAAGGGATAGTGCGGAGTATTGCCAACCAGTCCGCAGGTAAGTTCGAAGTTAAAGTCCCGTCACAACCGGGTGGAATGGAAGTAGCTGAGTCCTCAGAGGATGCTGATGGAGTCGGAGATGCCGCCATATCGGATTCCTCGACTCCGATAGCTGAGCTCGTCTGGGGTGTAAAATATTCCTTTAAAGATGCCTCCCTCGGCTTTCTGCCAGTCCCGGGCGTCTGCGGGTCACCAGGGTGTCTTTTATTCCGACCCATAGAGAGTTGTAATGCCTTTCTAAGTAGCGTAGCAGGGTCACTAGCGTGGAGCAAAACACTTATGCGGCCATCTTGCCTAACAGCTAGCCACGCCCCCCTGGTTTCATTGTAAATTGGAAAAAGTCGGTAATGCAACCGACCCAAAGTATAGAATTTCTGGGATTCGTAGTGGACTCTCTGAATTCTACTCTTCTTCTTCCTCGCAAGAAACTAAAAAAAAATCCGAAAGTCCATTCTAAAGAAAGATTTGATTTCTCTAAGAATAATAGCGAGAATTATAGGACTTCTTTCTCCTTCGATTCAAGCAATCTTCCCAGCTCCACTTCATTATCGGACCCTTCAGAGACTGAAAATTTTACACCTTTGGAAAGGTTTTGGTTATTCATAATGTATCCCTCTATCCATAGATGCCAGGGAAGAACTTCTATGGTGGTTTGAATTACATGGAAGCATGGAACGGTAGAGCAATTTTCGCATGTCTCCAGATGTGATCATAGAATCAGACGCCAGCAACATAGGCTGGGGAGCTCGCTGTGGAAACCTCACTACAGGAGGGAAATGGTCCCTCACTGAGAAAACTATGCACATAAATTGCATGGAATTATAGGCAGGATCGTTCACAATCAAAAGCTTCACAAAAGACACAACGAATTGTTGCATCCTATGAAAGATGAACAATGTATCAGCAGTGAGCTGCATCAACCATCTGGGGGGCACAAAATCCAAAACTTTGGCAAATTTGACCAAATAGTTGGCAAATTTTGTCTGTACAGGAACATCTTGGTCCAGGTAGAATATCTACCGGGCCTGTCCAATACCATTGATTACTGGAATTCCAGACTCAAGCGATTGGACGCTCACAGTGCAGTTTTTGAAGAATTAGATTCAATATGGGGCCCCTTGCAGTTAGACCTCCTTGCTTCCAGATTGAACACTTGACTACCAAGATTTTTCAGTTGGAGACCTGATCCAGATGCTCTAGCTCTGGATGCTTTCATTCAGCAATGGCCTGTACTAGGTAGTTACACTTTTCTTCCATTTGCAATGATCCCGAGGGTCACTCTCCAGGTCAGAAAACAACAGGTCAACATGGTCCTAGTAACACCATTTTAAATAGCTCAACCATGGTTCCCTCCACTTCTCGAGATATCTTTGTTATCTGACTCCGTTTCCCCAGTTACTTCTGAACCCAGCGGGGAATTCTCACAACCTGCTAATACAGAATCAACTACATCTACTGGCCTGGCGGATTTCAGGAATCAGTGCCTTATCAATGGATGTTTGGAGTCAGCTCAACTCCTCATCGCTGAGGCTTGGGCAGCAGGTACTTGAGCATGTTACAAGTCATGCTGGAATGTCTGGGCACGTTGGTGCCTGGAATGGAACCTGGATCCCATTTCTGCTGATTTAAGTTATATCATTAACTTTTTGTCTTCCTGTTTTCAACAAGGGAAGGTATATAGGACCATTAATTGCTACTGTTCAGCTATTTCAGCTGGTCATTCGCATATTGCAGTTTTCCTTCAGGACAACACCATTTGGTGTGTAAACTTATGAAAGTTATTAAGATCTTTAGACCTCCGGCTACTAGATACTCTGATCTTTGGGATGTAACAGTAGTTCTCCAAATTTAACATATGTTACTATGTTAAAGGTATTAAGATCTCTAGACCTCTAGCTACTAGATACTCTGATCTTTGGGATGTAACAGTAGTGCTCCAATTTTTGGAATCTTGACCACCTAATGAAGACTTATCGCTAAAACAACTTTCAGCGAAACTCGCAATGCTACTTTGTCTCATTTCTTTTAGGAGAGTGTCAGAAATACATGCTTTGGACATTTCCAATAGGTTTTGCAAACCTGATGGAGTAAGATCTCTAATTTCTAGGCAAACTAAATCCTTATCTAGGGAAATCTTCTATCCAAATTTTCCTCATAATTCTCAACTTTGTGTTGTACTTTGTTTGAAAGCTTATGAGTTAGCTACCAAAAAATGTTGATCTCTTAATTCACATCAATTGTTTATTTCATTTGTAAAGCCTTATCTAACTGTCTCTACAGCTACTTTAGCAAGATGGATTCACTAAATCTGGCAGTTATCGGGTGTTGATACTAATCTGTATGGTGCACATTCCTCTAGAGGAGCAATGGCTTCCAAGTCCTATCTCGCTGGTGGCAGACTTGAGGATATCCTTAAAGTAGCTGATTGGTCCAGAGAATCCACCTTTAAGACTTTTTATTTTAAACCTATTACTCACGCAACTGCTTATGTTATTCAACAGCTTTGAACTTGCATAATTGGAGCCTCTTTATCTTGCCTTAAAATTTGTGAAGGAAAGTCTGGATTTTATTAAAGATACGGAGGTGAGTATTATCCCTCCCTGCATTAACCCTCCCCATTTTTTCTGTTTTCTCTATTTTTCTGTAGGATAATTGACCTTGTGATTTGAACAACTGTCAAAGAGTTCCCAGGCAACTTTTCTCAAGATAGAGTTTTAAATAATTTCAGTTCGTGTTGTTGTATCTGCACCAAAGAAGGAGTATATGAGAAGACTTTACAGCACAGTTATACAGTTTATATGAATGTGATTGGCTAGTTATATGTAAGGGGTGGGGTTATCTCACTGTATTAGCACATTTTTTTCCTCTCTGCATTAATATGTTCATATTTACTGCTGGAATAGTAAAGAAGGATTTGAATGCATAATACTCGCCTCCGTGTCTTTAATAAAATCCTGAATTTCCTTCACGAAGTTGGGAAAATCCACAAACTGTTGGCTTTCTCTACTCAAATAATGTCAACAGCGAGGAAAGAAGGTCAACAGGTTGGTATCAAAAATATTCTGCCAGTATGGGGGTTTATCTTATCGACACATTGATTTAGAAAATGGTGGTACAGGCCTTTATAGGGTAGATGGTATTCACCTATCAGACACAGGTTTAGATATTTTCAATCTAGGCATCCCTAGCAGGGATCAACAAGGGCTGGCTGTGGAGGTTTGGTAAACTAGTCATATTTAAATACACTGTTTGGCTCCTGGCTGGTAGGGCGGAGCCGGGGTTTTTTGATGGGACATTTTAAAAATTTGTACTTATGAAGCTGGCATGGCTGATAAGGAATGTGTTATATATGAGTTGTTATTTATGGTTTTGAATTAATAAATGAATTAGTAAACACTGTGGCCTTATCACCATTTTCAATGTGTCTTGTCTCGTTTGTTATAAAAGTATTATATAAGTGTGGGTGAGGGGGAGTGGATACCCAACCACCATGCAATCTGTTTCTCCACAGTTCATACTCCAGCAGGCAGAGTACCTGTCATCAGTAACCTGGATGCTGCCTCCTGACTCAAAACAATGATTTTTCTTGGCAGCCGTTTGGGCCAATAAATTGACTAGATGTGCTGAACAGTATACTGTATAGTACTTGGGTGTCTATAATCATAGACCTACTCGTTGCGTATCTTGCGATACTTCTTCAGGGTAAAGATAGATATCCTCTCTGGTGTCTGTTTAAATCTTGGCATCCCTGTTGTTACAACTAATCAGATCTTTCAAAATAAATTAATACAATCTTCACGATATGTGTCACTTTCATGGTTGATGTTAACTCATTCAGTCCTAACCATAACTATATATAGTGACCAGAGGAAACTATCGTTCTTAGAGGAGGGAAAGACACTATTTAACAAAAAGTACTTATATCTAAAAGAAGTGGAACTACCACTTATTTTAAACTTTATGGCAAATAATTACCCATCTGGCAACTATCTGCTCAGTAGTGCTAGTCGCCAGAATAATTACCTGGTTAATGAGAATGATACCCTGCTCCTGGACTGACAGGCTGTAGAGAGCACAGACATCTTTTCATAGTGATGTCTGCTCGCCTGCCATAAAGTTCAAAATAGTTGGTAGTTCTGCTTTAAAGGGATATTTAAAGGGATCAATCAATGGATAATATAGTGTGTAATGTATCACTATCTCTTTGAATGGCTCCTAGCGGCGCCTCCTAGAGCTGGCTGGGACTGACAGTTTTTTAGCGGTGGTAGTTCCGCTTTAAATAAAGTAGTACACTATGAGCCATGCATCTCTGGTAACCCGGGGACACTAAACAAATGAACATCCAGTTTATCATTGAGTCCCCTGGGTGTCAGGGTATCATCACAGCTGTAAATCCAGAAACTCTCTCTCTGACATAATTTATGAAATCTGAGCCCCTGTGATGAATTATAAGGAATATGTTCCTCAGTATTATCTAAAGAACTATTATGATATTTTTATAATGCATCGCAAGTGGGTATTTTATATCTGATGACATCATGCCCCTTCTGTTTTCTAAAAATCTGTCTTTTATTATTAATCTTTATTTACATAGCGCCAACAAATTCTGCAGCGCTTTACAGTAGGGAATAGACAGAGGTATTAAATAGTACAATCAAATGTGGAGAATAGAAGGATCAGAGAGCCCTGCTCATGACAGCTTACAGGCTAGAGGAAGGTGGGTTTGATAGAAGGAGTAAGTGCTATTGGGTGTAAGTGCCTCCTGCCACATGAACTGCCTGTTAGTGGGTGGGAGTGAGGAGTGCTGTTAAGTGCAGTGGTCCAGGCAAGGAGTGATTCTTAGTGATAATGTTTATGGAGGCAGTTGATAGGCTTCCCTGAAGAGGTGGGTTTTCAGGGAGCGTCTGAAGATTTAAAGGCTGGGGGAGAGTCTGATTGGGCGGGGGAGGGAGATCCAGAGTTGAGGTGCAGCACGGGAGAAGTCCTGCAGGCGGGAGTGGGAGGATGTGATAAGAGCTGTGGAGAGCAGAAGGTCGTGTGCAGAGCGAAGATGGCGGGCGGGAGTATATTTGGAAATGAGAGATGAAATATAGGGGGGTGCAGTGTTAGTGAGGGCTCTATAAGTTAGCACCAGAGTTTTGAATTTAATTCTGTATGCTAATGGGAGACAGTGTAGGGATTGACAGAGGGGTTTGGTGTTAGACAAGCGATGAGTGAGGTAGATTAGTCTTACAGCAGAGTTCATTATGGGGTTAGTCGGGTGAGAGGAAGGCCAATTAGTAATGGGTTACAGTAGTCAAGACGGGACATGATGAGTGTTTGGATTAGAATTTTGGTAGTGTCTTGTGTGAGAAAGGGTCGGATTCTAGAGATGTTGCGGAGGTGGAGGCCGCATGATTTGGAGATTGACTGGATATGAGGAATGAAAGATAGGGCAGAGTCAAATGTGACCCCCCGACAGCGAGCTGTAGAGGTCGGTGTGATGGTAGCATTGTTTATGGTGAGGGTAATATCTGGGGTAAGGCTGGTTGTAGTGGGAGGGAAGATGATTAGTTCAGTTTTGCCAAGGTTAAGTTTGAGTTGACGGGAGGACATCCAGGAAGACACAGCAGACAGACAGTCAGATATTTGGGACAAGAGGGAAGGGGAGAGGTCAGGGGAGGAAATATATATTTGATTGTCATCAGCATAGAGATGATGGTGAAACCCAAGGGAGTTGATTAGTTTTCCAAGGGACGAGGTATAGATTGAGAAGAGCAAGGGTTCCAGGACTGATCCTTGAGGCACACCAACAGACAGTGGGATGGGTGGAGAAGTGGAGCCAGAGTAGGAAACACTGAAGGAGCGGTTGCAGAGATAAGATGAAAACCAGGAGAGTGCAGTGTCACAGAGACCTAGGGAGTGGAGGGCTTGGAGGAGGAGTGGGTGATCTACTGTGTCAAAGGCGGCTGACAGGTCCAAGAGAATGAGTATGGAGTAGTGGCCTTTTAACTTGTTGGAGAGCAAGTCATTAGCCACTTTAGTCTCAGTGGAGTGATGAGGGCGGAATCTAGATTGCAAGGGATCTAGCAGGGAGTGGGAGCAGAGGAATCTAGTGAGCTGATTATATGCGAGACGCTCAAGGAGCTTGGAGGCAAATGGGAGCAGAGAAATTGGTCGGTAATTTGACAGTATGTTTGGGTCCAGGGAGGGTTTCTTTAGGATCGGTGTGATTAGTGCATGTTTGAAAGAGGATAGGAAGGTGCCGGTTGAGAGGGAGAGGTTGAATATGTGAGTAAGGATTGGAGTTAGTAGAGGGGAAAGTTCTTGAGTGAGCTGAGATGGGATTGGGTCGAGAGGGCATGTGGTTAGATTTGAGAGAGTGAGGAGAAGGGAAACTTCATCCTCGGTGACGGATGAGAAGGAGCTTAGTGTGTATGTGGGAGAGGTGGCTGGGCTGGCTGGGTGGGTGTGGGAGTGATGAAATGTCATGTCTGATAGATTCAATCTTGTTCTTGAAGTGGGTGGCAAGATCTTTGGCAGAGAAGTTAGTGGAAGGTGTTTGTGTTGGTGGGTGTAGAAGAGATTTGAAGGCTGAAAAAAGGTGTTTCGGGTTAGTGGAGAGATTAGAAATTAGAGAGGAAAAGTATGATTGTTTGGCCAGGGAGAGGGCAGAGCTATATGAATGGAGAATTAATTTGTAGTGTATGAAGTCAGCTGTGGAGCGTGGTTTCCTTCAGTGCCTTTCGGCAGTGCGTAAGCATCTTTGGAGGTATCGAGTTTGTCTTGTGTGTCAGGGTTGTAGTGGGGTTGTGTGTGGGTGACGTGGAGTTGCAGGAGCCTTTGTGTCGAGGGCTGTTGTGAGAGTGCTATTGTACAGAGAAGTAGTTTTGTCAGGGCAAGTAAGTGTGAGGATGGGGTTGAGAAGAGGTTGTATGGATGTGGAGAATTGTTGCGGATCAAGAGTATGTAGATTTCTCCACCCGCTCTTGTTCATGGTGGTGAGGAGGTGGTGGTCAGAGAGGGGAAAGGGGGTATTAGAGAAGTTGGAGACTGAGCAGAGGTTAGTGAAGATCAAGTCAAGGGAGCGACCGTCACTGTGAGTGAGGGAGCTGGTCCACTGTGATAAGCCAAAGGAGGTTGCTAAGGAGAGGGGTTTGAGGGCAGGGGGGGTGTTATGATTATCTATAGGGATGTTGAAGTCACCCATGATGAGAGTAGGGACATCAGAGGACATGAAGTGAGGGAGCCAGGAGGTGAAGTGATCAAGGAATTGAGTAGTAGGACCAGGTGGCCTGTATATGACTGCAACACGCAAGGGGAAGGGAGAGAAGAGGCGAAGTGTGTGAACTTCTAATGTAGGGAAGGAGAGAGAGGGAGCAGTGGGGATTATCCGAAATATATGGTTAGGGGACAGCAGGATGCCTACTCCACCCCCTTGCCTGTTGCCAGGCCTGGGTGTATGTGTGAATTGAAGGCCTCCATGTGAAAGTACAGCAGTGGAGCCAGTGTCTGATGATGTGAGCCAAGTTTCTGTGATGGCCAGGAGGTATAGGGAGTGAGAAATGAACAGATCGTGAGCAGCTGTTAGTTTGTTACACACAGAGCGGGAGTTCCAGAGACCAATGCTAAAGGGGTGGGAGGAGGTTAGGTGATGTGGTACGGCTATTAGATTGTGGGTGTTGCATGTGTGAGTGGTTTTTGCAGTACAGGAGAGAATGGAAGGGGGACCTGGGTTAGGTGAGATGTCACCTGCAACAAGCAGGAGGAGAAGGGACAGGGACATAAGGTAGAAGTGAGATTTGATGCAGTGGGGCTTTTTTGTAGGGGAAGAAGGTGGTGATAGGGAGCGGAGGAATGAGAAAAGTTTGTGGGAGCAGAGAAGTTGTGAGGGAAAAAGTGAGGGTGCAATGAAAATGGAGTGACTCTTAATGTGCATACATGAGGAAGGAAGTCTTATGCAGGTGAGAAAAGTGATGAGAAGAGAAGGAGCTAATTTGGCCATAGTGGGGTTAATGCATGGGGCAGTAGAATTTGTGCAGCAGTCTGTAATCCAGGAGAGTATGGGTGACTTGGCAAACAAGGGTCAGACCAGGTGCAGAGGGTGTAGGTGCCAGGGAGAGTGAGGAGAGTCTGTTACAGGACTTTAAACTATTTGGTGAGGGTAGGAGTCAATTCAGGGTTAGATGAAGCAATCCGTTGTTGATCAGTAGCTGCAGATGTTGTAATGGTTAATGGTAGTGGGAGAAGAAATCAGGATCAGTTTTTTTTCCATCAGGGGTTAAGTGGTTAATTGCACAGTTTGTGAATTTAGTTCTGGTAATCCTGGTTTCTTTGCATCATGTGTGTTCAGAAGGTTTGATAGAAGATGCAAACGTCAGTGCTTGGTGAAAATAGATGTTTCTTTAGTCTGAATGCAGCAAGGGTAGTTCTTTAGTTGATAGTGGTCTGTCCGCAGTCCAGCCTCTGTCCAACTCAGTCTAATTCACTGTTATATTGACCTAATGCCCTGCCTTTAGGACCTGATACACTGCAAGAAGATATACTGCAAGCTAGTAACCTTATAGAGGGAGGTCTAGGGCCTGGGATACAACACAGCTGATTCCAGTCAAGGAGATTTGCACATCATAGAGAGAGACAGGGCATTGAAGGTGTGAGTTTAGACAGACAGAGGGCAGCAGGAAGAGATAACTATAATTACCTGTTTTGAGAGAAAGACAGGAGGAAGTTACAATCCACTAGAGATGAGATTCCAAATAACAAAAGACAGCTTGCAATGGATAAATGATATCTATAACTCAGTCTAACTCACTGTTATATTGACTTAATGCCCTGACTTTAGGGCCTGATACACTTCTTTTAGTTCGACCCATATATTTCTTATTACGAGGCAGATAATAAGTAGATAACAAATCTGGTGTTACATGTTATATGTTCTTTTATAGTATGTTTCTTGTCTTTGCTATCTAGAAATTCCTTAGTTCTTTGTGTTATAAATGCACAGGTTATACATCTGCTCATATTGTACTTGTATATGCTAGTTTGTTTAAAAAAATTATAATTATATACCATGTTATTTTTGATTGGCGGTTTCTCCATAAAAATATATTTTTCAAATTAAGATTTTTTGTATATAAATATATATATATATATATATATATATAAATATATATATATTTATTTCATGGTAGGATTTAATTCTATATGTTTACTAAGTATAGGGTCTTGTAGTAGCAATGCCAATGCCTTTTTAATTTTTTTTTTATTTTAAAATGGACTCTGTTATATTTAGTGATACATTTGGGTGTATTTCGTTTATATATATTCTGTTTCATTTTTTTCATTGTAACATAAATTTCCTATCCATAGCAGCCACCTGGAAGTACGAGAATGGGGTATGTAACATATCCTTATTATCAGATTATTGATACACATTACTTATTGGTCATAGCAGTGGTCGTAAGTGTGTAGATGGTAGCAACCCTTTTTTACATCCCTCCTCCTCTTCCTCATCTGTGCTGCTGTTAATGCATTTTCCCTGACGTTTGCTGTCATATGTGGTTTCTGCTACCTGATACTCAGATGGTATTGGGTTGGTTAATTTTTAAGAATGTTAGTCTCCCAACATTACTGCTTGATAGCCATGTCCTATGGTCATTCACAATGTAACCAGCTGCACTGAAAACCCACACTAACTAAGGGTTTCCACTGAAGTTTGTGTCAGTGCTGGCCACACACAATGTTTTGTTTGCTAGCAGCCGATGGGGTTATTGTTTCTCCCTAGAATGTAGCTATCCTGCAAGTATGCAGAAAACATCTCACGTGCAGTGGGACCACTTGTAGGGACCACTCGTAGTGTTCCTATGTGTCAGTTACCAACCCGTACTCAGGGAGCAAGTCCCACAGATATGTGCCACCACCAATGCCACCATCACAAATGTTGGATATTTGTCTTCACTGCTGAGACCCATGAATTGCCCTGTGTTCAGAATGGGATGTTATGGCTGATAATGTAGCTGCTCCTACTTCTTCTCCTTCTAGTCTAAATGCTTTTCTGCCTTCTTTTTCACAATGCTGTCTAGAAGCTTTTTGGGTCCAAGCTCTCATCCTCCACAATGCAACCCTCCACTCACTCAATAAGCATCTCTCTCTATATTCCTTGACATAATCCAATTCCTCAGAGAGAGATGATGCTGATCATCATGATTCCTTGTTGTGACAAACTGCTGCTGATGATGCTTTGGCAGAAATTCTGAAATGTTGTGTTTAAAGTAGGGGTCCAGAAAAGTGGCAAGAACGTATTCCTCATTGATTTTAATGGACAATATGAGAGGATCTTGTTCAAAACACGCTAACATGTCTTTGACCATCTAGTGCATGTCTGTGTTGTCATTATGGTAAGATTACTCAACCATGCTTCTGCAATAAATATATCAGTGGTAGAATTTCACAAATTTCTGCCCCTATGCGACTCACCAGCATGGTTGCCTCCTCAAAGGTATTCAGCAGCTCACATATATCGCACATTAGATGCCATTGGACAGATGACAAAGAGGCTCCCTCCAAACACATACAAACACTTTGGCTTGTATTGTGTGGTTTTCACCTGGTAGGAGCCTCCATTTTTAGCTGGTGACGCGGCAAGTTGTTATGCTGTTGTATGGAATATAGAGCATTGCGTGCACGGTAAGGCTGGCTCAAATGGGCACAGATTTTGTAGGCGATAATCATTATCTCTCTGAGGGTTTTGTATTTTGTCAGAAATCTGTTCACAACTAAATTTAGCACATGGACAAAACAGGGCACATGCACCATATCACCTATTCTCAATGCAGCTATTATGTTGCAGCCGTTATCAGCAGACACAAAACCAGCTTTTAAGGAGTGGGGTATAAGCCATTCCTCTATCACCTGCTCTACTTTACTTAAAACATCTACGGCTTTGTGGGACTGTGTCTCAAAACTCTGCTTGCACAAGGTGCCGAAGGTATGGGCTGTCCTGCTGCTGCCTTTTAATCACACTGCCAGAACCAGAGGCACGATTACTTGCTGTCATCTGATGCTCTAAGCTAGTAGTGTTGCCCACTAGAGGTGGTAGGAGGGAAACCCAATGAGCAATCACAGTCATATAGTCTGTGCTCTGCCCACTTGTCCACATATCTGTTGTCAGGTGGATTTTCTTGCTGTACACACTTTCCAGCCTTTTCCCGACACACTAACCACTTGTTTGCACAATTCTGACCCAGCCGTCCTGGAACTCAGTAAGTGTAGATTGGCAACTTGGCAGTACATAGAAGAAGAACACTGTAACTTTATTGCTTTAACAACATGAGTAGAGCAAGTGGTAGAGGTGTTGACAGCATGTGTGGGCAGTATATGACTCTCCTACAGCAAACCCAGAATCATCTTACTCCTCTACAGAAGAAGCCATGGGTGCTATTTGGAATGAACTAACTGTTGGCAGGGGCACACTTACATCACTACATCCCAGAGCCCCGAAAACTTTTTGGAGCTCTTTTGTTGCTGCTAGTTTTGGCTCCTCTGACCTGTTGATGGTGTGTCTCCCAGTCATACCTGTGGTTGTTCTTCAGTTGGAATCTCATAGAGGAAGTTCCTAGGTGTGAGACAACAGATAGCAACATGCCTAGCTTTTAGATCCTTAGAGAAGTATGTCCATACTGTGGACTCCATGGACTGTAGGTTTCCTGAGGGCCTACTACTACTACTGGGGCTAGATGTTCATGCAATTCTATTGCTACTACAAATAGGTGACAAAGGTGCAGCACTGTAAGGTGACATCTTGTATCATAAGCTGGATACCTCCATTATAGTTCCTTTCTCCCTCAGAATAACACTCCAATAGTATACCGAACCTCTTGTTCCCAAACCACCAGCCAAGACCTGATGAAGGGAAGAACTCTCTTTTATTGAATCAAACACACAGCTTATATACACTACAGAGACTCTTATCAAGATCAGCATGCAAACGAGGACTTGGGACAGTGTTTCTATGCTTGACCAATTAGTCACCAGCACCCTTATCAAGATAAGCATGCATATTAGGGTATCACGGTGCCCGTGATATACGGGCGACATTTTGACATGTTTACTTCCTGATGCCTCTTTATTGGCTACGCTTGCTCCTCCCAGTGACAGCCTTTAAATACTTTGGGCTGTCACCTATGCGCTGCCCTTTTGTGGTGTATCTCTTGCCTAGCGCTTATTCCGTTACTCTCAGATGATACCAGTGTATGACCCGGACTGTCTGACTACTCTGCCTGTTAATCTCTCCTGCTCTGTGTACCGAACCGTATTAGCTGACGTTCCTGCTTCCTGTATTGACCCGGCCTGACTGATGTTCCTACTCCGTGTACCGACCTGGCTTGATTGACGATCCTGCTCCGTGTATCGACCCAGCCTGGCTGACGTTCCTGCTCTGTGTACCGACCCAGCTGGGCTGAAGTTCCTGTTCTTGCTTGCCAGTCACCCTGCTCCTGCTGCTGCTCATGATTCTGTGGTCTTGTCAGACCTCCGGTTGCCTCGGTTGCAGATAGTATTCCAGTCCGTGATCCGCTTACTCATAGTGCCTGTGCTACCCTCCTCTTTACTCCTGTTGCACCACGTTTGTTGGTCTGTTGCTGCCATTCCTGAGGTTGGGTTCAGTTGGGCGCCTCAGGTTCCCTCCCATCTGCAGACTGGAGTGTTCATTAACCCCTTCAGGGACGGTTCTGGGCATTCGTATAAGCACTTGTAGTCTCAGTGTGGCGTACGCTATTCCTTACGGCACTGAGCCCTGGCTCACGAAGTTTTGCAGTCTCCTGTGGGCGTTCACTTTGGCAGCCTTCCTCCTAAGTTGCGTGAGTCAGTTCTACTCTGGCTTCACCAGTTCCAATATTCCAGTCGCTGTTGTTACTCTCTGCGTAGAGAGCTACATTGCGCCTTCCACCATTACGGCCAACTACTGTCATTGGCCTAATAAGTATCACTCTGTCATATTTACACTGTATCATCTGTGATTTACCTGACCTGTGTCAGTATTGTGCATTTGTTCTACATACTGGACCCGTGTGGGTTAATCATATCAATGTAACCTGTCCTGTGTCAATTTACCGTTTATCTGAATGCTGGACCCACGAGGGTTACTGGTTACTAACTGTTACCCAGCTATGTGCCTGGTTCCCTTCTAGCTGATCTCCTCCCTCTTTGCTAGGTGACCCAGCTAGACTCTGCTCAGTTAGCAAGAGACTCCTCTCAAGGTTGTCAATATCTCTCAGTGTTGCAATATGACTCTCTAGAGCTCCAATCTGAGCTTCTAGAAGGGCCACTTGCTCACACTTGCCACAGCGGTATGGACCCTGGAACGGCTGTTCCAAGCATGCATACATATACTTGAAACCTATCACGCATCTCAAAATGCTGGGCACATTGGCAAGAATCAATTGATCTGGTCTCTCTCACAGTTGTTCTGGTGGCCTTCCTTGCATGCTGACTGCACTGCATTTACAGCAGCTTGTTCGACGTGTGCCCATGCCAAATCCCCTAGACACCTCCCGGTGGGCCTGCTCCAGCCTCTACTTAATGGAGAACGTCCTTGGTCTCATGTCTCTATCGACTTTATGGGAGAATTACCGGTGTCTAGGGGATATTCCTTTATTTTGATGGTAGTCGATAGATTCTCTAAGATGGCACACTTTGTGCCTCTTCCTGGCCTTCCCTCTGCCCAGGAGTTAGCAATGGTATTTGCCAGAGAGGTGGTCCGGTTTCATGGTGTACCCAGGGTGCTGGTGTCTGACCGTGGGAGCCAATTTGTGTCTAGGTTTTGGAGGGCATTCTCTGAGCAGATGGGCATACAGTTATCATTTTCTTCTGCATACCATCCCCAGACCAACAGAGCCGCCGAGCGTGCCAATCAAGGATTGAAACAATTTCTATGCTGTTTTGTGTCTGATCATCAGGATAATTGGGCCGACCTGTTACAGTGGGCGGAGCCTGCAGGAATTGTGTGGTTAATTCATCGTCCGGGAGCTCCCCGTTTCTCATCAACTACGGGTTTCAACCATGCTTGCTCCCGGACTCATTTCAGATGCAGCAAATTTCAGCTCTGGATGAGCATATAGAGCAACTCCGCTCCACTTGGGCACAGGTACAGAGGACCCTCAGTGCTTCGTTCCAGCGTTATCAGCGTCAAGCTAATCGCAGACGGTTGCCGGCGGTCTCCTTCCAGGTTGGGGACAGGGTACAGTTATCCTCCAAGAATCTTAATCTGCAGACTCCATGTAATAAGTTGGCTCCCCGGTTCATTGGTCCCTTCAAAGTTATCCGTAAGATTAACCCTGTGTCGTATGCTCTGGACCTCCCAGCATCCGTGCGGATTCATAATGTGTTCCACGTATCCTTGCTGAAGCCTCTGGTATGCAATCGGTACACTACTACTCCTGTGGCTACTGGTCCTGTTCGGGTGCAAGGTCAGGAGGAGTATCAAGTCCAAAATATTATTGACTCACGTAGATTCAGAGGAAAACTACAATAATTGGTTCATTGGAAGGTTTACGGTCCTGAGGAGCGTTCCTGGGTTGATATAAAGGACCTTCATGCACCCAGATTGCAGCTCAGTTTCCATGCCAAGTATCCTCAAAAGCCAGGCACCTCTTCTCAGAGAGGGGTCTTTGAGAGGAGGGTACTATCACAGTGTGGTCTGTTCTACTGTACACACTGGAGCCAGGAAGCCAGTAACGGAGTGGTAACTGGCACACTCCTTTTATTTAACAGGTACAGTGGTTAGGTTTAAATAAGAGACAGTGATCCGCCGTATTCCTGGAGCTTCTAAGTCTCACGGCCTGCTCTGCACTCAGTGCGTGCACCCATACCCGCTTCCGTTTTCCTCTCCCAGCATCCTTCCACTGCTCATCTTACTACCGCTCCGGCTTATGGAGCGGACATCACATTTCCTTCTTTTCCCTAGAACAAGAACACAGACAAACAACAAAACTGAGAAATTGGGAAAGGGAAAGACAGAGAAATACAGGAATACAGCTGTCTTCAGGATTTCTTCCAGGACCGCAACACCACCTCTGACTCCCAGCGCACCGGGGTCGCCATTCTCTCATAGGTCGACAACCTGTAGGTTCGGGGGAAGCTGTGGCCGCTTCTGAGTGGGCTGCATTTTCTGTTGTCATGTCTGGCATGTCACTTGCCTCTACCCTTCGTTCTGTAACTGTAGGTCCCACCACTGGAGTGCCTCTAGGCCGTGGGAGTCCGGGCACCTCAAACTCCTCATCTCCTCCCCCAACCACAGGAACAGCAGCAGACTGGAGGGGAGCCGTAGGCGGACCACCGCAGTTGGTCAGAATGTCGGCGGCATAGAAGACCCGAGTCCGTCTGCAGAACAAATGAGAGGGGCCTTTTCACTTCTACAATCGATGCAGGAACCCAACGGAACGGACCCCGGTACCACCGAGCCCACACCCGCGAGCCCTGGACATAGAGGGGGCGCGGAAGGTCAGCCCAGAAGCCCTGGATCTGACAGAGGAGTCCGGGTGTAATAAGTCCAATTTCGACCGCAGAGCACGGCCAAACATCAACATCGCTGGAGAGCGACCGGTAGAGGCATGCTGGGTATTCCGATAGGAGTGCAGAAAAGATGAGAGAGAATCCGGAACAGAAGCAGAGAAATGCATAGCAGTCAAAGCAGACTTCAAGGTGTGCACGAAATGTTCCGCTAGCCCATTCGTGCCAGGATGATAAGGGGCGGAAGTCAGATGCCGGACCCCAATGGAGTGTAGAAAATGTTGAAAAACCTGTGCCGTAAATTGCGGACCATTGTTGGTCACCACTAGCTTGGGTAATCCAAATGTAGCAAAGATGCGACATAGAGCTGATACAGTGGCCTCAGCTGAAGTCAAGGACATGACACAGACCTCCGGCCACTTGGAGAAAGCATCCATCAGTACCAGGTACATTTTTCCCCTGACAGGGCCAGAAAAGTCAAGGTGTAAATGCTCCAAGGAGTGGACGGTTGAGGCCAGGTAAGTACTGGAGCTGGAGGGGAAGCCTTCCAAGTCTGGTTGCAGCCTAGGCAGGCAGAGACTCATGAAGTGATGTCAGAGTCCAGGGTGGGCCACCAGACATGGGCCCTAGCCACCTGTTCCATGCCTACCACCCCAGGATGACCGGCATCAAGGAGTTGTAACATAGAGGTACGCAAAGGAGGAAGGACAATTACACGGGTGCCCCACAAAATACATCCGTGTTTGGTGGTGAGTTCCAATTTCCATCTGGCATAGGGGAGCAACTCTGAGGAGACATACCCAGGCCACCCAGATTGAACATACTTGTACACTGTAGCCAGGAGGTCATTTTTATTGGTGGCCTGAGCAATGTCCTGAAAGGTATCCACCGAAGTAAAACACACATGCTGATTATCTGAAGGACACAGAAACTGAGAAGAATCCCAAGAACCCTTCTGAGGTGAAGCTGACAACGGAAGACGAGACATGGCATCAGCATTTGCATGCTGGTCATGTGGACGATATTGGATGGAATAGTCAAAAGCCCCCAGATATAGGGCGTACCTCTGAAGTCTTGCAGCTTCCGTGTATCGACCCGGCCTGGCTGACGTTCCTGCTCTGTGTACCGACCAGGCTTGGCTGACGTTCCTGCTCTGTATACCGACCCGGCTGGGCTGAACTTCCTGTTCCTGCTTGCCAGTCACCCTGCTCCTGCTGCTGCTCACGATTCTGTGGTCTTGCCAGAACTCCGGTTGCCTCGGTTGCAGATAGTATTCCAGTCCGTGATCCGCTCACTCATAGTGCCTGTGCTACTGTTACGGTTTTTAGGACTCTCAGACCAATAAGTGAAAATAAAACACACTTTATTAAAGTGAATAATGCACAATTACGCCCTCTAGAGGCGGTAGGTAATACACAGATAAAGTAGACTGAGATAATACAAGGGAAATAGCATAATGGACATAAATGCAAATCAGTATGCACTAGGATGATATAGACCCCTAAGGGGTTAAAGTCCAAATAACAGTCCGTCTCAGATGTGTAAGTTAGACACGCCCTGGATGTTAAATAGGCTGTGCTGTACAGACGATGTTCATCAGGTGCTGAGGAACGAGCTGCCTTGCCAAGGTGGTAGATAATAAGCAGAATGGGTAACAACTTAGCCCCCACGGGCGTAGCTACAGGAACTGCTTTCGTATGTGCAAGTGCGAATAGCCCCTTCGGGTGTAACGGAAACCGGCCTGCAATGCAAGAGCTAGTAACCTCCTCAGGTGTAATCAAATGCAGTAATACTAGAGCCAGAGCCACTAGCCCCCTCGGGCGTAGTACCGGATAAGCCAACACTGAAGCCTTTCTGCCAACACTCTGTGTCAAGGTCTCGTCGGTAACCAACACCGGAGAGCCTTAAGCGCCCAAACGGCCCAAACTATGTGGACACTCTGCAACGTTAGACTAGAGTTGCCGACGGAGAGCGGCCAACTCAGCAGCAGTATCACTTGCAACGAGGCTCGTACAGGAGATAGAGAGAGTGAATCAGAGGCAGCACTGCAAGAGTTAAAATGCACATTTACTCGAGGCTTCAGCGCTACTGCAAGGCTCTGTAACGTTACTCGAGGCTTCAACGCTACAATCAGGCTCTGCAAGGAGAGGAAGGCCCACAGAATACACACAGCTCTGCACTAGAACGAGGCACAGCACTATCAAAGGAATCACCAGGCAAGGCAGTGGCACAGACGTGGGCAGCAGGGACTGGAAAATGTCGCGGCGGCGACAACTGGAACGCAGGTCACTGGAACAAGCTGGAAGTCGATCTTCGGAGCAGGAAGTCAGCCGGGCCGGGTCATACACAGTCAGGAACGTCAAACTAGCCGGGTCAGGATCCAAGGGTGGTCCGCAGACGAGCCGGGTCATACACAGGCAGGAACACTGGAGAATGGTCAGGGCAAGCCGAATCGGTACACAGGTACACAGGTACACTCAGAATACAGGAACACAGCAATAGCACTACTGGCTCAGGAACACCACGAAAGGGCAACTGACATAAGAGATAGCCAGGTATAAAAAGGTCATCAGGAGGCGGGTCAAACTCAGTCAGCAAATCAGTGACATCCACAATTGAGAGTGACAGGAATCACAGGCACTGTGATAGTACCCCCCTCTCAAAGACCCCCTCTCCTAGCCTGAGGTTTGGGTTTCAAAGGATATTTAGAGTGAAAGCTGCGTACTAATCTCGGTGCATGGAGATCCCCCTGATCAATCCAAGAACGTTCTTCAGGGCCATAGCCCTTCCAATGAACCAAATATTGCAGCTTTCCGCTAAATCTCCTGGAATCAATAATACTCTGGACTTCATATTCCTCTTGGCCCTGGACGTCCACTGGCCCAGGAATCACTGGCGTGGTAGTATAACGATTGCACACCAAGGGTTTCAGGAGAGACACATGGAACACATTATGAATGTGCATAGAGGGTGGAAGCTCCAGAGCATAAGAAACCGGATTAATCTTGCGGATAATCCTAAATGGACCAATGAACCGGGGAGCCAGTTTATTGGATGGCACTTGTAAGTTGAGGTTTCTGGATGACAGCCATACCCTGTCCCCAACTTGAAATGAGACCGCTGGAAGGCGTCTGCGATTAGCGTGCCGTTGCTGCCGCCTGAAAGACTGACTGAGGGACCTCTGAACCTGTGCCCAAGTGGAATGAAGTCGTGCCAAATGCTCGTCTAGAGCAGGAATCTGCTGCGCCTGAAAGGAGTCCGGGAGCAGACAAGGCTGGAAACCATAATTCACGAGAAACGGGGAGCTCCCGGACGATGAGTTAACCGCACAGTTCCTGGCAAACTCTGCCCATGGCAACAGGTCAGCCCAATTATCATGATGATCGGTGACAAAGCAGCGCAGGAACTGTTCCAGTCCCTGATTGGCACGCTCAGCGGCCCCATTCGTCTGGGGATGGTAGGCGGAGGAAAACGACAATTGAATGCCCATCTGACCACAAAATGCCCTCCAGAACCTAGAAACGAACTGGCTCCCACGGTCGGAGACAATAACTCTGGGCACTCCGTGCAGACGGAACACCTCTCTGGCAAAAACTATAGCCAATTCCTGAGCCGATGGAAGGCCAGTCAGAGGCACAAAATGTGCCATCTTAGAGAATCTATCGACCACCATAAGAATGAACTTGTAACCCCTAGATGCCGGTAGTTCTCCCAAAAAGTCAATGGATATATGAGACCATGGACGGTCTCCGTTAGGCACCGGTTGCAATAAGCCCACAGGGAGATGCCTAGGGGTCTTGGCACGGGCACAAGTGGTACAAGCTGCCGTAAAAGCGGCGCAGTCAGCTCTCAACGTAGGCCACCAAAATAGTTGCGAGAGAGACCATACTAATTGGTCCCTACCAATATGCCCAGCTGCTTTAGAGGCGTGATAGGTCTCCAACAGACGGATACGGAATGACTCTTCTACAAAACACTTCCCCACTGGGGTTCCAGGAGGTGCCCGTGATTGTGATGCCAGTATCTCCTCCCCCAGTGGCGAGGTTATAGTGGTACGAATAGTAGCCAGGATCTGATCTGGCTGAATGATGGGTACCGGGACTTCTTCCCTCTCAGTGTCAGAAGCGAACTGACGTGACAACGCATCAGCCTTGAAATTCTTAGAACCAGGAAGATAGGATACTAAGAAATTGAACCGGGACAGAAACAGCGCCCACCTGGCCTGTCGAGAAGACAGTCTTTTGGCTTCTGAGAGATAGGTTAGATTCTTATGGTCAGTAAGAATCAGTACTGGAGTCTGAGTGCCCTCCAAGAGATGTCGCCACTCCTTTAGTGCCAGTATGATGGCCAACAGTTCCCTGTCGCCAATCTCGTAATGACTCTGGGCGCTGGACAATTTCTTAGAAAAGAACCCACAAGGCATTAAAGCGCCACCTCCCACAGGACGTTGGGAGAGCACCGCCCCAACCCCAACATCTGAAGCGTCAACCTCCAAAGTAAACGGCAGGGAGGGATTAGGGTGGGACAGTACAGGAGCAGATGCAAAGGCAGATTTCAGGGTGACAAATGCATTTCAGCTGCCTCAGACCACTGAGAGGGAGAAGCGCCCTTATGAGTCAAGTCTGACAATGGTCTTACAATTGTGGAAAAGTTCTTGATGAACTTCCTATAATAATTCGCAAAACCTAGGAATCGTTGAATGGCCTTTAACCCCTTAGGCCGAGGCCATTGCAGAACCGCTGCCAACTTCTCCTGATCCATGGCAATGCCACTTTTGGATATAATGAACCCCAGGAATGGTACTTGAGAAGTATGAAATTCGCACTTTTCTAATTTACAGAATAACTTGTGCTTACGAAGTCGGAGCAAGACTTCTGAGACATCTTTAATGTGTTGGGCAAGGTTAGCAGAGTGAATTAGTATATCATCTAGATACACTACCACACAGGACTGGAGCAAGTCACGTAAAATATCGTTAATCAATTCCTGAAATACTGCAGGCGCATTGCATAAGCCGAAAGGCATCACCAGATATTCATAATGCCCTGTTCTGGTATTAAACGCCGTTTTCCACTCGTCACCCTCTTTAATTCTGACTAGATTATAGGCGGCTCGCAAGTCAAGTTTGGTAAAGATCGAAGAGCCCTTTAATCTGTCGAATAATTCTGTAATAAGTGGAATGGGATAGGCGTTCTTGGGCATCAGCTTATTCAACCCACGGTAGTCAATGCAAGGCCTGAGTTCCCCATTTTTCTTTTTGACAAAAAAAAATCCGGCACCAGCCGGAGATGTAGATTTTCAAATGATTCCCCTCTCCAGGGCATCTGTGATATACTCCTCCATTGCCCTATTTTCCTCACAGGACAGTGGGTAAGTATGTCCCCTAGGAGGCACGGCCCCTGGAGACAAATCAATGGCGCAATCGTATGGCCTATGGTCAGGCAATGCGCTGGCTTCTCCTTTGCTAAACACCTCATTGAATTGCCCATATTCTGTTGGCACAGCTGGAGAGGTACACATAATCTTAACAGGAAGAGAAAGACAATTCTTGTTACAGTACTCCGACCAAGAGTTAACTTCACACCTTTGCCAGTCAAATTGGGGATTGTGTGTTTGCAACCACGGGAACCCCAAAATAACTGAATGATGTGGGGAACGAATGATCTGAAATTGTATCTGCTCCCTGTGACAAGCCCCCACAGTCATAGTCACTGGGATTGTCTCGAAGGTAATGAAAGCAGGATCCAGGGGTCTGCCATCAATGACCTCTATAGCCACAGGAGAGTCCTTTTTACATAACGGAATGCCCTGAAACTCAGCAAAGGACTGATCCATGAAGTATCCGGCTGCCCCGGAGTCCACCAATGCTAGGACTTCTATGACCTTATCAGTCCACGCAAAAGCCACCTGGATGGTGGGTTTAGTGGTGCAAGTCTCTAGGGACTGTTCAACACCACCTAGGGCCTGTCCCCCAAGGTACCCTAGGTGCGTTCGTTTCCCGGCCTTACAGGACAATTGCGTAATATATGACCCGGTTTGCCACAATATAGGCATAAGCCTTGCCTTCTACGATACAGCTTCTCCTCTTTAGTGAGCCTAGTAAAACCTACTTGCATAGGTTCAGTGCCGTCAGCTGTTCGCTCAGGTAGGACGGGTGGAGTGGGTGGGTTAAGGAACTGGTTCTGGCCATAACTCTTTGCTTTGGTCCTCTTAGCCAAGCGTCTCTCCCGGATGAGAGAAACTATTAACATGACATAGTCAATGTACTCGTCCAGCTCGCTGGGTACATCTCGAGCTGCTATCTCGTCCTTAATCTGTTCAGCGAGACCCTGAGTAAAAGCAGCAAGTAAGGCCTCATCGTTCCAGCCTACCTCTGCTGCCAAGGTCCGAAATTCTATAGCGTATTCGCCCAGAGTGCGTTCGCCCTGCTGAATCTCCATCAGCCTTTTGGCAGCAAAGGCAGACCTACCAGGAACCTCAAACACACGTCTGAACTTCACCACAAGTTCTCTAAAGTTCAGTGTGCAGGGTCTGGCACTCTCCATATCGGATTTGCCCATGCCAAAGCTTTGCCCGTCAACAGAGATATCATAAAGCCGACCTTGCTACGGTCGTTAGGAAAGGCCTGGGGTGCCAATTCCAAAAATATCTCCAACTGGTTAATAAAACCTCTGCATAAGGAGGGTTCGCCATCATATCTTAGGGGTAACGGTACCGCTGCCGTTAACCCTTTTGTGTTAGTACTGAGAGATACAGAGGGATTTTCCGATGTCAAGACTGGGGGGACCACCGGATTAGGACCAGACTTGTCCAAATGTACTGTACGTTCAAGTAACGTTTGTAGAGCCAGTGCCAATTGGTCCAGGCGCTGCTCTTGGACATCCATTCTCCAGTGGATGTTCAGAGGATTACTTTCACCCTTACCGTCTGAGGTCATGGCCCTTTCGTACTGTTACGGTTTTTAGGACTCTCAGACCAATAAGTGAAAATAAAACACACTTTATTAAAGTGAATAATGCACAATTACGCCCTCTAGAGGTGGTAGGTAATACACAGATAAAGTAGACTGAGATAATACAAGGGAAATAGCATAATGGACATAAATGCAAATCAGTATGCACTAGGATGATATAGACCCCTAAGGGGTTAAAGTCCAAATAACAGTCTGTCTCAGATGTGGAAGTTTGACACGCCCTGGATGTTAAATAGGCTGTGCTGTACAGACGATGTTCATCAGGTGCTGAGGAACGAGCTGCCTTGCCAAGGTGGTAGATAATAAGCAGAATGGGTAACAACTTAGCCCCCACGGGCGTAGCTACAGGAACTGCTTTCGTATGTGCAAGTGCGAATAGCCCCTTCGGGCGTAACGGAAACCGGCCTGCAATGCAAGAGCTAGTAACCTCCTCAGGTGTAATCGAATGCAGTAATACTAGAGCCAGAGCCACTAGCCCCCTCGGGCGTAGTACCGGATAAGCCAACACTGAACCCTTTTTTCTGCCAACACTCTGTGTCAAGATCTCGTCGGTAACCAACACCGGAGAGCCTTAAGCGCCCAAACGGCCCAAACTATGTGGACACTCTGCAACGTTAGACTAGAGTTGCCGACGGAGAGCGGCCAACTCAGCAGCAGTATCACTTGCAACGAGGCTCGTACAGGAGATAGAGAGAGTGAATCAGAGGCAGCACTGCAAGAGTTAAAATGCACGTTTACTCGAGGCTTCAGCGCTACTGCAAGGCTCTGTAACGTTACTCGAGGCTTCAACGCTACAATCAGGCTCTGCAAGGAGAGGAAGGCCCACGGAATACACACAGCTCTGCACTAGAACGAGGCACAGCACTATCGAAGGAATCACCAGGCAAGGCAGTGGCACAGACGTGGGCAGCAGGGACTGGAAAATGTCGCGGCGGCGACAACTGGAACGCAGGTCACTGGAACAAGCTGGAAGTCGATCTTCGGAGCAGGAAGTCAGCCGGGCCGGGTCATACACAGGCAGGAACGTCAAACTAGCCGGGTCAGGATCCAAGGGTGGTCCGCAGACGAGCCGGGTCATACACAGGCAGGAACACTGGAGAATGGTCAGGGCAAGCCGAATCGGTACACAGGAACTCAGAATACAGGAACACAGCAATAGCACTACTGGCTCAGGAACACCACGAAAGGGCAACTGACATAAGAGATAGCCAGGTATAAAAAGGTCATCAGGAGGCGGGTCAAACTCAGTCAGCAAATCAGTGACATCCACAATTGAGAGTGACAGGAATCACAGGCACTGTGATAGCTACCCTCCGCTTTACTCCTGTTGCACCACATTCGCTTGGTCTGTTGCTGCCATTCCTGATGTTGGGTTCATTTCGGCACCTCAGTTTCCCTCCCATCTGCAGACCGGAGCATTCATTAACCCCTTCAGGGGCGGTGCTGGGCATTCTTATAAGCACTTGTAGTCTCAGTGTGGCGTACGCTATTCCTTACGGCACTAAGCACTGGCTCACGATATTTTTGCAGTCTCCTGTGGGCGTTCACTTTGGCAGCCTTCCTCCTAAGTTGCCTGAGTCAATTCTACTCTGGCTTCACCAGTTCCAATATTCCAGTCGCTGTTGTTACTCTCTGCGTAGAGAGCTACATTGGGCTTTCCACCATTAGGGCCAACTACTGTCATTGGCCTAATAAGTATCACTCTGTCATATTTATACTGTATCATCTGTGATTTACCTGACCTGTGTCAGTATTGTGCATTTGTTCTACATACTGGACCCGTGTGGGTTAATCATACCATTGTAACCTGTCCTGTGTCAGTTTACCGTTTATCTGTATGCTGGACCCACGAGGGTTACTGTTATTCATTGTGTGCAAATAAAACTGTGTTTTACCAAAACCTTCCGTTTCTGAGTGTACTGAACTGTAACATAGGGCTTGAAAAAGGGACCTTCTCACTGGATCATAAATAACCTCCCTGATTGGTCAAGGAAGCACAGCAAGAATCAATTAACATTCCAATCTTTCCTTAGCCCAGACCTAGAATATTTTGGAAGCAACGCACAACCCCCACTGTCTCTGCCTTCTAGCTTCCAGTTACCACATCCTGTTAGACTGTATATTATAACACCACACACTATTACATTATACCACACAATATATAATACAATGAGCAATATATCAAATGTTATAGTCCTAAATTCTCTCCATATGGTGACACCTACTTTTCTCCATGTAAAGTCCATGGGGATCCTTTAAACTTGCCACCCAGGGCAACCTGGGTAAAATCCAAAGGCTGGTGTCCTTTAAAACAGGCATGCCCTGTTCCCGCGAAAAGCTGGTATTCCCTTAGTCCCCTGGACCGTTTTGTTCTGTTCTTGTGACAAGAACTTCCAGCGGCAGCAGATTCACTTGTTATAGCTAAGGTTGTGGATGTTAATAACCTGTGTTATTGGTGTTGCAGATGGTTACACAACACAAGTGTGTGGCTGAGCTTGGCTTGGACTTGGAAGCAGTGATGATGCTAATGATGATAGGATGACTGTGTATTTTTAGGCATCTATGCTTGTAGAGAGTCAGAGATTCCAGTGGTTTTCTCAAACAGTTTATAGACGGGCACAGTGCTCCTTTTCCGTGGTGGAAGATTGAGCCTTTGCCTGTCAGCTAACTTTCTAGCCATGTCATCATCTCTCTCACTATCCACTTCAACTGTATCTGAAGACGAGGAGGATGCTAGAGGGATATATTATAGATCTACATCATCACCATCATCATCATCGTCATCAGCCATCATTAGGTCATCCTCAGCATCGCCTGCCACATCTGGCCCACTACCCTTATATTTCTCTAAGCTTTTAGAAGTCTCAAACAATTTCTTTTTACATTTACTTTCACAAAGTCCGCAACTGCTTTGAGGACAGGAGTTTTGGTGCCTGTTTGTCTCACTGTCAGATACAGCAGTTGGTAGAGCTGTTACACTTTTCTCCATTATGGCGGCATCAGCAATAGAATGCAACTCATCATCTTCAGTGTTCTTCTTACATGTTTTTTTTTATATAGTACTGGTGAAGGGGTTAATCGGCCATGGAAGGGTTAACAGTACAACTTGTGGTTTTCTAGAAGTATACAACATTCCATGAAAAACTGCTGACTACCTCAGGCTTGCCTACAAGTGACTAAGTCCCATCTTTGCTTTTCTAATAGATAAGGACAATTGGGGATTTTTAAGAGAGAGAAATGCCTTCCTACAGTTATTAGATAACATGATAAGAGTACCTTAGCGTGCCACCCTCCTTGGTTTAGCATATTCAAGTGTGCCTACTCCTTGCTCTCTCAGCATGTTGTCCTTGTAACCACCCTGTTGTTATGTAAAAATATGTGTATAAAAGGACATGCTGTGATGCCCTTTCTTTGAACCAACAATAACTTTCAATAGGTTGTTATCTGACTCCTTATCACTGGAGGTAATAAATTGTTTTACAGCTGAAGGACCCTTCTTGTGTGCCTCTTGCTTGTTAAGCGAGAACTACTGCAACTCTGACGCTGGTGGAGGAACTTTTGGTGGGACCTTGACAAACTGCATCCTGCCCGGGAGGAGAGGAGAGGGATCATCATCATTTATTGCACACCCTGCAGCAACCATGGAGGCAGTTTGTTTTTTAACTACCACTTTACTTCTTTGTCCCTGCACTACTCCTCCTTTCCCCCTCCCCCGGCCCCTTGTGCATTTGCTGGATATTACTTGACTACTGTGTGAGTATTTTTACTCTACAGTACACAACAGAACTGATGGAGTGTGATATCTTGCCTTGGCCCTCGACAAAAATCTCATCTGCTATCTATCAAGTCTGCCTCAGTCGGACAGCTCAGGACAGGATCCCAGTCAGCTGTCACCCAAAATATTTTTTTTTTCTTTTTTTTTTTATATGCACTTTTCATTGAAAATTTTCATGCAAACATACAAACAAATGCTCAGTAGAAACAGTGGATTTGACACAGATAAAATTATCTTGAAAATACATAACAATGAGCGTCCCAGTACCAGCGTACCAGGGCTTGTGGATAGACGTCCCTCAAAGCCTGAAAAGAAAGTCAAACACAGACAGTGCAGATAAAAAGTTCAAATGTTCCTGACGTAAACTTAAGATAGTGGTATGTAATGTAACGGTGTAATACTGGTGAGTCATGGAGCGACAATTAAGATGCTCAGCAAGACCACTGTTAAGACATATCTGATATGGAGAGAAATATAAAAGAGCATAACACAAAACAAACAATACAAAACAAAACCCGCACATGCCCCAACAGGGAACAGGGTCCCTCCCAGCACCCTCCCCCACAGGCCACTAAAAGGAGCAGATTCAGTAGGTTCTGCAAGCTAGGTCAGGCCCCCCCCCCTTTATCCATAGAGGGTAACTGTAAAGCAGTATTAGTAGCCACTCCCTCTTCTGCTTCTAAGAGTGCTTCCAGCTGGATATCCGACAACAATCTCTCCCCATCCACAAGGTATACCTAAAGTGTTGGTAAAAGTCTGCCTTTTCGGGAAGTGGGTAAAGTATGGATAAAGGGTTCCCGCACAGCAATGAACCAAGCACCCAACACCTCCTTGTCAGAAAGAGCCAGGATTCAATGTAACCTAATGAAATGGAATAATTTAAGAATCCAGTGTCGTAGAAGAGGAGAATGGGGGGACAGGCAGAGTGCTAGGATGCACTTCAACACCACCATGATAGCAAAGTCTACTAATCTAACCTGGCAAGCTATCAGATTGGAGGGAGAATCATAAATCCCTAGGAGAAATGTTGGGGAAACCGGATCAAATGGTTTCCCAATTTTAGTCACAATGTAGGAAAGATCTTTGGACCAAAAAGAGTAAACATGTGGACAAAAATACATCATATGAAGCAAAGTTGCACAGGGGTCCTGACATTTGGGGCAGCATGACGTACAGACGAGACCAATGCAGTGGGCTATCAAGGGAGTCACATATGTCCTATGCAATAATATATAAGAGAGATCATGGAAGTAAGTCAACGGAGAACAAAGCAGGAAGTGTATAAAGATAGACAAAATTATGTCCATCGTCAATGCTGGCAGGTCCACCAACCAGCCGATAGAGTCCAGCGGAGTTTGTGTTGCATGAGCCATAGAGAAAAGCTTCCGATATATGCACAAGGTCTTAAAAGACACCGCTGTAAGTTTTCTGATAGGCAGTCAATCGGATTATCGTTGAGATGCACAGATAAAATGGGTAGGAGAGTTTGAACATAATGCCTGGCCTGCAGAAAAACAAAAAGATGACCAGCTGGCAGTTTGTATTTGGTCTGCAAGTCCGGAAACAGGTAAACCCGCTTTGTCAGAGGTGACCAACAAATCTAAGACGAGGAGAAGCCCAATCGAAAAAACGATGATCAGAGGTGCCCCTTTGGAAAGTAGTGTTATTAGTAAAGAGTAAAAATACCAAAATGGACCTGGATTTAAAGAGCAAGTAATGTATATACTGCCATGACTTCACGATGGACACCAGCAATGGGTTTGAGGCACAGAGGGGAGGGAGAGCAGCTATGGAAGCATGCAAGATGTAAGGGAGATTAAGTGAAGGGCAAAAGTGCTGATCCTTATAAGAATCAGTGTAAACCAAGGTATCATCCAGCCAATCGTTTGCATGCCAAAGCAGACAGGCAATACTGTAAAAGCACAAGTGAGGGAAATTAAACCCACCCTGTCATTTAGGCTGGGATAATTCAGCTAAACTCATCGAAGGGCGTCTACCCCCAGATGAACCCCTGAAACCTACGATTAAGAAGTTGGATGTTGGATGCTGAAAGATACAACAGAAGCATATGAAGCAGATACAGAAGATGTGGGAAAACCACCATCTTAATCAGACTGATACGGTCAATGAAAGTCAAAGGCAAGGACCTACAGGACTGAAAATCTGAAGTAAGTGTGGCAAGTAGAGGATCAAGATTGGCACGAGGAGACAAGAGATGTCACTAGGAAGATATATACCCAAGAATTTAATATGATGCGCCGTCCATTTTAAGGGACAAGGAAATGCCAGAGGAGGTGGGTCATGCTGTGAGAGCCACATCGCCTCTGATTTATTGAAATTAATCTTGAAGCCCGCCACTTTATAGAAGTTTACGAAAACTTAAGCAGAGTGTGGGTCACAAATGAACAGAAACAGATCATCAACAAATGCAGCTAGCTTAGTTTCCACACTGCCAACTGAAATGCCCTGAAAAGTGGACAAACGCTGAAGAGTACGAAGGAGAGGATCAAGTGCCAGATTAAAAAGAAGTGGGGAAAAAGGGCATCCCTGTCTGGTACCTCTATGGAGAGAGAATAAAGTGGAGTTAATAGAATTAGTAGACAAGGTGGCCTGGGGTGAAGTATATATATCAGTTCGATTAGGGCTCGAAATTACAGACCAAATCCCTGTGATGCCAAGACATGGAATAAGTAAGGCCAAAGTATTTTATCAAACGACCTCTCCACATCAAAGTTAATAAGTAAGTTAGTGTTACTGCAATTGCCGTTATTACACTGGTAACAGAGTACCTGCCAGGAATGAAACCAGTCTGCTTCAGAACAATTATCTGAAGTAATAGCTGGTTAAGTCTATTGGCCATAATTTTGCTGAGAATTTTGTAATCAGTGTTCAAGAGCGAAATAGGCCTGTAAGATTTCACTTGGTTGGGGTCCTTTTATTCTGGCCAAGGTAAAAAAAAGAAGGCATAGAATGAGTATCAAAGATAGTAATATAAAAAGACAACAACATAGGTGCAATATCTGACTGCAGTATTTTATAGAATTCCACGGGAAGACCATCAGGGCCAGGAGTCTTAGCAGTATGTAAAGATTTAAGCACCATCTCTATTTCCTTGAGAGTGATGGGCGCATTGTGTAGAGTGCGTTGCTCCACCGTGAGCTCGGGTAGCGGAAACTAGTCCAGAAAAGCCAGGCTAGATGCCGGATCATCTACTTCTGGGCCATATCATTTAGAAAAGTAGGCAACAAATACGTAATTAATATCCATCTGATCCGTGGTAGGTGCCGAGCGTGGGAGCTGAATAGAACTGATAACATTGGGACCTCTCATAAGTCTGGTCAAGTGTACTATCAGTATGCCCTGTAGATTTGTCTTTTGATAATAATAAGCTGAGCGTTTGGCTAATTGGAAATGTGCTGCAGTATACAGGGTTTCATATGCCTTCTTAGCATCAAGATATTTGGAACGATTAGAAGCAGAATAATCAGAAAGGTAGATTTTGTATTGGGTGGCAAACTTGCGCTGCAGGTGAGTGAGTTTAATAGCCGTTTCCTTGCAGTCAGTTTGTTTTTTTTTAACTGTTGTCCACCCTATCTTATCACTGTCCATAAAAAAAAAAACTAAACAAATATCAACAACTTATTTCCCTAGACTTCCCCAGCACAGAGATAACAACAGCAAGATCAGCAAGGAAATTGGACCACAGCTGCCTGTACCTTTCAAATCAAATTAGCTAGACAGAATGTTGGGGTATTTGTGGTCCACCTCCTTTGTTCCCTTCTCACACTCCCAGACAAGTCCAACACAGAGATAATAACAGTTAGATCAGCAAAGAAATTGGACCGTAGTTGCCTGTGTCTTTCAAATCAAATCAGTCAGACAGAATGTTGGGGTATTTCAGGTCATCCTCCTTTGCTTCCTTCTCATTCACACCCTCAAACACATCCAACACAGAGATAACAACAGCAAGAGCAGAAAAGAAATTGGACCCCATCTGCCTGTGTCTTTCAAATCAACTCAGACAGAATGTTGGGGTATTTGGGGTCAACTTCCTTTGCGCCCTTCTCACTCACACCCCCAGACACATCTGACACAGAGATAATAACAGCAAGATCTGTGTCTTTCAAATCAATCAATCAGACAGAATGTTGGGGTATTTGTGGCCAACCTCCTTTACTCCCTTTTCACCCCCCCCCCCAGATGCTCCCAGCACAGAGTTAATAACAGCCAGATCAGGGAGGAGCTCAGATCACGGCTGTTTGTGTCTTGCCAGTCAGTCACACTGAATATTGGCATATTTGGAATCACCCTCCTTGTTCCCTTCTTCTCCCTCAGACTGCCCCTGATTCCCTTAATACAAATGTCCTACCTAAAAGACTCCCTAAACTAAGCTTCAACTCCACTTTAATTGCCTGTCTTCTCTAGCTCAAATATTAGCTGCTCTCTCTTCCCTCACAAACAAAGGATGGCATGCTGTGGGAATGTGCTACCCCTTTTATAGGCTGCCTGAAGGAAAAGAAGGGAAATTTGCCAGGCTGTGGGTACAATTTCAATATTCCCATTGATTTCAATGCAATTAGATGAAAAAAGCAGGAAAAGTGCATTTTCTTAGGAAATTTCCCGCTAATCGGGAAGTGACATTTTACACCGATTTCTGTGTTGAGGTGATAACTTTCACACATCCCTATCCACCAACCACATTGTTCTGGACTGGGCTCTCAACCTGTTGAATGGTAGAGATATCCAAAACACAATTCTATTCTAAGTGTTGTAGACCAATCTGCCCTCCAAGGTGCTGGAGATTAATTTCTGAACAATTTGAATATCCATATTCCCCATGTGATATCATTTGTTAACCTCAGACATGCATCTCTTTTTGTTTGAATGCAATGTCTCACCAACCTGGCCTCCAAGCCACCCCACTTCAATGCAATGACAAAGGGGAAACATGGAATATAACGCTTTTCATGTGAATTTTACAGCACAGTGGGAAGTGCCATTTTTCTCCTGTTTATCTTTTGAGGTGAAACATTTTGCCCATCATTAGGTTGGGTATAGACTGATTTACTGACCTCCAGCCTTGTCTTGCTACAGCTATAGAACCACATATACTTCCCTCCCCTGCCTTGTCCCATTGCACTGGTACCCACAGAACCACACATGCTTACAATAGAACAGTTTGCTGTCTCCCGAGTGGTAGCGGTCTACATGTGGCATATGGTTGACATGTGGTTGATGGATTGTTGGGAGGGGCTGGGTATGACCCGGCTGTCATGATACATGGTGGTTGAGAAGGATTTCAGGGATTTAGGTTATAATCTTAAAGTGGAACTTTCATCAGATTACTATAGGGCTGCAAATGATAATTACATTAGTGATATGCACATACCTAGTTTGCTGCATTAAACAAAAACAGAACCTTCTATGCAGGCAGGCACTGGGGAACAGCGCAGACATCTTGCAGAGCCGGCATCACTGCGCCTGCACTGTCTGTCCTCTTCAACTCCACGATTGGTGAGTTGAATGCCTTTGTGCCGAAAGGCACCAGAAGGGACTGACAGCGCAGGTGCAGAGAGAGCCTACTGCAAGATCCCAGCCGGTGCCTGTCTGCATAAAAGGTTCTACTTTTGTTTAATGCAGAAATTATTCTTGAAAATAAAACTAAGAGTGTGCATATCGCTAATGTAATTATGGTAATCTGATGAAAGTTCTGCTTTAAGCAAAGGACCTCTAAAGTAGAATTTTCTGAAATACTACGTATGCCATGTGCTACATCATAAAGGCAATAGGAGATTATGGAGTTAAATGAGTGACTAAAGACTTGGTGTACGCAGGAGGAGGTTTGGGTTCCTAGAGCAATGGGTGGTGTTTTCCATTGGGGGCAATCTATATTGTTGAGATGGAATGCACTTTAGCAGAAAAGGGACTAATGTGCTAGGGGTTAGGATAGTTAGAGGGTTGGAGGAGACATTAAACCTGGAAAGAGAGGAGGGTTATGCAACAGATGGGGTAGGTAGTATAAATGAGGAATATGGATTAAAGAAGGGGTGTGGTGGTGGTGGAGAGGGGGAATGGGCTAGTTCATCCAATAGGGAGGTGCCAGTGTTACATCCTGATACAAGGCAGATACATATTTCAAAGAATACCATTTTACAGAATGGCAATAAAATAAAATGAAAGCATATAAACGCTTGTAGTCTGGCTTGTAAGATGGTGGAACTAGAATTGATTGCAGTGTATGTGCAGTATGATCTAATTGGTGTGTCTGAAACCTGGTTAGATGATACATATGACTTGGCAGTAAATCTAGAGGGCCATTCACTTTTTAGGAGGGGTAGGGTTAATAAAATGGGAGGGGGTATGTGTGACGAAATGGTTGTCACCCAGAGAAAGATATGTGTCTGTTTTCAGTGATTGCCATTGTCTTAACATGTTCCCATTCTTGAAACCTTAATGTGCCCTGTGTGTGCATGCATTAGAGAGGGTTGTCCAGTTACCAGCAGTGAATGGGTTGGTTAGTATGTAGGATACAGAGGAATGGTGCCATCCAGTCTAGCTAAACCCAGAGATTGTGCTATGAGATAGCCAGTTTTAGCCAGCATAGAGAGAGGGGGGTAGGGCAAATCTGTGTAGAGTGTGTACCTTCCCCCTCTACATCAGGCCAAGCTGAACAGACCTGGTACATGGTACCTGTGACATCACATCCTGTAGGGGGTGGGTAGAGAAAAACCTGGAGAGAGAAGGGAGTGAGAGAGAGAGTTGCAGAATGTAGGAGCAGGAGAGAGCCTCTCCCCAGCATGGAGGGGGGTAGCCTGGGGCCAGTCTGGAGTTGGACTGGTCCAGGTGCTTTCTGCAGGCGTACTGGAGAAACTGGGACTGGTGAGTGCCCTCACCGGAAGAGTTAGAGTGAGCGGGCACTGTAGGGCTAGGTCCCCTTTTCAGTTGTGGGCTGTAAGTCAAGGCGGCTTCAGACACAGAGAGAGTACCCTGATGTTCCTACCACAAGGATCTTAGGATGTCTTCCCCAACTCCTCTGCCAGGACTAAAAGATACAAGGAACCTTCATGTGAT
This sequence comes from Rhinophrynus dorsalis, assembly GCA_037306005.1. Classification (NCBI taxonomy): domain Eukaryota; kingdom Metazoa; phylum Chordata; class Amphibia; order Anura; family Rhinophrynidae; genus Rhinophrynus; species Rhinophrynus dorsalis. The sequence continues at coordinate 510,775,301 of CM074722.1, read as the reverse complement.
CCAGCAGCATGTGGAGTGGGCAGGATGCCTACTCTTGCCTCTAGTGGGACTATGAATAAGCTCCAGCATTAAGCTAAAATGGACTGTGAGTATTATTTGTAACCCCTGGCAAGTTATGCAACTAAGAAGAGAACAACAGAAGTGTTTAGTTTTTATGTTTTACCCCTGTTTGTTTGCCTGTAATTGTTGTCCTATGTTTTGTGCCGTGACCTCTGTAATAAATGCAATTTATTATCTTTTTGTCTGGCTGGATAAATCTCTTAACCCTCGGCCTACCAATAAGTAACCCCTGTACCCCCCGTCACAGTATGCCTATATGTAAAGCATGCCCTAAAACCTAGTATGAGGGAAGATATTAATGAAGGGTTCAGTGATCATGTAGAGGCCATGGGTGCTGAAATACATGCTGGGGTGACATACATAATAAAATTATGTTATTGGGGATTTCCTACAAGCCACTTAATATTGGGGAGTTTAAGGAAGCCCAACTGTTACTGCAAATGGAAAAGGCTTCTTGATCAGTAAATGAAATCATAATGGGGGATTACAACTATTCTGAAATTGACTGTTAGAAATTAGGGACAGATCTAGATAGAAGAACTAATATTCTGGTAGAAGTTAAGGATAGATCTAGGTAGGAGAAGTACTAATGTTTAAAGTGAAATACATAGCATTTATTTTTCTTATATTTATGCTAATGTTGCTATCAAATAATTACAGGTCACTACGAGTAAAAGTGAATATTGCATTTACTACATATTAACATATACCATTTTGCTAATATTATTTATTTTTCACTTTTTGATTATTTTGACCTTTTAAAAGATACATTACTAAAATTAGGTTAACAACAATATTAAGTCCCCCAAATGATGGGACACCATAGTGTTTATATAAATATCCTCCAATGGTTGGTCCAATGGTACGGGTGAAAGGCTGTACAGATGCACATATTCCCAGCATAGCACCTGGAAAACACAAACACATGAATCAGCATTGAACAGCACATAAGAAATATCTTATCAAAGCTCAAGTATTGACCCACCTGCAGAAATACACAAACTGGAATAATCTTTGTCTTGGACTGATTTATTACAGAATATGTTCTTAAATAAATAAAACACAAAAAAATCATATTTGAACTTATTTGCAAAACATGATGCATTTATTAATGTTATTTTATTGAAAGCTTTGCTCCTATGAGCAATGTTATTGATTCTATGTTGTCTTATCCCTACAAGTGCACTGTGATATGAGCCTTTAGCAGCTCCAGAATCAGAGGAGACAGGCAAGGTTGGCACCAGTGGCTTTCTAAAAGGACTGGAGGCCACCATCACATATGTAAGAAAGGGAATATTATAAATAACTAAACAGAGCTACATTCTCTTTAATGTACATGTTTGAATTTTATAATTTTAAAACATAATGGTACCCATTAATAAGTGTTAGAAACTCTCATTCGCAGTGTTTGTACATTTCCGAATTACTTCAGTATTGTATAAATAACTATTTCAATATAGTGATAATATATTTGAAGAGGAAAACATGGGAGGTTCAGATTAAAGAGGAAAGCATGGGAGGCTCAGAAAGACAACATTTTCTTGCCATTTAATTACTATTCCTTTAGGTCTCCCTTGGTAGCACACTGTCATGCTCTTACCTGTTTTCCATTTTTTTCTAGCATTTTTTGACAGGAATTCTGTTTTACTGGTGGTTCATTTTCTCAGCCCTGTTATGACGCTCTTGCTGAGCCCTTGTCTAGCAACTGCACCATACATGGGTGTATGATCTAAGTCAGCGGTTCTCAACCTTTCTAGTGCCGCGACCCTTTGATAAAATGTCCCAATTTGTGGCGACCCCTAACAGTAAAATTATTTTCGTTGCTCCTTCATCGCTGTAATTACTGAATTACTCCATTATAAAGAAATCCTTACTGTTCCGAGGCTGGAAGCCAGGCACCAGCGCAGACATCTTGTTTGAGCTCCTGCACTGTCAGTCCTGGTCTCTTGGACAATTACAAGCTTTATAGATTAAAATAGACAAAAAAAATATTTTCTGATGGTTGTAGGCGACCCCTGGCAAATCGTCATTCGACCCCCGAAGGGGTCGCAACCCACATGTTGAGAACCGCTGATCTAAGTGTTCAAGCCGTGACCTGAGTCATGCCTAGTTCCATGTGTTTCCAATGTTCTCAACCCAGCTTTTTCTGACCACCTTTTTGTTACATGATTTGGCTCTTCAACTGTGTATCCCAGTATTGACTTCAGCTCTGTCTCCTCAACTCTTCTCCTGCCTGCTCCTAGTGTACTGTTTAGCTCGACTGGTATATGACCCTAAATTGTTTGACATCTCTCTGCATTTTCCCGGTACTTACTCTGTCCACTAGTTGCTGACTTGGCTTGCTGACCATCCTCTCTCAGTTCCTGTGCTCTTCTATTTCTCCTGCTCTTGGTCAAGTTCAACATCATTGACTCAATCAAGCTTGACATCTTCAACCCCTAGTCGAGTCCGAGTTACTGACCACCAGTCGAGTTCGACTCCTTCGACCTCTAGTCGTGCCCAATTTAACATCCACCGGTTGAGCCCGACACCTTGACCCCCTGTTGAGTCCGACTTGGCGTCTACCTTCGAGTTCAACACTTTGTAAGTCTCAGTTTACCTCAACAGTCATCGAGTTTTGTCCTTTGACTCCTTGTAGTAAACAACCTTCTGTATCCTGAGTTCAGTCTCCTCCAGTTCATTCAACAGAGACAAACAATACTTCTAGTAGGTTCTGCCTCTCTGTTTCCAGTCTCAGTGAGTAGCTGCTGTAGCCATGGGGTGTCATCCTTTTATCTGGCCATGTAACAACCATCTCTAACATGGCTTAGGCTGCAGCAAGGGTATCCCTAGTGCAGCCACCGCTAGCCAGCTACTCTCCCCAACCAGCACTCTCCAGCTCATTGCTCACTGCGGCCTACCTAGCAGTATATTCCTGTATTGTCTCCCTGTTGTTTTCTTTATTTATATGAATAGCTTTCTGTCCTCACTTTGTGGAGTTTCTCCTCTGCTAATTTCATACAGGCAGCTTACAAGGGCGCTTCCTGATCTGATCCTTACACAGACCCAATAGAGAGCCACCTCTCCAGGCTGGACAGAAAAAAAGTTTCCATCCCACAATTTCCAGTGTTAGAACAGAACCAAAACAGGACATATTTGATGCTTAAACAAAACTAAGGCAGGGGAGTCTGAGTGCTACCAAAGAAGACATGAAGGAAAATTAAAGTGTTAGTAATGTCTAAAAAAAGTTTGTTTGCATTTAGAAGAGCTTAAAAAGCTGATCTAAATGCAAAAAAATGTATTTCTCAAACCGCTATGGTTTAAGAGATACGGGCGTTTAAAGTTTGCTGTTTCCTACTGACAGCTGTAAAGCTGTCAGCAGGAGATTTGTGTCGGTCGACACGGTGGCGCTTGAGAAGTGTCGAGATCTCGTTACTTACACGGAATCCCTTCATTGGAATGGTCTAAAACGTGTGCCTGAACACCAGAACACCAGGCACACGTTTTAGACCATTCCAATGATGGGATTCCTTGTAAGTAACGAGATCTCGGCACTTCTCAAGCGCCACCGTGTCGACTGACACAAATCTCCTGCTGACAGCTTTACAGCTGTCAGTAGGAAACAGCAAACTTTAAATGCCCGTATCTCTTAAACCATAGCGGTTTGAGAAATACATTTTTTTGCATTTAGATCAGCTTTTTAAGCTCTTCTAAATGCAAAAAAACTTTTTTTTTAGACATTTCTAACACTTTAACTAACAGTTTCGAAAATCCTCTTTTTCCTGCAGGGTGTCTGAGTAGCACACCTGAAACAGATAAAAGAGCATACCAATGAGAGGGACTAAGTGATAATGGTCTGTAGAACCTTTCAGCCAAAAACAGCCTCTCCTGATGCTTGAAGGTCCATTATATAATGCCTTGTGGAGGTATGGGTACTTTGCCAAGTGATGACTGCATTTCTGCTCATTACATGCCTCATCTTTTCCACCAAAGATATGGCTATAGCTCTTGAGAAGTGAGCTTTGATCTATAGAGGTTAATTTCTTTGGGAAGCATATGCCTCAGAAATGGCTAATCCTAAAGGGATAGTAATACTTAGTTTTAACTTTATTTTATTTTGTAGGCATTGAAAAAACATGAAGAACGATATAAGTCTTATCTCTCAAACCTTTATGGTTTGAGAGATATTCACAAGCAAAGTTTCTCCCTCCCGTCCCTTTTACCTAGTGTAAGCCATCTCTTCTCAGATGTGGAATCCAGTCCATAGACCAGACAGATAACAGCAGGGGGCAATCTTCTTCCTATGAGAACAATGAAATCCCTGCCCCCCTTGACAAGCTTTTCAGGTTTTTCCCTTATCTTAATTGAAGATTGTCCCTCTCTACAATCTACCTGGGCACCTCTCTTCTGCTCTGGCTGAACAGTGTTACATCAGTAAAACGGACGGGAGGGGGACACTTGAATTACTCTTGAACTGTAACTCTGACAGAATTGAAATAACACTCTCCAAAGTCCAAATACTATGATGATTAATTAGAGCTGCTTTTATTATGAAACATTACTATCCCTTTAACCATTGCAATGGTAGAATCCTTTAGACCTTTGAAATAGTCAGCAGAAATTAACAATAAGTGAAGACATTTTCTTGAAGGAACATATTCTTTCGAGATAGTATTTCATGCTTCTTTTGATCCCTAGTTATATTTAATTTTTAGCATTATGGGATTGAGGACACATAGTATGTAAACAAATATCTTGAGTTCTTTGAAAGGAGTGAAAATGTTTGGGTGCAAATTCTGGAGGTAACTTTAGAGTAAATTAATCTTACGTGGAGACCAGATATGGTGTTTTAATTGATATAGCTTGAACCTCTCCTAATATTCTGGCTGAAGTAAGATCCAGTACAAAAAATATTGTCCCTAAACATTTGATTGATTTGATAAATATCTTGACCAGATGATTACCTGCAAAAGGATGGGCCAGAAAGCTCCCAAGAATGCAGACTTGAACTTTGTGAGTACTATTGCCCAAACCCTTATTGAATCCATGTGATCATAGCTCTGGAAAGGGAATGTATGGGAAATGAGGATCTTTCTTCTTTCACAGAAAGATAACTTTTTCCAGGTTCTGTATAAGCATCTAAAGTATTTTTCGTCACAAATTTAAGAATGAGATCAATCCCTGGAATGTCTTGATAATGAAAGGGCAAATATTGTGATAGTTATCTCATCAGTAGATGTGTTCCCCTGGCAGTAGACCTGCTGATTAAGCCAGAGCTGCATTGTGAGTCCCTGCACATGAACAAGGGAGCATAACAGGGGTCTTAAAGGAGAAATGTGATATCCCTCTGTTTAATTCTCCTGAATTTCGCAGAACACCTTCCTGTCTTAAATGATACAGGTTCCCATAGAACCTCTGTATAAGGCTTGAAAGTCCAACAGAATGGATTTATGGGGAATGCAAACTTCTACAAATTTCTGGTTTGCTTTCCAGTTTTCTGATACCCCAGAAAGCTGATAGGTGCCATTATGTGGCTGTACAGAACAACCCCAGGCTTTTTTATTTTTACAAAGTCTGCCCCACTGGAGGAGAGTTAGAAAATGTATAATTTCACTATAAGAGATTGCTTTCAGAAACCAACCTGCTGAGTAGGTGTCACAGTAGCTCAGACAAATAATGACTCAGACAAGTACAGTAAGATAAACACCACTTTATTAATAAAATATATACAGATAAGCACTTCTCCAACCCTTCCCAGGGTCAGGCATGAGGACAGTGCTACAGTGCACTACCCAGGAGCTGAAAACTGAACCTAGCCTGCACTACTGGAACCAGGTACTGCATAATGAGAAATATCCTAGAGTACGGTTCTCACAGCCTAGGTCATACACGGATTGTTTAGTCAGACAGGCCAAGGTACATACATGGAGCAGGTAGTCAAGCCAGGCTGAGGTTCATACACGGAGCAGGTAGTCAAGCCATGCTGAGGTTCATACATGGAGCAGGTAGTCAGACAAAGCCAAGATTCAAGCACAGATTGAGTAGACCGATAAGGCCAATGTTCATGTATGGATCGGGTGGTCAGGCAAAGCCAAGGGTCATAAACGGAGAGGAATCAGCAGCCAAGCAAGGGTCACGACAGAGAGAGGAAGACTATAAGCAACACACTGGTACACCACAACGTCAGTGACGAGCCCCTGAAACAGAGAGGCCAGAAGTCAGGCACAACCAGCCATGCTCATCCATCAGTGGGGACAAGACAGGTAACTCAAAAGGAGGCAAAATCACGGGCACTGTGATAGTGGGAAAGGACAAAAATTGCCACTTCAAACCAAAATTGGCAAAAAATAGCACCTCCCTCTTGGCAAAAAATTTCCTGTGAAAAGTGCCGGTTTCCCACTTTTTTTCACCTAGCTCATTGCATTCAATTCAATGAGAAGACTGAAGTTTTTCCCACACATAAAAGTTTTCTCTGTTTTTGTTAGAATAGAGGTCTGGAATTTCAGAATACAGATAAAGACACACTGAAGTGAACTACAGTTTATTGAACATGCAATGATGTGATAAAATAAATCAGAGCTCCTGCCAGAGTGAACATTCGTATGGTAGTCATACCACTCCGGGATATAAAAAGAGAACTTCTTTTGCCAGAGTTAACATTAGTATGATAGATATACCGCTCCGGGATATAAAAAGAAAAAACAACTTAAAGGTACTTTTCTTACTGGAGCTCTACATCAGTGTGGGAGAGTCCTCCACACGAAACTCCGTAGTATCGTTACAAGTGAACAGACAGACCTGACGTCCCAAATGGCTCTAAGCAATGCTGTGATGAGTAAAGGGTAAAATACAGACTACGCCCTTCTAGGTATGCAAGGGATGTCTAACACTACACATATGTATGTGCTTGGTTATATAACACTGAATATTGGAGATGACACTACCTGTCTCTCATAAACACTATGTAAGCTGGCATTGCCTGCCCCTCTGCTGTTGCCAGCCAAAACCGCAGAGCATTAACCCCCAACTAACCATGAGGAGATCACCAAAAAAAACATCCCTTACACTCCACCCTTTATCTCCTCACATCATATAGGTAAGTTGTGCACCTCTGCAGAAGTGGTACAACACGAGAAAGCAGGCACCCAATACATTTCCACACGATATACACAATAAGAACTATGATAAACACATGCAACAAGATCTGAAGGATGCCTGCAAACAACCCCCCACACCTTTCAACCAGTCGGCAGGATTCAGAACCAATCCAGCCAGCCTGGCATTTCAGTGTGGTGCTCAGCTGCAAAACGTTCCTTTAACTGTTCCTCCTGTTGAATGTGAGGCTCAATTGCATTGGATACATATTAACATAATGGCAATAGGATGGGCCTACAATAGTACACATGCCCCCCTGACTAGCAGTAAGATAATCTAGTACAAAAGTCATTTGCGCTAACTGTCTATGGATAATTCTCAAATCTTCTGCAATTAAGCGAAAAGCATTATCATACAGTTCAGTGATATCCTTGATTAACTGAACTAGATCTTGGATGTATATGCAGTTCATAGTCCTGTGGCATCCATAATGTTCAGTCCCACCAAAACGGAAAACCACAAGTTTCATACACCAAAGCAGTAGACTCCGTGGCAAGCAAAGCATAATGTTTTTATTATATCAGATGTCCCTTGTCCTTTGTTTGTGATGCAGGTTTCCCAAATGCATTCCCAATCATGGCAGTAGGGATAACCTATGGGACAAACATACATGTGTTTTAGTTTCTTTGTTCATTTTTCCCCTGTTACTGTTGACAAAACTTCCACTTAGCTCCCAATCTGCCACTTGCATTATCTCATTCCACGTACACACCTCCTCTCTTCCACTCGCATTATCACATTCTGCATACATATCTCCCTGATTCCACTTACATTATCTCATTCCACGTACATACCTCCCTGATTGTGGGGTGGGATATGAAACACAAACAGGAAACACTCACAATGCCAAAATGACACACTTCACCCTTTCCTCAATTGTCTTTTCTGTAATCTCTCTAGACACAACCATATTCAGCCTACTCTGTTCTCTGAGTAGTTTTTTCCTAGTCCTAACAACCACCTTAGGTGAGTAGTCTTGTGTGTCATGACCCAACATTCGCGCCAAGGGAGTAACATACTGAACAAGACACCCTTCCCCAGAGCGTGTGTGGGAGTCATCTTGCGTATTTGTTCCTTCAGCAAGCCATGCATTCTTTCAATCATACCCGCTTCCTGCGGGTTAAAAGGGATATGGTACACCCAATGCACATCCTGTGTTGGAGCACACTTCTTCAGCAACATGTCAGTATCGTCAGTTTGTAGGGTTCCATAGAACTTGGTGCTCAGAGATCCTAGTTTCGGCTTTTGATCTTCCTGTGGTAGGGGCCCGAGGAAACTTATTTGCCCAACCTCACCACCTGTAATGCCTTGATCTTTTTGTTCAGAGATGGTCTTTGGTTTTTCCTTCTGTATAGCCTGACCAACGAGACACTTGATCACAATCTCTTCCACTTGATCCATCGTCAGAGAGATTCCCTTCAAATCGGTCCACTGATAGATTGTTAATGCTTCTCTGTGTCCACCCTGGGTTGAGCCCAGTCCCCCAACTTCAGCAGTCCATTCATAGTCTGGACGGGGATCTGTGCCACAATGTCAGCCATCTCATTTTCCAAGAGACTAGTATGACACCAGTGCTTCATCCCAATAATACACAGTCTTTTTCCAGGTTACATCACAAATGGGATGTAGGAACAATCCCAGGTAGGGCACAAGGCACCTCCAGAAAACAGAAAAGCCCAGCAGGACTTGTGCTGCATCCATGTCTTTGACCACTTGCTATTCCATATCATCAGCGGAGTCCCGGTATACTTGACACTGGAGGTATCCCATAGCCTGTAAAACTCTGGCAGCATGCCATTGCGCAGTAGTCAGTGCAGTCTTTTTCACCAATAGCAGGTCTGGGGCAGCGGCTGCTAACGGGGATGTCACTTTGTTCAGTTCTTTATAGTCCATAGTTATATGCCCACTCCATATGGCATCTCCACAGGCCAGACTTGACCCTTGTAGGGGCTGGCAGCAGGCCTCAACACACCAAGGCCTTGAATAGTCTCTGTCATTTCTGTATGTCCCCAGACTATTGGCTGAAGCGCTGATAGAGACAAAGTACGGATTACAGCGCCGAAAGTGTAACACCCTTTCTCAGTGTATAGAATCTGTCCCATCACAATACCCATTCCCAGAATAATCTCTGCTGAGAATATGGGACTATTCCCTATCTGTATGCGGCACTGCACCCGGTACGCAGGTATCTTTTGTTCTCCCACTCTCTCAACCATAGCACAACCTTTAGTGTTCTTTGTCTGATTCACATTGCTGTAACACAGAGACACTTCTGCCCCAGTATCCAGCAAGGCTATCACATCTTGTAGTCGCCTACAGTGTCCCCAATCACAAACATATGGGCAGCGGTCCCCTGATCTCAGTACTGCTATATACAAAACAGTAGTGTTTGGGGACAGGGACCGGCCGACATGTCATACAGATTCAGGAAGCATCCACGTCCGTGTGTGTTCATGTAATGCATCAAATGCTTCCGTGTATGAAGTAGTCATTGGTGGGGGTGGAGCTGTGGGTGTCAAAAAGAGTATGTCAGTTGGTTCTACGTCACCCTCCCCCCCCATATTTCTACATCACTAGTCGCCACCCTTTGGAGTCTGGCTGTTTGTAACTTCCCTTCCTGCTTCAGTCCCTGCCAGCATTTCAACAAGGTCAGAGTAACACATTCACCACCAGCATCCCAGGCACACAAAACCCATGCCAACAGATTTTCATGCATTGTCTGTTTGTATATCTTGTCTAAGTCTGTCAACTCTGTAGCTGAATATGACCTTGTTTTCTCAGTAGATTGTTTCCCTGTAGCAGCAGAGGTAGATGGCACAGCAACCTCATCCCTCTCAGCCACTGGTGCCTGAGGGGTTTGAATGCAATTAGTCAAATCTTTCTGCGGCCGCTCAGCAACAATAGGTCGCGCCCCATGTTTTGGAGCATCTGTGTGACAGTCTGATTCACTTTCCTCATCAGACAGCCCATCCCATTGATAAATTGCATCCCACTTCTCCTCTGCTACCAATGTTCTTATGTGGACAGTGCTTTGGGGAGACATCACCCTTTTTTTCCTTCTTAGCCTCCTTCTCTCCTTTACAGTACTTACCACATACGAAGTAACACTGATCTAATCTCTTTTGTTGCTCCTGCAATGTAATTTGCATCATAATACATTTATCCTGTACAGCTTGAGATGTCTTAACAGGTTCAGATGCCTTCTGTAATACGTGTAAGGCAGCTGTCTGCTCAGCTGCAGCATATCTAGATAAATCCAACAGCTGGTGCCCATCAACATATTTATACAATTCTCGGGCAATTAGGACCCACGGTCTCCTTTCTGCCCATGTTGACACTGGTGCCCTCTTGCACCCACTCCCTGTACGGGTTAATTTCTTCAGTTTGCTAAACATTCCTTCACTACACACGCCTTATCCTTAATGAACTTCCGATCCCACTTCTGGTACCAAGTGTTACAATAGATGTCTGGAATTTCAGAATAAAGATAAAGACACACTGAAGTGAACTACAGTTTATTGAACATGCAATGATTAAACAGGTGATGTGATAAAATAAATCAGAGCTCCTGCCAGAGTGAACATTCGTATGGTAGACATACCACTCCGGGATATAAAAAGAGAACTTCTTTTGCCAGAGTTAACATTAGTATGATAGATATACCGCTCCGGGAACAACTTAAAGGTACTTATCTTACTAGAGCTGTACATCAGTGTGGGAGAGCCCTCCACACGAAACTCCGTAGTATCGTTACAAGTGAACAGACAGACCTGACGTCCCAAATGGCTCTAAGCAAAGCTGTGTTGAGTAAACGGTAAAATACAGACTACGCCCTTCTAGGTATGCAAGGGATGTCTAACACTACGCATGCGTATGTGCTTGGTTATATAACACTGAATATTGGAGATGACACTACCTGTCTCTCATAAACACTACGTAAGCTGGCATTGCCTGCCCCTCTGCTGTTGCCAGCCAAAACTGCAGAGCATTAACCCCCAACTAACCATGAGGAGATCACCAAAAAAAACCATCCCTTATAGTTTTTCATGCAGGCATATACAAGGGTGTTAGGCTCTCACAGCATGGCATTCTATGTTTGTGAGAGGAGAAAGCAGCACATTTTTGAGCTACAGAAGATAGGCAAATCAAGGAGAATTGAAGCTTAGTTTAGAGAGTCTTTTAGGTAGGACATTTGTTCTCTGTATTATGAGCGTGTGGGTGCACTCTGGGGCAGAAGAAGGGAGGAAGGAGGTTGACACCAAAATACAGTGTGACTGTGTTACGGTTTTTAAGACACTCAGACCAATAAGTGAAAATAAAACACACTTTATTAAAGTGAATAATGACACTTACGCCCTCTAGAGGCGGTAGGTAATACACAGATAATGTAAACTGAGATAATACAAGGAAAATAGTATTATGGACATAAATGCAAGTCAGTATGCCCTAGGATGATATTGGCCCCAAAGGGGTTAAAGTCCAAATTATACTCAATCTCAGATGTGGAAGTTTGACACGCCCTTGATGTTAAATAGGCTGTGCTGTACAGACGAAGTTCATCAGGTGCAGAGGAACGAGCTGCCTTGCCAAGGTGGTAGATGATAAGCAGAATGGGTAACAACTTAGCCCCCACGGGCGTAGCTACAGGAACTGCTTTAGTATGTGCAAGTGCGAATAGCCCCTTAGGGCAATATGGAAACCGGCCTGCAATGCAAGAGCTAATAGCCTCCTCAGGTGGAATCGAATGCAGTAATGCTAGAGCCAGAACCACTAGCCCCCTCGGGCGTAGTACCGAATAGCCAACACTGATGCCTTTCTGCCAACACTCTGAGTATACGATCTCGTCGGTAACCAACACCGGAGAGCCTTAATCGCCCAAACGGCCCAAGCTTTGTGAACACTCTGCAACGTTAGACTAGAGTTGCCGACGGAGAGCGGCCAACTCAGCAGCAGTATCACTTGTAACAAGGCTTGTACTGGAGATATAGAGAGTGAATATGAGGCAGCACTGCAAGAGTTAAAATGCACGTTTACTCGAGGCTTCAGCGCTACGATCAGGCTCTGCAAGGAGAGGAAGGCCCACAGAATACACACAGCTCTGCACTAGAACGAGGCACAGCACTATCGAAGGAATCACCAGGCTAGGCAATGGCACACTCGTGGGCAGCAGGGACTGGAAAATGTCGCGACGGCGACAACTGGAACGCAGGTCACTGGAACAAGCTGGAAGTCGATCTTCGGAGCAGGAAGTCAGCCGGACCGGGTCATACACAGGCAGGAACGTCAGACTAGCCGGGTCAGGATCCAAGGGTGGTCCGCAGACGAGCCGAGTCATACACAGGCAGGAACACTGGAGAATGGTCAGGACAAACCGAGTCGGTACACAGGAACTCAGAATACAGGAACACAGCAAAAGCACTACTGGCTCAGGAACACCACGAAAGGGCAACTGACCAGAGAGATAGCCAGGTATAAAAAGGTCATCAGGAGGCGGGTCAAACTCAGTCAGCAAATCAGTGACATCCACAACAGAGAGTGACAGGAATCACAGGCACTGTGATAGACTGACTGGCAAGACACCAGTAGCTGGGGTCCAATTTCCTTGCTGACTTTGCTGTTATTAATACCACTGTGTTGGATGTGTCTGTGGGTGTGAGTAGGGGTGGGTGAAAGCTGCCGCCGTGGGAAAATCTGCTTGAAAACAAGCTATTCAAATCTTCACATTTTTTGCCCATTGGGCAAAATTCTTCACCATTTTTTCAATGGCTAGAAAGCTTCTTCCCATTGATTTAAGTGTTTTTCGTGCTATAAAAACATGACGTATTCTAGGAAGTGGATCACAATAGAAGTAGCTACAGAGTGAGGTAGACGTGCTGTGTTGTTCTGCTGTGTATTTATAGCAAAATTGAGGCAGGAGAGGCACATAGTGACTGCTATCACTATGAGCAGGTTTAAAAATAATAAAAGGAGGAATTGGAAGGACCCTTATGTGTCCACTGAGTCCAGGGAGGAGGAGGAAGTGAGCACTACAGAACCAATACTGTCCATTCCCCATAAATCACCCCTAGGGATCTTGGGGAATTTAATCGGAAGGGAGGAAGAAAAGGGTAGTACTAGTGAGAGCAGGACAGGTCAGCTGACAGAGCCTGCTGCTACCATTTCTGTACCTGCTACCAGGCGTGCTGCCCCTGCTGTCACCATTGCTGTACCTGCTGCCAGATGTGCTGCCCCTGCTTCAACTTGTACTGTGCCTGCTGTCAGACATGCTGCTCCTGCTTCCACTAGTGCTGTGCCTGCTGTCAGAGACGTGCTGCCCCTGCTGCCACCAGTGCTGTAGTTGCAGCCAGTGCTGAACCTGCTGCCACCAGTGCTGTGCCTGCTGCCAGTGCTGCCTCTGCTGCCACAAGTACTGTGCCTGCTGCCAGTGCTGAACCTCCTGCCACCAGTACTGTACCTGCTGTCAGATGTGCTGCCCCTGCTGCCAGTACTGAACCTGCTGCCACTAGTGCTGAACCTGCTGCTAGTGTGTCTTGTAATATTCAGGAGGCAGGAAGGAGAAGATGATACCAAATGACAGCAGGGGACCCTAAGTTACACTTGGCATCTCCAAGCAGTCCTGCCAGTGTATCACGGTGCCCGTGATTCGTGCTATCTGGTGTCTATCACTTGCTGGGAAATACTCATTGGCTGTCTGCTATTAGCCCTCCTCACTTTGCCTTTTTAAACCCTGGTTGGGCACTCAAAGGTTGCCCTTTCGTGATGTTTCTGACCTCACCTGTCCTGACCAGTTGTCAGGCTTCTGAGCCTGCTGTTCCTACGTTCCGGTGTTCCAGTGTTCCAGTGATCCTGTGTTCCGGTGTTCCTGTGCACTATCGTACCTGTGTTCCAGTGTTCCGGTGTTCCCGAGTTCCAACACCTCGCGGGTTAATCCTCCTGAGTTCCTGAGTCTCCTAGCTACCGCCTCGTCTGCCGGTTGCTCTCTGCCATCGGTTCCTGTGTTTCGGTTTCCTGTCACCGCTTAGTCTTGCCTAGGTGGATACCCGCTGAGTACAGGGCTCTCGCTCTTTGCTTTGTCGCTCCGGCGACATTGTTACCTTCCGCTTCAGCTTTGAGGCTGATACCAGCTAGCGGACGCTGGTTTACTTCTTATTACCTGGTTGCGAGAATCTCTGTTGGTATCAGCGTGCGGACGCTGGTTTACACCATATTACCTGGTTGCGAGAATCACTGTTGGTCCCAGCGTGCGGACGCTGGTTTACTCCATATTACCTGGTTGCGAGAATCACTGTTGGTTCCAGCGTGCGGACGCTGGTTTACTCCACATTGACCTGGTTGCTAGAATCACTGTTGGTCCCAGTGTGCGGACGCTGGTTTACTCCATATTACCTGGTTGCGAGATTCACTGATGGTCCCAGCGTGCGGACGTTGGTTTACTCCATATTAACTGGTTGCTAGTATCACTGTTGGTCCCAGCGTGCGGACGCTGGTTTACTCCATATTACCTGGTTGCGAGAATCACTGTTGGTTCCAGCGTGCGGACGCTGGTTTACTCCACATTAACCTGGTTGCTAGTATCACTGTTGGTCCCAGCGTGCGGACGCTGGTTTACTCCAGATTACCTGGTTGCGAGAATTACTGTTGGTCCCAGCGTGCGGACGTTGGTTTACTCCATATTAACTGGTTGCTAGTATCACTGTTGGTCCCAGCGTGCGGACGCTGGTTTACTCCATATTACCTGGTTGCGAGAATCACTGTTGGTTCCAGCGTGCGGACGCTGGTTTACTCCACATTAACCTGGTTGCTAGTATCACTGTTGGTCCCAGCGTGCGGACGCTGGTTTACTCCAGATTACCTGGTTGCGAGAATCACTGTTGGTCCCAGCGTGCGGACGTTGGTTTACTCCATATTAACTGGTTGCTAGTATCACTGTTGGTTCCAGCGTGCGGGCGCTGGTTTACTCCACATTACCTGGTTGCGAGAATTACTGTTGGTCCCAGTGTGCGGACGCTGGTTTACTCCATATTACCTGGTTGCGCTTATACCGTTGGTCCAACGCTAGAACGTTGGTTGCTCCTGAATCCTAGTCCTGTGGACAGGTTGCAGTATACTTCCTATGCAGTCGTCTGATACTTCCTGGCAATAGACTTCTGCTGCAAGTAGGCCATTGTATCCATTCCTATCTGCTGTCATAGTTATCTGACAGCTGGTCTACACTTTGGGCTGCCCTGCTCGGTATTGGTAAGGCCGGTAGAACCTTTGCTCGTTACCATCTTGTGGGTTGCCTTACCCGGTATTGGCAGGGCTGGTAGAGCCCATACTCAGCCTCCCTTGGGCTGCCTTGCCCGGTATTGGTAAGGCCGGTAGAACCGGTACATTTCACCTCACGGTTGCCTTACCCGGTATAGGCAAGGCCGGTAGAGCCTGTTGTTATATCGCTGTCCCTTGGGCTGCCTTGCCCGGTATTGGTCAGGCCGTTAGAACCGGTACATGTCACCTCACGGTTGCCTTACCCGGTATAGGCAAGGCCGGTAGAGCCTATTGTATATACTACTGTCACTTGGGTTGCCTTGCCCGGTATCATTGGCAAGGCCGGTAGAACCTACTCTACTACTTTGTTGTTGTATTGTTATGTATGTATAACCCTAAGGGGATTGCCTTAACTTTTAATAAAGTTACGTTTTTACCAAAACCTTAAGTCTGAGAGTCTTCAAAACCGTGACACAGTGCTAGTACTACTACTACTACTACTACATCTTGTTAGTGTTAGGGGTGAAGGAGGGGGTAATCATCATATTACTCTGTGGCTGAACTTGATGTGGTTGCTGTTAGTAGTAGAAGTAGTAGCAGTAATGGTGAAGTAGCCGGTGGGACTAGTGTTAGAGAAGTGGGAGGGGAAGAATTTGAGAGCATTCAGACTAGTGGTCAAGGGAGCCCACACTATTCCTCTGGCCGTGGGAATCCCATTCCCTTCACTACAGTGTCCAAGTGGAACATGTTCCTGAAGAGGCCAGAACTGCTGGGGATAGCAGGCGCAGAAATAATACCACCACCAGCAGGAGCACAGATCAGCTGTCTGTCCCTGCTGCTACTGCTGCCAATCTGCCTTCTTCACGTCACCAAAAAATGGCAAGTGTGACATTAGGGGACCCTGTGTCACTTTGCTCGTCACCTCCTCCAACAGGCAGTGAGATGTCTATAATAGAGCAGCAGGAGCAGCATGTAGGGATTAGTGGTGGTGGTGGTGATGATGATGATAAAAAAGCTGGCGTGGAAGAGACATTAATGGCCTTTTTAGCAGAAACTGAGAAGGAATGGGAGACAGGGATGAGGATGGGCATCACCACTACTAGCAGTGAGTTTTTGGAATTTGCAACTGCTCGTACTCCTGCTGTTGCTGAGATTCAAGGGCAGCAGGATGCTGAGGAGCAAACTAGTGTGCCACAGACCACCATGGACACAGAGGAAATGGGGTCTACAAGTGATGCAGGACTAGGACTGGTTCTAATTGCCAGCAGCAGCAATACTTTTGCTTCTAGTTACAGTGCTGATTCTGAGGCAGTATCAGCAACATCATCCACTGCCAGCACAGACAGTGAAGGGGAATGTGGAGGACAAGAAGAAAAAGGCCATTCTTCTCCACCTGTTCCCAATCCCTATCCACTGAAGTCATGGGTGTGGGACTATTTTTCTCTTGGGGCAGGCACAATGCAGTCATCACCAACAGCACTGTGCACAATTTGTGACAAGTCAGTGAGAAGAGGAAAGGAGGAAACACACATTTGCACTAGCAGACATGAAACACAGACACCATGACATTTATGTCAAACATGTTAAAGCCAAACACCCACCATAGAAATCAAGCACTGCTGTTGCTGTACCCCCTGACTCTTCAGAAAGGCATCAAGAGGTGAGGCAGAGACCAAAGAGGAGGAAGACTAAAGCAACCCAGGCAGAGACTGGAAGTTCCATGATGAGTGAAACAACTAGCTCGCCATCACCTTCTAGGGTAACTACATCTTCTTCCAATCCACCTCGTTCATGTTTACCTCCCCGCCAAATGATAGCCACTCTGTTGATGATAGGATGTGGCAGTTCATCTCTACCCATTGCACACTGTGTGGTGCACTGACCACACATGCCAGTGTGGTGGAGGAGAATCGCAAGCAGTGCATCAAGCGGAATCTGAGGAGATTCCATCTCGCAGAATATGCTAAGATGGTGGCGGGGGGTCATCATTATTATTAAACTCTCAACAAGTAGTTATGTGTCCTTAGCAGGGTCTGGACAAGGGGTATAATGACAGCGGCAGTACTTGGTTTCAGGTGTCATGGTGTTTGGATACAGTTGTGCCCCCAGATGTTATTTATCACACACTGTGCACATTGCAGTTGCTGATGAGAGCCACAGTTCCTGCTCGCAAGGGAAAAAATGATATTCTAATAACAACACACCCATGATTTTGGAGGAGGGGCAGGTAGAGAAGAATTAATGGCCAACTCCTTCTTTTCTCCACATAGACTGGGGGCTACTTATCGTGCTGCAACTGCCTCAGTTGCATCACTGGAGATAGTTGCGGCAAGCGGAACCTTCATCATCCATCACCCATGTTACTGCTATTGTTGATCCCATTCCCTTTCAGCTGCCTAATCATTCTGCTGCTTGAACAACTCAGCAGCAGCAGTAAGAACAACAGTTGCAAATTCCACAATTATGGACTCAAGAGGACATTTGACAATGGCCAGTGGCCACTGGTCAACATGACCTGCTGGCACTAGGCCAGTAAGGCATTTTTATTTTTTTTTGCAGGGCTTGTGCTTTGAAAAAAATAAATTAAAAAATAAATATGTATGTATATAGTCCTACAAAAAAAATGAACAATTTTTGGGGGGTTTGTTTCTAACAAGCCTAAGGACTACAAATCAATGTTTCCTTAGGGCTTGTGCCTCTAATAAGTCTAAGTCCTAGAAAGGCTTCTAACGACAAATCTAACAAATCATCCTCTACAAAATATTCTATCAGTCCACCCCAGTGGCAGCTTATGTCAGGGGGTTCCTGTCTCTATCACTTTACATACAAATGTCTTATTTTATTTATTTATTTATTTTTATTAACTGCCCCCCCCCAGTCAAGAAACCCCCCAAAACAAATTCACTGTTCAACTGATTCATGCCCCAGACTCCACTCACCAACATAGGCACCCTCCTCAGATCCCTTTTATACCATGTCTTATGGGTTTTTTTAAATTTTATTTAGGATTCATTTTTTATTAACTGCCCCCCAATTCCAGTAACTGATTCGTTGCCCACCCCAGCAACACAGGCACCCTCATGCCCCTTTTATACTATGTATTTGGGAAATAAAATAATATTTGTTATGTGTTGTGTGTAACTTCAGTGTTGCCGTTGATGTCAATGGAATGAGCTAGGCGAATAAAGCGGGAAAAAGTAGAATATCTGAAATTTTTCGACATGCGGAAAGTGCCATTTTTCACTGGTTTCAGTTTGAGGCAGAAATTTTCGCCCATCCCTAACCATGAGTCGTGAGTAGCAAAGTGAGGAATGTCATGACCTGTGCACGACTTATCTGTTTTAGAGTGAGCGATGTAGAGTGTAAAGTGGTCTGAGTGCCAAGTGAGTTGGTCCCTTTCCACGAAGACATCAGTCCTTGAGGGACAGGAGAACTTGCCCAGGCAGAGACACTCACAGAAGGGGAGGTAGATGGGAGCTAGTATGACGATGTTAGTTTTGTGCTGAAAGGTTTGGTGTTTAGGAGTTTGTACATGCGTCTGAAGATGTGGCCAGTGATTGAGAGGCAGGTGTGAGGTGAGGGGCGGTGAAGGTTGCCTAAGCCTCTGAGGAAAAGCTTGATGCTGTACATAGATAGGCTGGAAGGTGTGAATTGGTGAAGCAGAGCGTGGTGATGCTGAATGCCAGCTAAATAGACTTTAATAACAGGAGCAGATAGTTTGAGTCTGGAGTGGCAAAATGAGGTAAAAGCGAGTATACTAGACTAAGAGAAGGGGATTGGTGGTTTGGTATAGGCCAGGAAGGATTGAAAAGTATGCCAAGATCGGTCATAAGATTTTCTTGTGTTAGGAGTCAGGGTTTGTTGAATGATGGCTGAGGCTTCGGAAAGTAGGGAGCTTATGGTATTGTTAGCTCCTGGAAGGCTGGAGGGGTGGACGTTTGGCTGGCTGCTGCTGGATGATAGTTGAAGAATTCCTGAAACTGATATTGTGAAAAAGCGTTAGCAGCTAGATTTTTAGAAATATATATTATTTGAGAGGAATATGATGAATTAATGGGACAGGGACAGCCAGGTGAGTTTCCTTAAGAGTTGCATGATAACTGGGGATGGGGATCGACCTTTTGTTGATGAGGACAATGGTGGCTTGATTTACTGAGTGGAAGGTTACCGCCTGCCCTGTCCACTGGTGACCTATCACGGTGCCCGTGATTGCTGCAGTTCCTTGTCTGTCACCAGTAGGGGGCTTCTATTGGCTGTCTGCAGATAGCCCGCCTCTTATTGCCTATTTAAACCTGGATTGGGCACCCTTTGAGTGCCCTTTCGTGTTGTTTCTGACCTTCTTGCTATCACTATGCCAGTGATAGCTGGGCCTCTGTTCCAGTGTTCCTGAGTTCCTGTTCTCATGTGTTCCTGAGTTCCTGATCTCTACTGTTCCAGTGTTTCCTGCATGCTGAGTAGTTCCAGTCCTGGTTCCGGCCTATTCTCTGGTGTTGCAGTTCCTGCTGAACTTCTTCTCTGCTGTTTCCTGACCTGACTGATCGTTGCTGGTTCCTGTCATCGCATCGCCTGTCTCCTGTATCCTGGCGACCTCCTGCCTGGTCGCATCGGTGACATTGCTTGTTACTCCAGTGTGTGGTCATTGGTTTGCTCCACAGCCTATCGGCTATACAATTCTGTGTTGGTCCCAGCGTGCGGACGCTGGTTTGCTCCGAAGCCTTGCGGCTAGAAAAACTCGCTTGTTACACCAGTGCGCGGTCACTGGTTTGCTCCAAAGCCTTGCGGCTAGACAAACTCGCTTGTTACACCAGTGTGTGGTCACTGGTTTGCTCCAAAGCCTATCGCTATACAATCCTGTGTTGGTCCCAGCGTGCGGACGCTGGTTTGCTCCAAAGCCTTGCGGCTAGACAAACTCGCTTGTTACACCAGTGTGCGGTCACTGGTTTGCTCCAAAGCTTATCGGCTATACAATCCTGTGTTGGTCCCAGCGTGCGGACGCTGGTTTGCTCCAAAGCCTTGCGGCTAGTCAAACTCGCTTGTTACACCAGTGTGCGGTCACTGGTTTGCTCCAAAGCCTATCGGCTATACAATCCTGTGTTGGTCCCAGCGTGCGGACACTGGTTTGCTCCTAAGCCTTGCGGCCATACAAACTCACTTGTTACACCAGTGTGCGGTCACTGGTTTGCTCCAAAGCCTATCAGCTATACTATCCTGTGTTGGTCCCAGCGTGCGGACGCTGGTTTGCTCCAAAGCTTGCAGCTATACAAACTCTCTTGTTACACCAGTGTGCGGTCACTGGTTTGCTCCAAAGCCTATTTGCTATACAATTCTGTGTTGGTCCCAGCGTACGGACGCTGGTTTGCTTCTAAGCCTTGTGGCTATACTAACTCGCTTGTTACACCAGTGTGCGGTCACTGGTTTGCTCCAAAGCCTATCGGCTATACAATTCAGTGTTGGTCCCAGCGTGCGGACGCTGGTCTGCTCCAAAGCCTTGCAGCTTTACGATTCCCCTGTTGGTCTCAGTGTGTGTACACTGGGTTGCTTACGATCCTGTCAATTTGCCATTACCATCTGACTGCTGCTACTATCTCTGGGCTGCCCTGCCCGGTATTGGTAAGGCCGGTAGAACCTTTTGCCACATTCCATCTGAGGTTGCCTTACCCGGTATTGGCAGGGCCGGTAGAGCCTACATTATGAGTCTATTGAGGCTGCCTTGCCCGGTAATTTGGTAAGGCCGGTAGAACCGTTATGCGATTCCATTTGCAGGTTGCCTTACCCGGTATTGGCAAGGCCGGTAGAGCCTAACATTCTATTACTTCAGACTGTCCTGTCCGGTATATTGACAGGACCGGTAGAGTCTGCCTTCTGTCTTTGTTATATTCTGTATATATCTGTATGTATGTGACTGCCATCCTACGTTTTCAATTTATTATTTCAATAAAATTGATTTTTACCCAAACTTGTGTCTGAGAGTCATAATAAACTGTGACAGTACGAAAGGGCCATGACCTCAGACAGCAAATGTGAAGGTAACGCACAGAATATCCATTGGAGGATGGATGTGCACGAGCAACGTTTGGATCAGTTGGCAGTTGCAATTCAAACGGTCCTTGAACGCACGGTACTCGCTGACCAATCGAGCTCTAGCCCGGTGGTCTCGCCAAGTCAGACACCGGAGAATGATACCAGACCCCTAGGGGGTACTGTTAAAGGGTTAACGGCTTCTGCACCCTTGCCGCTAAGATATGATGGTGACCCTAGTCTCTGCAGAGGGTTCATCAACCAACTTGAAATCTTTATGGAATTGACGGCAAACGCATTTCCCAATGATCGTAGTAAAGTGGGGTTCACGATATCACTGCTCACTGGCAGAGCATTGGCCTGGGCTAACCCCTTGTGGGAGAATGCTAAACCTTGTACTAAGAACTTCAGAGAATTTGTGCAATCCTTTCGAAGAGTGTTTGAGCCTCCTGGTAGAACCAACTCTGCTGCCAAACGCCTTATGGAGATACAACAGGGCAGGCGTACAGTGGGCGACTATGCCATCGAATTCCGCACATTGGCAGCAGAGGTAGGTTGGAATAACGAGGCATTATTGGCAGCTTTTTCTCAAGGCCTGAATGACCACATTAAAGATGAAATCGCTGCTAAAGATCTACCTATTGATCTAGATGATTACATTGAGTATGTTATGATAATTGACTCCAGAATACGTGAGAGATCAATTGCCAGAGATCGTAAGATACGGTCAAAAAATAATGAGCCTAGTAGCATGTTTTGCCCACCCATCCCTCCCCTGGCATTGAAGTCTAGTGAACCTGTACGGGAGACAAGTGAACCTATGCAAATAGGCTTCACTAGACTAACCAAGGCTGAGAGACTTTATCGCAAGAAGCATGGGTTGTGTTTATACTGCGGTAAAAAAGGGCACTTGCTAAATTCCTGTCCGGTACGTCCGGGAAACGCACACACCTAGGGTACCTTGGGGGACAGGCCCTAGGTGGTGTACAATCGTCCCCAGTGTCGGGCATAATGAAACCCACCATTCAGGTGGTATTGTCTTGGGCACAACGATCTGTGGAGGTTTTGGCCTTGGTTGACTCTGGTGCAGCAGGGTATTTTATGGATAATACCTTTGCTGAATTGCAAGGAGTTCCACGCATTGAAAGAGAAAACCCCTTGGCTACTGAAGCGATTGATGGTAGACCTTTAGAACCGCCTCAGGTTATATTTGAAACTATGCCACTGTCTATGACTATTGGGGCACTTCACAGAGAAGAGCAGCAGTTTCAACTGATTAATTCTCCGCACCATGCGGTAATATTGGGATTTCCATGGTTACAGTTACATAACCCACAATTTGATTGGAAAAAGTGTGAAATTGCTGCTTGGTCCCAGTTTTGTATGGACAAGTGCGTCATCCAGCCTATTAAGGTCCTGTGCACCTCCTCTGCTATACCGGATGTGTACCAACAGTTTGGCGATGTTTTTAGCAAAGGAGAGGCTAGTATGCTACCCCAGCATAGACCTTATGATTGTTGCACTGATTTGCAGCCGGGAGCAGTACCTCCAAAAGGACGCACTTATCCATTATCTTGTGAAGAAAATAAGGCTATGGAGGATTACATTTCTGATGCCCTTGCTAGAGGGATCATAAGAAAATCTACCTCTCCAGCTGGGGCTGGGTTCTTTTTCGTAAAAAAGAAAAATGGCGAATTAAGACCATGCATTGACTACCGGGGCTTGAATAAACTAATGGCAAAAAACGCATACCCAATACCACTCATCACTGAGCTTTTTGACAGGCTTAAGGGCGCTTCGATTTTTACCAAATTGGACCTACGGGCCGCTTACAATCTGGTTCGCATTCGAGCAGGTGATGAGTGGAAAACTGCCTTTAATACTCGAGCTGGGCACTACGAGTATCTAGTAATGCCATTTGGGCTGTGTAATGCCCCCGCAGTTTTCCAGGAACTGATAAACGATGTTCTGAGAGATATGTTACAGACATGTGTTGTGGTGTACCTTGATGATATACTGATTTACTCCCAAAACATGGCACAGCACGTCAAAGATGTATCCGCAGTATTGCTACGACTCCATGAGAACAAATTATTTTGTAAATTGGAAAACTGTGAGTTTCATAGAACCAGTGTGCCATTCTTGGGGTTCGTAAATGGCAATGATGGCATTGCCATGGACAAAGAAAAGTTGTCAGCTGTCCTACAATGGCCAAAACCCAAGGGTCTTAAAGCCATACAGCGTTTCCTGGGTTTCGCTAATTATTATAGGAGGTTTATTATGAACTTTTCTTCCATTGTCAAACCTCTGTCCGATCTTACGCACAAGGGTGCTAATCCTTCTTGTTGGCCGCTATCTGCTGAGAATGCCTTTGAGAATTTGAAGCTGGCATTTGCTGCGGCTCCTGTGTTATCCCACCCCAATCCTCTACTTCCATTTACGTTAGAGGTTGATGCCTCAGATATTGGGGTCGGGGCAGTACTTTCGCAATGACACGAGAAAGGTGGAACTCTCAGACCTTGTGGGTTTTTCTCTAAAAAGTTGACTGTCACTCAAAGCCACTATGAGATAGGTGACAGAGAATTATTGGCCATTATCCTCGCTCTTAAGGAATGGCGTCATTTGCTTGAAGGTACTAAAAATCCTGTCTTAATCCTTACAGATCATAAAAATCTGACTTATCTCTCGGAGGCCAAGAGATTGTCCTCCCGTCAGGCCAGGTGGGCACTGTTCCTGTCTCGATTTAATTTCATTGTATCATATTTACCGGGGTCAAAGAATATCAGGGCTGATGCACTGTCAAGACAATTTGAGGCCGACAGTGACAGAGTGGAAGCACCAGCACCTATCATCCAACCTGATAGAATACTGGCTACTATACGCACGAGTATTACTTATCCTTTAGGGGAGGAGATCCTGGCCTCTCAGGGGTCCGCTCCCCGAGAAACCCCAGTGGGCAAATGTTTTTTCACTGAACCATTTCGTACTAGGCTGCTCGAAACCTACCATTCCTCTAAGGCTGCGGGACATATTGGTAGAGACCAATTGTTATGGTCCCTTTCTCAGTTATTTTGGTGGCCTTCCATGAGAAACTATTGTGCCGAATTTATGAATGCCTGTGCCACCTGCGCCCGCGCTAAGACCCCGAGACATCTCCCAGTGGGCTTGCTTCAACCGGTGCCTAATGGCGAACGCCCCTGGTCTCATGTTTCCATTGATTTTATGGGAGAATTGCCTATGTCTAAGGGGTACTCCTTTATATTCATGGTGGTGGACAGGTTTTCTAAAATGGCTCATTTCGTGCCCCTCCGTGGCCTTCCTTCAGCTAAGGAATTGGCAATGGTGTTCGCCAGAGAAGTATTCCGGTTGCATGGAGTGCCTAGGGTACTGGTGTCTGACAGGGGGAGCCAGTTTGTGTCTAGATTTTGGAGGGCATTTTGCCAACAGATGGGCATACAGCTGTCCTTCTCCTCTGCCTACCATCCCCAGACCAATGGAGCCGCTGAACGAGCTAATCAGGGCTTGGAACAATTTCTCCGTTGTTTCGTTACTGACCATCATGATAATTGGTCTGACTTGTTGCCTTGGGCAGAGTTCGCCAGGAACTGTGCGGTCAATTCTTCATCTGGGAGCTCTCCGTTTCTGATTAATTATGGGTTCCAGCCCTGTTTGCTTCCAGATTCATTTCAGATGCAACAGATTCCAGCTCTGGATGAGCATATCGAGCAACTCCGTTCCACATGGGCACAAGTTCAGAGGGCACTTGGTCAGTCATTTCAGCGTCATCAGCGCCATGCTAATCGCAGAAGGCTTCCAGCGGTTTCCTTTCAGGTTGGGGATAGAGTATGGCTTTCCTCCAGAAATCTCAAGCTGCAGGTTCTGTCTAATAAGTTAGCTCCCCGGTTTATTGGTCTATACAGAGTTATTCGTAAAATTAACCCTGTCTCCTATGCACTAGACCTACCTGCATCCATGCGTATCCATAACGTGTTCCAAGTGTCCCTTCTTAAGCCTCTGGTTTGCAATCGCTATACTACCACACCTGTGGTGCCAGGACCTGTTGAGGTCGAGGGCCAGGAGGAGTACGAGGTTCAGAGCATTATTGATTCCCGTAGGCTTAGAGGAAGGGTACAGTACCTGGTACATTGGAAAGGGTACGGTCCTGAGGATCGATCATGAGTGGATAGTAAGGACCTTCATGCACCTAGACTAACTAGGGTCTTTCATGCCAATTACCCACAGAAACCTAAACCCTATTCTAGGAGAGGGGGTCTTTGAAAGGGGGTACTATCACGGTGCCCGTGATTGCTGCAGTTCCTTGTCTGTCACCAGTAGGGGGCTTCTATTGGCTGTCTGCAGATAGCCCGCCTCTTATTGCCTATTTAAACCTGGATTGGGCACCCTTTGAGTGCCCTTTCGTGTTGTTTCTGAACTTCTTGCTATCACTATGCCAGTGATAGCTGGGCCTCTGTTCCAGTGTTCCTGAGTTCCTGTTCTCATGTGTTCCTGAGTTCCTGATCTCTACTGTTCCAGTGTTTCCTGCATGCTGAGTAGTTCCAGTCCTGGTTCCGGCCTAGTCTCTGGTGTTGCAGTTCCTGCTGAACTTCTTCTCTGCTGTTTCCTGACCTGACTGATCGTTGCTGGTTCCTGTCATCGCATCGCCTGTCTCCTGTATCCTGGCGACCTCCTGCCTGGTCGCATCGGCGACATTGCTTGTTACTCCAGTGTGTGTGGTCACTGGTTTGCTCCACAGCCTATCGGCTATACAATTCTGTGTTGGTCCCAGCGTGCGGACGCTGGTTTGCTCCGAAGCCTTGCGGCTAGACAAACTCGCTTGTTACACCAGTGCGCGGTCACTGGTTTGCTCCAAAGCCTTGCGGCTAGACAAACTCGCTTGTTACACCAGTGTGCGGTCACTGGTTTGCTCCAAAGCCTATCGCTATACAATCCTGTGTTGGTCCCAGCGTGCGGACGCTGGCTTGCTCCAAAGCCTTGCGGCTAGACAAACTCGCTTGTTACACCAGTGTGCGGTCACTGGTTTGCTCCAAAGCCTATCGGCTATACAATCCTGTGTTGGTCCCAGCGTGCGGACGCTGGTTTGCTCCAAAGCCTTGCGGCTAGTCAAACTCGCTTGTTACACCAGTGTGCGGTCACTGGTTTGCTCCAAAGCCTATCGGCTATACAATCCTGTGTTGGTCCCAGCGTGCGGACACTGGTTTGCTCCTAAGCCTTGCGGCTATACGAACTCGCTTGTTACACCAGTGTGCGGTCACTGGTTTGCTCCAAAGCCTATCAGCTATACTATCCTGTGTTGGTCCCAGCGTGCGGACGCTGGTTTGCTCCAAAGCTTGCAGCTATACAAACTCGCTTGTTACACCAGTGTGCGGTCACTGGTTTGCTCCAAATCCTATTTGCTATACAATTCTATGTTGGTCCCAACGTGCGGACGCTGGTTTGCTTCTAAGCCTTGCGGCTATACTAACTCGCTTGTTACACCAGTGTGCGGTCACTGGTTTGCTCCAAAGCCTATCGGCTATACAATTCAGTGTTGGTCCCAGCGTGCGGACGCTGGTCTGCTCCAAAGCCTTGCGGCTTTACAATTCCCCTGTTGGTCTCAGTGTGTGTGTACACTGGGTTGCTTACGATCCTGTCAATTTGCCATTACCATCTGACTGCTGCTACTATCTCTGGGCTGCCCTGCCCGGTATTGGTAAGGCCGGTAGAACCTTTTGCCACATTCCATCTGAGGTTGCCTTACCCGGTATTGGCAGGGCCGGTAGAGCCTACATTATGAGTCTATTGAGGCTGCCTTGCCCGGTAATTTGGTAAGGCCGGTGGAACCGTTATGCGATTCCATCTGCAGGTTGCCTTACCCGGTATTGGCAAGGCCGGTAGAGCCTAACATTCTGCTTCTTCAGACTGTCCTGTCCGGTATATTGACAGGACCGGTAGAGTCTGCATTCTGTCTTGTTATATTCTGAATATATCTGTATGTATGTGACTGCCATCCTACGTTATCAATTTATTATTTCAATAAAATTGATTTTTACCCAAACTTGTGTCTGAGAGTCATAATAAACTGTGACATGACCTCAAGGAGAGGATGCTGCCACCATGGGGTAAACCTCTGGAATGGTGGAAGCAGATGGGTGTTTTTGCAATAGAATGGCTTCCGTAGGCCATGGTTCTGTGAACCTTTGAGAGCCACAGATGGCTGTGAAGCCTGTATCTGCATCTGCTTCTGAAAAGACCATTGGGCTATTAGGTGAAGGTAGGGGTGGAAAAATGGCTCTGCCATTCCAGTGTGTTAGAAAATTAGCACACATCTGTAGATCTGACCTGGCTGATTGGTCTAGGACAATGATTGAGTTGGATTGGGGGACAAGTGGGAGCAGAGTTAGAAGATGGGAGATAAAGGAACAGCCTTGGGGTATGACTTTCTTGGCAAAACTGAGATAGCCTATTAGGGATTGTAATTCTGGTTTGGTCATTGTGGGGTGAGATGCTCTTTCTATAACTAGGGGGATTTTCCTATCTAATTTTTCCTGCAGTATATGTGTTTGTAACCGGGAGGTGTCTAGTATGATGCCTAAGAACTCAAGGATCTTGGGCAGCTAGTTTTCCCTGTAGACAGAGGGACATTGAGTGAGCTGAATAGGTCTGTAAGCTTCTCGATATGGTGGGGAGCACAGGGAATGATCTATGAGGAGGAAGTCGTCCAGGTAGTGCAAAACTGCTGGACATCTGCAATGGTTAAGGAGAAGCCAACATAGAATGTTGGCAAAATCATTGAATATTTTGGGGTTAATGACGGGACTGAACGTGAGCCTAGCAGCAAAATAATATTGACCTAACCATTTAATGCCCTGAAGGTGCCAAAATGACGGGTGAATAGGGAGGAGTTTGAAGGCGTTTTCAATATCTGTTTTTGAAAGCCAGCAGTCAGGAAGGGCTTGCTGGATGAGATTAATGGCATTATTTATAGTGGCGTATTAAAGTGTAGATGACTTGGAGGGGATGAGGGAATTGATATTTGGAGGCAGAGTGTAGTGAGGGTCAGAAAGGTCTATGATCAGATGCTTTTTGCTAGAAAATGTGCACATGTCTAAACCTATGGGGTTGATGCTCCAAATGAGGAATGGGGGGAGGGGAATGTTCCTATAATGAAGTCCCTTTCTGCTTCTAGGGTGAGGAGTGAGGAGACTGCTGATGGTTCTGCTAAAGGGGTGGAGAGGTTGGGGCATTCTAGGGATGAGGACAGGCAGGCAATAATGCCTGTGTGAAAGTCTTCAGTAAGGCCTGAGATGATGTAATTGATCCACTCAGTGTCGTGGTGCAGAATAAGGAGAGTCTGAAAACTAGAGATGTATATTCCACCCAAGCTTTTATTAAAAGAGTAGAAATGAGGGCATATAGTTCTGGAGGGAGCTTTGCAGCAGTTGGAGCAGATGTGCAACTGTCACGGTATTTGAAGACTCTCAGACTTAAGGTTTGGTAAAAACGTAACTTTATTGAAAAGTTAAGGCAGTCCCCGTAGGGTATCATACATATAACAATACAACAATAAATGACAGAGAATAGGTTCTACCGGCCTTGCCAATAATATCGGGCAAGGTAACCGAGTGACAGTTGAAATGGTGATAGGCTCTACCGGCCTTGCCTATACTGGGTAAGGCAACCGTGAGATGACATGTACCGGTTCTACCGGCCTTACCAATACCGGGCAAGGCAGCCCAAGGAGTACTGATTAGAGGCTCTACCGACCCTGCCAATACCGGGTAAGGCAACCTAGGGTGGCAGCAAGAATAGGTTCTACCGGCCTCACCAATACCGGGCAGGGCAGCCTGAGGAAACGCAGTTAACGGGCTCTACCGGCCCTGCCTATACCGGGTAAGGCAACCTGAAAGATGGTAACGACTTAGGTTCTGCCGGCCTTACCAATACCGGGCAGGGCAGCCCCAGAGAGGAGACCTTGCTGTCAGGTGACAATGACAGTAGTGTGGAAAGGTACAAGGATCTCCCTCAGCAGAAGCCTTTTAGCCTGAGAATACCAGACAGCTGCGTAAGGAGTTGGACAGCAACCTGTCCTCAGGATCTGAGTAATCAAGGAGCAAACCAGCGTCCACACGCTGGGACCAACAGTAACAACGCCACCAGGTGAAAAGGAGCAACCAGCATCCGCACGCTGGGACCAACAGAGTGAGAGCAACTAGATCAATGAAGTAAACCAGCGTCCGCACGCTGGGACCAACAGTGTGAGCGCAACCAGGATAAAGGAGTTAACCAGTGTCCGCACGCTGGGACCAACAGTGGAGGGCAACCAGATAAATGGAGTAAACCAGCGTCCACACGCTGGGACCAACAGAGTGAGCGCAACTAGATTAATGAAGTAAACCAGCATCCGCACGCTAGGACCAACAGTGTGAGCACAACCAGGTAAATGGAGTTAACCAGCGTCCACACTCTGGGAACAACAGTGTGAGAGCAACCAGATAAATGGAGTTAAGCAGCGTCCGCATGCTGGGACCAACAGTGTGAGAGCAACCAGATTAATGGAGTAAACCAGCTTCCGCACGCTGGGACCAACAGTGGCTCGCCGGAGCGAAAGAGAACAATGTCGCCACAGCGTCAGCAGGGAGAGTCAGCTGCCAGAATCCAAGAGGGTACACCGGAGTGAACACCGCCCTCCTGACAGATGACTGGAACCGGCTGGAAACTAGCAGACAGGCACCGCTGACACTCAGGAATGATAATCTGGAACACAGGAACACAGGAGCACCAGAACAACGGAGTACTGGAACACTGGAACACAGGAACACCAGAACAACGAAGTACTGGAACACTGGAACACAGGAGCACCGGAACAATGGAGTACTGCAACACTGGAACACAGGAGCACCGGAACAACGGAGTACTGGAACACAGGAACACTGGAACACAGGTAACTCGGGCCCAACAGCCTGACAAGGCAGATCAGGAAAAGTGATGTCAGAAACACCACAAAAGGGCAATCTGGGAGTGCCCAACCTGGGTTTAAATAGGCTGTGAGAAATGAGACATCCAATGAGGAACTACAGCAAGTGATAGACAGAGTCTAGCACGAATCAGGGGCACTGTGATAGCAACAGCTGGCATCAACTGAAGAAATACCCCTTTGAATTGATGTTCTTACATATCGGGGTGTTTCCCATGTAGTGGATGGTCCGGCTGAGTTTATCACAAGTCTGAGGGAATGAGGAGCTACTGGGCTGAGCTGGCTGAGGGGAGACAATGGTGGCTAGCTGGCCGGATGGACTGGAGACTACTGGGGAGGAAGGGCAGAGACAAGTGGAGTTTTAAGCCTAGTGAAATACCGGCAGAATAGCTGTTTCAAGGTAGCTGCAGTCAGTCGGGAAATTGAACTGGGCCAGGGCAACCATGGCTTTGGCTGCAAAATACCGGTGGTAGCCATAGAATGGACCACCACCATACTTGTGCATCAGATCAACCCCTAGATGGAGGTAATGGTCCAGCTCCTGGTGTCAGTGAAGCAAGGTAGAACACAAAATTTCCTGATAGACCCCAAAAAGTGAGGACAAATTCTATGACCGACAATTTTTTGGATAGCCTGGGGTCCTTAGACCTGAGCGTGAACTATCCACAGTTGATGATTTAATTCTTAGATTTTTTTTGAGAGACTATCAGGAGGGTGACTACATTTACATCCTTACCCTCCACTATGTCTGCTTATATGGGGTGGGACCATGTGAGCTGGAGAGACTCTGGGAGAAGAGGCTTGAGAAGTACCTGGCTGAGAATGTTCGGCTAGCATGAATGATGAGAATGATGGGCGAGAGGATTGCTCCAGAGAGGAAACCCTGACTTGAATATCGGCAACAGCAGAGCCCAGCTTGGTCAAGAGATGAGTTATATGGGTGAACTGCTACACTGCTGATGGGGAAGGGGGGATAAGGGAGGGGAGGGGGGAGCTTAGCTGGGGTAAGGGAGAAGAATAGTAGGTGAAATAACTCTGCTTTTCTGGCAGAGGCTGGGAAGGGGATATGCTGTCTTGTTAGTTCAGCCATGAGTTTCCCGACAGTCCAGCCATGAAGAGAAGGGCTTCTAGGGGGTGGGGCTGGAGCTTCCACTTGTCATGTTTCGTTGTCAGACAGGGCTTGCTGGTCTGCGTTCTCCATGTTGTTCTAGGGAAGGGTCAGAGAAAAAGAAGGGGAAAGCTGTTCGTTATGGTGGGTAAAATCGTGTGTGCTATTAGTTGCAGCATAAAATGAATGAACGAGGAGGGGTTGACTGAGGCAACCTTTTGCCTCTAATAAGAGGTAAGGTTATTATTAGGGCAGCGGTTGGCCTCTGCGGAGAGGTAAGTTTGCTATCAGGGCGACCAGCGGCCCCTACAAAGAGGTAAGGTAATTATTTGCGTCAACCTGCGACCTCTGAGAAGAGGTAGGGCATGGAACTGAGGTTACCTTCGGCCTCTACAAAGAGGTAAGGTACCTGTCAGGGGTGACCTTCAGTTTCTACAAAGAGGTAAGATGTGTAACTGTGGTGACCTTCGGCCTCTATGTAGAGGTAAGGTACCTGTCAGTGGTGACCTTTGGCCTCTATGAAGAGGTAAGTTATGGATCTGAGGTGACCTTCAGCCTCTAGGAAGCGGTAAGGTACCAACTGAGTGTGACCTTCGGCCTCTAGGAAGCGGTAAGGTACCTACTGAGTGTGACCTTCAGCCTCTACGAATAGGTAAGGTAAATATCTGAGGTTACCTTCGGCCTCTACAATGAGGTAAAGCACCTGTCATTGGCAACCTTCGACCTCTATGAAGAGGTAAGGTAGCTTTATGGGTAAATACCTGGATCAACCATCGGCCTTTGTGAGGAGGTATTATGATTATCTTGGTTAAGGTAACTAGCTTCGATGAAGAGGTAAGGTAACAATGCTTTGAGAGGGGTAAGGATGTAGGGAAGTGGGAATGCAGTGAATCGTAGAACCAGGTAGGCTAGTGAAATAAGTGGTGTGGATTTGTGACTGAGGTAGAGATAAACATAAAAGGGATGGACCCTAGGACCTGAAAGCTTCTCTGAAGAGGAGGTGCTTGGCAAGAAGGCGCAACTGAATTGCTAATCTCTATCCAGCGTGAAAGTGGAGGAGTGTTCGAGAGAGGCGTGGGTTTCTCTGAACGTGCTCGTGCCTGAATGTGAATGAAGTCCATAAAAATGGGAAAGAATGAGCTTACCTTTTCTTGCTAACCGGTGATCTGACTGAGAATGTAGAAGCAGATTAGTGAGAGGGGATGGGGATAGGTTGAAGCAAAATACAGAGTGGGAAAAGGGAAATGAGAGGAATTGTACCTTGTGAGAAGTACTGAAGGATTCCGCCAAACTGGAGGCTGATCGAAGGCTATAGAGGGAGCTGAAGTGAAAAAAGAGGGTGGGGGGGCCAAAGTATATACTAGAGCATTAAGCGGGACTGCGGAAGGAGGTACCTGTGAGAGATGAGGATAATGTGCAAGGATTGGTCGAGATGAACCTAAGATATGCGCATTGTACTGTATTCTATATTGTATTGTATATTTTTATTTATATAGCGCCAACCAGTGTAACTAGCACTTTACAGTTTACATTTAATATAGAAGGGGTACAATAAGTGCGGAGATTAAGTGCATATCATAAGGGAACAAGAGGTGACTATATATTAGGATAAAACTTCCCTGCCCCGTAGAGCTTACATATATGCATAGGGATAGGATGGGAAGGATGGGGGCTGTGTGAGCCTTACTTATGAATCCTTTGGTCCTAGGCGGAAAGGTCGAATGCTTGGATCAGGGAGAATCAAGTGGTACCTGCAGAACTTCAAAATGGAATAGTGGAGGTGAGACAGTATATGATGACAGGTATTGGCATCAGCAGTACAAGAATAATGATCTTTCGCTGATGGGGAAAGGGGAAGGGGGGGGTAAGGAAGGAGAGGGGAGGCGCTGGTGTGCCTAGACTGAAATAAATATAGGTGACATAGTAGTAGTGGTGACCTGGCAGAAATAAGCCTAAAGGACATAGCCGACGCTAGTAGCAGATGATAACTTATTATGTATATATTTTTATAGGTAAATGATTGCTCATGGGATATTAATTGTGAATAGTACTAAAAGAGGTCCACAAGATGGGGAATGGTGGGGCAAACACATAACTAAGGTCAGCTAAGAGGAGCTCCTATACTCGTATAGGGCGTAGTAAGCCTGGGAGGAGTATCAACCCATAGTGGTCTATGAGTGGGCTGGCGTCTGTACTGATAAGTATAGAGCAGTCTTAAGGCCAGCCTTTAATGTATGACATAACTAACTTAAACTGAAAAGTAATGGGCGCATCTCTGTAAAATGTATAGAAGCGATATAGAATAAAAAGAAAGGGCACTTTCCCATAATTAGCATTACTAGTGTTCCATAGGTTAAGAGGAGTAGTAAACCCTTGTTATTTTATGTGTAAGTTCAGAGGCTAGTAGCTGGACACTGCTAAGAGTAATAAGCTGTACTTTAAGGGGAATAGCTCTTGTGGCTGGGTACTTAGTGTTCCTATTGCAGCCTTGATCGAGTGCGGATGAAGAGTAAGGTAAAAGGCGCTTAACAGGCTTGGCACTGGAAAACGGTACGGGAAGTGACAAGATACATTGTCTAGAAGTGCTCTGATGATGAGAGGCAGGTGAGCCTGGTTTGTATTGACATGTGTACGTGTTGTGTGCTAACCCCCATTGTTCTGTGCTCTATTGTTATGGAGTGTGTTGGTCTGCTTTTTGAAGCCCTTCTTCCTGTGGTGTTGCTAGGTTTTTGTGCTGTGTCCAACAGTTATCTGTGGAGCATGGGCATTGTTTGTATGTTATGTTGGCTTTGCAGAGGTTAATGTTGCCATTGGCATACTTTTGCTATATGTTGTGCAGACTGCTGTTTCTCTGTTTTACTTTGTGCGACGGTTGCTTTTTTTTGATGATATGTGTTTTATGCCTAACAAAACTGGTTCTTAACTTTTGCCCATTAAATGTATCAGATTATTGTTCACTAGCAGTACTGCACTCCTTTGAATGGCTTTGGAGAGCCTTGTTCCATAGGTCTTAATGGATGTAAGATTTTTTCACCTGTCTCATTGCACTGGAATCTGTGGGAAGCTGGATTTACACACAACACAAAAAGGGGTCTGAGGGTGCTTGTGTTCGTGGAGTCTGGGGAAAGAATCAGTTGAACAGGGACATTTTTTTTGGGGGGGGGGCAGTTTGTCGACTGGGATGGGGGGACAGTTAATAAAAAATAAATAAAATTAAAAAAATAAAATAAAAAATTGGTACATAACATGACAGTGACAGGGACCCCCCTGACGTAAGCTATGACTGGGGCAGACTGATACTTGATGGGATAGAGAATTTTATAGATGACAATTTGTAGGACTTAGACTAGTTGTTACAAGCCCAAGCCCCGAGGAACAATTGATTTGTAGGACTTAGACTTGTTAGGCACAGGCCCTGAGGAAACATTGATTTGTAGTACTTTTACTTGTTAGAGCTAAGGCAGGCCCAATCACTGAGGAAACATTGTGTTACGGTTGGAGCAAGCCTACCGGCAGATGTCGAGGAGACTTATTTTGAGCACATGGTGCAGGCTGCTGTAAAGGCAGCACAATCAGAGCGGAGGCTCGGCCACCAAACCAGTCTAGACAAAGACCAGATTAACTGGTCACGCCCAATATGGCCAGTGATTTTGAAAGCATGGTATGTCTCCAGAATTTTAATACGGAACTGAGCCGGTACAAAACATCTCCCACTAGGAGTCTCAGCAGGGGCAGATGCCTGAGCGGCCAGTATCTCCTCTCCCAGGGGAGAAGTAATGCAGGTACGCATTGTGGCAAGAATGCGATCAGCAGGAATGATTGGAGCGGAAGAAACCTCCTCCTTGGACCTACTACAAAACTGGAGTGATTGGGCGTCAGCCTTCACATTTTTCGAGCCCGGAAGGTAGGAAATCACGAAATTAAACCTGGATAGGAATAGTGCCCATCTGGCCTGATGGGAGGACAATCGCTTGGCCTCAGACAAGTACGTCAGATTCTTGTGGTCTGTAAGAATCAAAATGGGGGAAATGGTACCCTCCAACAGATGACGCCACTCCTTTAATGCCAAGATTATGGCCAGCAACTCCCTATCACCAATCTGATAAACCATCTCCGCCTTAGATAGTTTTTTCGAGAAGTAGCCACAAGGGCATAAAGCCTCTCCAGGAGCTGACTGTTGAGAAAGTAGGGTGCCTACTCCAATCTCTGACGCATCAACCTCCAGGGTAAAGGGCAGGGTGGGAATTGGGATGTACCAGGATTGGAGTAAACTTATATTTTATGGGTTTCTCCATTTCCCATAATGGATTCACCCAAGCCAATGCCTTGCCAACCAGGAGATAAATCATAAGTCCAACCCTACTGCGCTCAGTAGGGAAGGCATGAGGAAGCATCTAAAGGTATATGCCCAACTGATTTAGGGATCTGCGATATAATTCCGGTCCCTCACTATAGCGTTGTGGGAATGGAGCGAAACCAGTTAACCCTCTGACCAGTCCTGCATCAGAGACGGTAGCAGCTGTAGGTGCCGAAGAAGAAACTGGAGTGAACACCTGCTGCGGTTTAGTGCGTTCTAAGTGAACGGTTCTGCCAAGCAGTGTCTGTAAGGCACCTGCCAATAGATCAATATGTTGATCCTGAGCCTGCATTCTGTCAAAAATTCTATATAAATGAGGATCACTATCACTGTCTGTTGTCATGACCCTTGCGTACTGTTACAGTTGGCAAGCAAAACCAGGAGTCAGACGGTATAGTTAATATAACCTTTATTATGAGAATAATAACAGCAATGCAATATAGAAATATACACACAGTGGGTGATAGAAAAGGCGAGTACTGTATCAGGAATAGCAGTCTCCCAATATCACCACCACACTGTCCGAGACTAGGCCTCAGCCTGCTGGAGTCTCGCGGTAAGGTAACACTCAAGAGAGATACTGACAGCCTACAGTCAATAGCTGGGAATCTGCTAGAGCCCCAGGTCAATACTAGGAAGGATGTCTGAATAATGGAACCAACAAAAGGAGAGAACAGACAGGGCCTTCTAGTAAGCACCAGATAGGATAGTCAGATGAGCCAAAGTCATACACGGATCGGGTAGTCAGCCAGAGTCACAGGTTTGCACCAGAAAGGATATCCACTGAAGCGATGGAATGCTGGATGCACAGTGGACAGAGCCCCAGATCAACACAAGAGTGGGTAGTCAGACAAGCCTAGGTTATACACGGAGCAGGTAGTCAACCCGAGCCACAGGTTTGCACCAAATAAGATATCCACTGAAGCGACGGAAAGCTGGAAGCGCAGTGGACAGAGCCCCAGGTCAACACC
Source organism: Rhinophrynus dorsalis (assembly GCA_037306005.1). Taxonomy (NCBI): domain Eukaryota; kingdom Metazoa; phylum Chordata; class Amphibia; order Anura; family Rhinophrynidae; genus Rhinophrynus; species Rhinophrynus dorsalis. The sequence continues at coordinate 510,738,432 of CM074722.1, read as the reverse complement.
AGAGTGGGTAGTCAGACAAGCCTAGGTCATACACAGAGCGGGAAGTCAGCCAGAGCCACAGGTTTGCACCAGAAAGAATATCTGAGCCAAATCAGAATGCACAAGGAGAATAATCAGACAGAGCCACAGGTCAACACCAAAATGGATGGACATACAAGCCAGATCATACACAGGAATCAGGAATACTAGATACTAGCTCAGAACACCAACGTAAGGGTAACTGAATCAGGACTCAGACTGCCATTTAAACCCCTCCTCAGGAAGTAGGTAGGAGGAGCAGGCTCAGAGGAAGGAAGTAGATAGGAGGAGACTACAGGAAGAATGGCATAAAACAGAGGCCTGCTTCACTCTGAAGCCTTTCGCCTGCAGATGACGCGTGGAAAGACGCCGAGCGTCGCTGAAGCGGTGGCACTGGAAACAAGGTACTGTGACAAATTGACTTGTAGAACTTACACTTGTTAGGCAAAAACCCTGAGGAAACATTGATTTGTAGGACTTAGACTTGCTGTTAGAGGCTCAAGCCCTGAGGAACAATTGATTTGTAGGACTTAGACCTGTTAGAGCCGAAGCAGGCCCAAGCCCTGAGGAAACATTGACTTGTAGGAATATGGGCTGTTAGAGGCACAAGCCCTGAGGAATCATTAATTTGTTGGTCTCAGAGGAATCAGTGATGATTGGTTAGACTCAAGTTTGTTAGAGTCGCAAGCCCTGAGGAATCAGTGATAGTTTGTTGAACTCAGATTGTTAGAGGAACAAGCCCTAAGGAATTGGTAATTTGTTGGACTCAAGACTGTTAGAGGCACAAACCCTGGGGAATCAGTGACAATTTGTTGAACTCAGGTTTGCTAGAAGCACAAGCCCTGAGGAATCCATGATGATTTGTTGGACTCAGGTTTGTTAGAGGCACAAGCCCTGAGGAATCAGTGGTGATTTGTTGGACTCAGGTTTGTTAGAGGCACAAGGACTTATGACTTAAGTTTGTTAGAAACAAGTCCCCCAAAATTGCTTTTTATAGGCCTCTGGTTTATATAAAGAACAAGCCCTGAGACAAAAAAAATATGAAGGGCATGTCTTTAGTGCAATACAAGCACATAGAAATGAAGCCCTAGAAATGAATGGACTCTTCTCTAGCTATTAGGAGAGTGAGTGAATCTATTAGGTAGTTGGCAATACAATTACTTGTGCTGACCTTAAGGTGTAATCATTATTGACAATAATCAAACCCACTATGTAGGGCAATCACCCGTGCTGGGTTACTAATCGCTGGTCGGATGTTTGCATCCTAACTGGAAAGCTGTCAGACCACTCTGTAATATCACAGTGTTAGTTTAATTACAAATTTTACTAAAATCTCTGATTGAACATCCGCACATGGGAACCTGGGTAAATCACGTCCCGAATATGTTTGCGCTTATAACCACATGTATGTCACTCTATTTGCTGGGTGTCGCATGACTTAGTGCGTCTGATGGAGTAACTATGTTATAAACTTCAGATAGTTTATAATTCTGAATAGATACTTAATTATTATCCACGCCAGCTGCTTCTGCTTACACATATATCAATATATAGGTAAATATTGAGATGCTCATAATAAATTAGCAAATTTTTTTTAATACACATATTTGATATTCTTCTCTTTGAGTGTTTTGCCTGTTCTACGTATCATGGCAATGGGAGGTAGTTTTGGTTCTAATTAAGTGTATTTCTTTTTTTTATTTTTGTGTATCATTTATTTACTACATTTAGCACATCACTTAGTCATTTGACACCTCCATTACACAGACTTTGGCTAGTGCATCACACAATTCTTAATTACAAAAAAATTATGCCCTTCTGGCCTAGGCCAGCAGGTCATGTTATGGTGGCCACTGGCAAACTGGCAATTGGCAAATGCCACATGTCATTGCAGTATTTGCGACTGCTGTTCTTGCTGCTGCTGCTGAGTTGTTTAAGCCACAGGACAATTAGGCAGCTACAAGGAAATGGGATCAACAGCAGTTATATAGGTGATGATGATGATCATGGTTCCACTTGCCACTAGCTCCAGTGATGTGCCTGAGGAAGTGGCAGCACCATAACTAGCCCCTACCACTTCAGGTATATGTGGATAAAAAATGCTTCGCCTCCTGAAATTCCTCCAAAATCATGGATGTTTAGAATACTACATTTTTCCGTGACAGCAGGAAGGAACTGTGCCTTTCATCAGCAACTGCAATGTGTACAGTGTGTGTAAGAAAAAGGGGAAGGACTGGGAACAATAGACACATCACAATTCACATCAAATAACCAGCACAACTGAAAGCAAACAATTTGATGCTTAGGACCGAAATGTGAAATCAATAATCCCAACAGAGACCAAATACTGCTGCTGTCACAATGCTCCTCTAAAGTATTAATAATAATGATGATGAATCTACCGTGCACTCGTTTACTGTACTTTGAGGTACATAATCTCCTTAAATACTGCTTGATTCCATGCCTGTGATTATACTCCACCACACTGCAATGTGTAGTCAGGGCACTACACAATGTGCAATGGGTGAAAATGGACTGCCACATCCTCTCATCTACAGAATCGATATCAGCTGGTGGGGAGAGGTAAGGATGACAGAGGGGGCTCACCAGAAGACTTTGCTATGTCTTTCCGATACCAGAAGCTGATGGCAAGTCAGGACTGTGGCCATGGTGTTCTATGGCACATGAGATTGCTCATCATCAGCCTGTTACCTTTTCAACTCAGCAGCAGCAGAAATTACAGCTGCAGCAAACTCTGCAATGTATGTCATTGATAGTAGTGGGGGTGATGCTCAAGCCCATTGGCATACCTTCTCGCTTTCTTCTAAAAAGGCCCTTATTGTCTCTTCCACCCAAGCTGCTCCACCATCACCCTCATCACCACCACCACCACCAGTCCCTCCTTGCTGCTGCTTTTGGTGCTTTATGAGAGTAGCACTAGTTGTCAATGATGACATATGTGACAGAGGGTCCCCTACTGCACACATGCCATCTCTCGAGGCGAATCAGGCACAGGCAGGTGATCTGTGTTGATGCTAATACTGCTAGCCAGTTCTGCCTTCTTCAGCATCACGTCCCAAAGGCACAATGCAGGGGGAAGGAGAATCAGAGGGTTTGTGGCAGGAGGATCAACAATCACACTAGTCCTACCACCAGTTGCTTCATCACAATTATCATCATCACCTTCACCATCACCTCCTCCCTCACCTACAAGACTCTCTAACTGCTGCAGGATTCTAGTGTGACTGCTTGCGGATGGCAAGTGTGACTTAGGCTCTCCTGCTGTCACACTTGCCATCATCTCCTCCTCCTCCACCTGAGTAGCAGAAGGCACACTGGCAGCAAAAAATTCCAGCGAGCATAATGGGGTAGCTATAGCGAGTTATCGAATTTGTGGGACGTGAGTCGCATAAACTCTCCAAATGTGGTACGACAACAAACTGCTAGGTAACGCCTGCAAGAAAGCAGGCCGAAATCTGGTCAACAACCACAGTATGTCACAAACCCTATGAGGAAAAAAATGTGTATCTTCCAAATCTACCCAGTCAATTGCTCCCGGAGCAGCCTGGTGCAGCACAGCCTGAGCCATCCTGGCAGCTTTACAATAAAGAAGAATGGAGGGGATACCCAATCCACCCCTCCTCACAGGTGCAATTAGCCAGTGATTGGAAACACATGAGGATTGGGAACCATGAATAAATCTGCAGTTACTGGACTGCACCTCATGTAGGAATTGCAGAGGTACCCGAATAGGCAGAGTTCCAAACAAGTACAGTAGCTTAGGGAGAACATTCATCTTGACCGACGCTACACGTCCCAACCAGGACAGCATCAATGAATACCAGCCATTTATATCCTGCTTTATAGAACTCCATAACCACCTAAAATTTGCTAGAAACAAGTCCTGTGGACTTTTAGTGATCTTGACACCTAAATACGAAAGACTATCGGTCCTCCAGTCAAAAGAGTATCACTACTTAAGGACACCAAGTTTATCCTCCAGAAGATTAATCAGGTGTGCTTGTGTCTTAGCTTGATTAACTTTATGATATGAAGTCACACTATACAGTTGCAATACATCCATAAGATGGGGAAGAGAAAGATCAGGCTGGGTTAAAGCAATCAGGATATCGCCTGCAAATAATCCGAGCTTTACCTCCATTCAACCGCATTTGAATCAAAGGATGTGACCTAATCATGGCTGCTAGGGGTTCCAGCACCAAGACATAAAAAAGTGGGGAAAGTGGGCTGAGACAAAAAGCCCACATAAGAAACCTTGGCCGAAGAAGCAGCATATAAAGAGAAAACAACATCAATAAATGAAGAAGGGAAAAGAAATTTCCAATGAAGGCGATCAAACGTCTTCTCCGCATCATTAGCTAAGAGAAGACACTACAACCCCCCACAGTGGCAGAATCAACTAAATCAAGAACTTTCCTCATATTATCCGAGGCCTGCCTACCACGGACAAAGCCCAGCTGGTCATAATACAAGATAGATGGTAAAGAGTCTAGAGGCCAAGATCTTGGCATACAATTTCAGATCTGTGTTAAGCAATGATACTGGATGAAAATTAGGACAATGTGTAGGGGGTTTCTCCGGCTTAGGCAATATCGATATGTGAGCGGACAACATAGAGGCGGTAAACTAACCTTTTGAACTACAAAAGAGGAAGAGTCTCTCCAGACGTGGGACAAGTAGAGCAGAAAATGTTTTATAGTATTGGTTAGAAAATCCGTCAGGGCCCGGGGCTTTGTTGAGTGGCAAAGTCCGAATATGAGACTCTATCTCATCGGCGGCGTTTTGGGAGCTAAAAGCACCAAGCGGACGTTCAGCCACGTTAAACATGTTAGTTTAACAGCAGGCATTCACTTTGGCCCTACCAGCTATGTTAACGGCTGGCTTTAAATCTAGCCCAAGTAGTCCAGACATGAATAAGACAAGTGAACACGTGAGTAAAAGTATAATCTCTCACGTTAACATGCAACACCCTCCATGCATCCAATAACTTGGACTCCCGCAGGGCCTGCAGTAAAACCTTGCTCTGTGTTGATAAAGACCTCAAATATCGCCCCACAGGTTTTGCTGAAGAATCCAACAGCGGATCAGCCAGAGTGTTAAAGTCACCACAGACTAGCACAGAACCGTACAACATAGGAGAATGCCTGGATAGGGTCGTACTGATAAACTGAGCAGAATTGGAGGTAGGAGCATATAAATTGACATGAGAGTAAACCACATTATTAATGGAGACCACCGAGGCGGGGAATCTACCTTTTGGGTCTTTCTTAACAGTCAATATCTCAAGAGCTAAGGAATTATGGAACCAGATTGACACTCCTGCACATTTTGTAGGAGCAGTAGAATGGTAAGCTACATTGAACTGCCTAGTAAGAACAGACGGGACCCTGTGGGCGGCAAAGTGAGTCTCCTGGACACAAAGAATATGAGAGTGAGGTCTGGCTGCCTCCTGGAACAAAAGTCGACATTTGTGGAGTGTGTTAAGCCCCTTAACATTCAATAAAAGAAACTTAAGGCTCATAGTACAATATAAAAGCAAAAAAGGAAACCTGACACCTGTCTGGGAACCACGCTACAGTGCACAGGGGGAGAGTCAAAGACAGGACATATAGAAGCCAGGTCAGGACAGCTATAATTCGAGAGCAGCGGTAGGGAGGGAAAGGCAAGGAAGGGTAAGAAGCAGGAAGAGAGAAAACAAAGAGAGTGAAAGAAAAAGGAGAGAGACAGAAGAAAAATAAAATGAAGAGGGTAAAGAAATAGTACAGGACTGCACCAAAGGGCAGCCAAATAACAGTGCATATGACCATAACAGTAGAAAACAAAACAAGACCAGTAGCACTGGCAGAGGCGTAACTAGAAGACTCCGGGCCCTGGTGCAAGAAGTGTCATGAGCCCCACCACCACCACATTGACCCCCCTCGACCACACTGACCCCCTCTACAATGCCCCTCAATCTTCACAATGCCCCCATCTCCTACCTCCCTGGAGCTCCCTTCGGTCCTCTTAGTAATGCAGAGCACTGGGAGATTATGTCATCTCCCAGGGCTCTGCATTACTAGAGCACCGAAGGGAGATTGCGGACACCAGGCAGAGGGGTCGCAGGGGGCAGCCGTACCCCTGGAGTGATGGGCCTGGTCACAGGTGCGACCCCTATAGTTATGCCACTGACCACTTGTCTCATACTCAGATGAGAAGGGGGTGCAACAATCATAAGCACAACAGTAAGGCAGACTAGGAGACTATAATCCCGTGGGCCGAGAGGAATAATATAATGTATGCAAAGATGCAGGCCGTAGGACCTCTACAACGATATAGGGACAAGGTGACAATGGGAAAGGCTCTGAGCATGTCAGCAGCAACAATAAAGGGCAAGGAACGTGACGTGTGTAGTATTTTAAGGTGTTTTTTTTGTTTGTTTTTTATTGTTTTTTTCTTTAGAGACAGAAACAATAATAGTGCAAAGGGTGTCGATGTATATATCATAGTAACATAGTAACATAGTAGATAAGGCTGAAAAAAGACATGCGTCAATCAAGTCCAGCCCATGCCAATAAGACCCCTGTTGATCCAGAGGAAGGCAACAAAAAAGCCCTCTGGAGCAATTTCCAATGTAGGTGTGTGTGTGAGTGTGTCAAATAGTTCCCCGGCTCAATATCCTATTTCATCGAACAGGGAGAGATAGACGGGGACGGGACAAAAGTATACCTCATCGGTCAGGGTAGGGTAAAAATACCAATGACTGGCCCAGAAGAAGGGGTGAGTAATGAAGCACCACCTGGTCATCTTGATATCAACCATCCTTACATTAGTTTGAGACAAGATCCCACAGATATGGAGTACCCCAAATGGAGTACCTGTAAATTCCCACACAATACACTGATTCAGGAACATAAAGCCCCCTAACATAAATCCTGAACATACCGTTAACAGTATATCTTATAGAATAATAACTTAACATTACATTAACAAATAATATCAAAGCTCCCTTGAACTTCAGATACCCACCAATATCTGACCCCTATGAAGAGGCAAGGCCCCAACCTAGGTTGCATCTCAGTACCCCGCCAAACAACCATCCCACCCAATTCCACAATCCAAAAGTGGCAGTGAAACCAAATACATTTCTAAAACACGCACAAAGAGCCCCACCATCCCCATAATACCCCCTCTTACGATGCCACAGATGCTCTCCCAGGACCCACCTGAAAAAGAGGCTCAGGTCCCAGGGAAGCAATCACTGTGACACATCCCAATGCAGCATAACATAGATCCATTATGTATAACCCTTTGAGTGCCAGAATGGTACGCAACGCATTGCAAAGCATGGCGTTCCGTACCACTTAGGCACTCAAAGGGTTAAATGTAATGTCCCCACCTATGGTATGAAACGGAGCATATACTAAACTGCCCAAAACATGTTTTATGACCCAGAACATAAAGCCCTGACCTTAAACATTCACCATGAAAAAAGTTACTTTGCCCCGGCAGAATAAATTACAACATTGCCAGGAGAGGAACAGGAAGCCAGAAGGCCTCCGCATCCAAAAAGACGAACTATAGAGGAAACAAGGCACAGAAAGGTAAGTCAATCTAAAAGCTATGTAGCAAACCTGTCCCTTTGGGCATCTCAGCCATAAGCAGTCCCAGGAAGAGGTGAAGATGATCTGAGCTTGGAAACGGTTAGTGCAGACTGCACATAGGATTACCAATCCTTAGCCTCAAAACCTGCAGATGCTGAGAGACTGGAGGAACTTCCACAGGTATATTCCACAATCTCAGAATATGGATACCCTCCTCAGGAGAACCGACAGTGGTAGAGCTCCCATTCCTTGACACAATCAACTTTACAGGAAATCCCCACTTGTATTTTACATCTGCCTGGCGATGTTACATCAGCATAGAAGCGGAGATATCAGCAAATAACTGGATGTGGGAAAATGGCACTAGAAGAGAGGCCTGCAACCTGCCGGCCCGCAGAACCTCCTACTTCATATGGAATCTCAACAACACATCTCTCGGCGTCTCTGCAAGTAAGTTCCTAGGCTTGGTCAATCTGTGTATTCTATTGATCAAAAAGTCCTGATCAGAGAGGTCTGGCAAAAGAGTAGAGAAATAATCCACAGCCCACATTTTAAGATTGTTAGGCTGGACATCCTCAGGGAGGCCCTGAATCCGCACGTTGTTACACTTGGACCTATCCTCAAGGACAGTAATCTTACCACGTAGAAACTGGACCTCTTTCAAGAGGTCAGCATGTTGATCAGAAAAGCCATTATGAGCATCTATAACCTCATCCATTTTATCCTCCATGCGAGAGGCCCGATCCCCAATATCCTTAATATCACTTTTGAGCTCCACCACCAAGGCTTTAATGTCACCTTTAATTTGGGATCTCAAAGTCTTAAGTAAGGCTTTCAACTCCCCCATCAAAGGGTGAGAGAGGCGGGAAGAAGTGGAAGCCACATCATCTATTTCGTCTTCATCATAATCTGGGCAGGTGCCATCTTGAGACAAGCCCCAGGAGAGCTTCGGAGCCTTTTTCTTATATTTCGGAGCAAGATACTTGAGCATCTGCTCCTGATGTCTCTTGTTTCTTTGAGCGTCCATAGTATAGGGTCAAACTTGGTCCAAATAGCAAAATCCCACGGTCCAGAAATACACAAATTTCCCAGCTCGTGGAGGAGCCCCGGATCTTAGCTGCCAGCTTCAACGCACACTAGGATACGCCCCCTTTTTGTTCTATTCTTTATGCTCCAGGGCAACAAGCTGTGGCCAAGTCTGCCATTCTAGATTATCAACAGGGTTCCAGATCCCTTGCTCACTATGCATAGATTTTTGTATCCTGGCATATGAGAATGACTGGGGAGACAGCGCACTCAAGGCTGCTTTTCTGGTGGATCTCTCCAAACACCTAAAGGATGAATTGACCACACGGCCCATTCATTAGACAAGCTCAAAAGCCTGTGCTCTACTCTTGAGCACCACATTAAGAAGAGATCTGAGTGTGAGAGAGATCCTGTTTGCTGTCCTGTCCAGCACCTTCCAATCCATCTGGCTCCTAAATTCCAGTCACCCACCCCTGCTGCAGATTCTGCCAGTGAACCCATGGAGGTTGGATGTGTCATCTGCCTCTTTGAAGAGGAGAAAGCTAGATGACTGTCACTAGGGATATGTTTATACGTTGCCCAGACTGGGCATTTCACCCTTCTGTGTCTTAACAAGCCAGGAAAAGCCAGGACTTAGGGCTAAGGACTTAGGACTTATCATCACAGTCGATGGATCACCTCTAGGGGCAGGCCACATTACTCACACCACCAAACCCACGATTTTACTAGTGGGCACTTTGCATTCTGAGCCTTTGACCTTTTGTTATTTCCTGTCATGCTAATCCTCTCATTCTGGGGTGCCCTTGGCTCAGGAAGAAAAATCCCATCATTGATTGGTCTACCGGTTCTCTTTTCTTCTCCAGGGGGGTCGTCCCTGAACACTGAGGTTCTGTTGGTTTAACATGGAGGTAGTTTCGTCTAAGTCTCCCTCTGTTGCTGAGGCCTATAGGGCCTTCTTGGATGTCTTCTGTAAAGTCAAGGCCGAGACCCTTCCACCTCATTGGTCTTACAACTGTCCCATAGACCTTCTGCCTGGGACTGGTCCACCTAGAGATAGGGTTTATATTCTGTTTATACCAGAGACCAAGGCATACATACAAGGAAACCTTGACTGAGGCTTCAATAGACAGTCCATGTCCCCTTCTGGAGTGGGAATCTTTTTAGTTAAGAAGGACAGAGGCCTTCATCCTCGTGTGAACTACAGAGGCCTGAATAAGATCACATGGCGGAAATGCTTCCTCTGATTCCGGAGTTGCTGGAGAGACTTTGGGGAGCTTGAGTTTTCACCAAGCTCGATCTCCTTGGTTGCTACAACTAGTCAGGGTTCGGGAGGCGGATGAGTAGAAGACCACCTTCAATTCCAGATTTGGGCACTAAGAATACTTGGTCAAGCCTTGTATATGTAATTCCCCCATGGTCTTTCAAGCACTGGTAAAAAACGTCTTCTGGGATATTTTATTTTCGTTCTTAGTTGTCTACCTAAAGGACATTTTGGTCTTCTCTCCATCTCTTGTAGATCATCGCAGCCATGTTTGTCAATCTCTGAGTTGTGTCCTGGAAAATCGCCTGTATGTGAAACTAAAGAAATTTAAGTTAGAAAAATCCTCCTTGCTCTTTCTGAGGCATATCTTCTCATGGTCTTACTATGTACCCTGGTAAATTTTCTGCAGTAACTGATTGGGCCCTACCTCTTGGCCTTAAACATCCAGTGTTTCATTGGTTTTGCCAATTATCATCAAAAACGTATCTGCCCTTATCTCTCCCATCACCACCATGACCCTTAAGGGGGCTAATCCTCAGCATTGGACCACCGAAGTCCTTCAAGCATTCTCCTGTTTGAAGAAAGCCTTCTCTACAGCTCCAATTTTGAGGTAACCATATTCTCAAGCCCTTTGACTCTTGAAATTGACGTCTCTGAGAATACTGCTAGGGTATTTTTATCTCAGCATTCTTCTGAGTCTGGGGTCCTTCATGTTGCTCTTCTGCTGAGAGAAACTAGGACACTGGGAATCAGGAGTTCCTCATCATCAAACTTTCTCTTGTGGAGTGGTGTTATCTCCTGGTGGGGTCCCCTCATATGGTCACCACTCTTACGGACCGTGAGAATCTGTGGTATCTGTGTTCTCCTAAGCAGCTGAACACCAATAGGCTCATTGGGCACTGTTCTTCTCCTGTTTAAACTATTCCATCTTCTATATAATTGGGACAAGAATATTAAGACCAATGTTCTTTACAGACAGCACAAACTTGCTGAGATCTCTAGAGATGATCTGAGCCCATACTACCTTCATATAGGGTAATTTCTTCTCTCTCTATGACCCTTCTCTCTCTGCTCCAATGGGCTTAGGCTTCTTGTCCTGCAAATCTGTCTCCTCCTCCTAATCCCGTCCATGTTTATTTGGTGCTTCACCCTGACATCCTTTATTAGGGGCATATAATAAGCCCCAATAAGCACAGGGTTAATTAGACCCAAGATGGGACTGGGAAGCTGTGAAAGGAGCTTCCCCATGAATGGAGTCCATAGTCTGTGGGCAGGAGGCTGGCCTCAGCCCCCTCCAGGAGCCCCAGTGATGGATGGATCTGTCACATTTCCCCCCTTCTGAAGGGGACTGACCTAGGAGGAGACCCAAAACGTGTTGACTCCGCAGTCAGTCAGCTCACCTGGCCCATCAACGCCCTCCCAAAATTGGTGTCCCAACCTATCTGCCATTCCAAAAGCAGTACTCACCCAACCAACATCAGCCTCTCCCTTAAAATATAACTGAAGATGGGGTGAAGTGCTAACTGCGCCTTCTCCCTGGAGTCCTCTCAGCTGCTGGAGAGTAGGAGGGTGGCTTGGGTGACAGGGCCACTGGAGAGGACATTGGTCCCACTCTCCAGGGCAGGGGCAACAATGCTGCTGGTGAGGAACTAGGTCCCACTCACCAGGGCAGGGGCATCGGAGCCGCTGGGAAGGATCTCAATCCCACTCCCCAGGGCAGCATCAAAAGAGCCACTGGGGGGATCTTGGATTCACTCCCCAGGGCAGTGGCAACAAGGCTGCTGGAGAGGACATTAGTCCCACTCTCCAGGGCAGGGGTGACAGAGCCACTGGGGAGGGCATAGGTCCCACTCCCCAGGGCAGGGGCAACAGTGCTGCTGGTGAGGACCTTTGTTCCACTCACCAGGGCAGGGGCAACAGATGTGAGTGTGCAGAAATCAGCGGTGCTCTGCCCCGAGGCCAGCGCTTATGCTGGTGCTTTAGGACCGGATACTGTGGGAGTGTCGCGGTCAGGCTTGGGAACAATGGGAAGGGGTGGGCAGAGACCAGTGGTTTCTGCCCTGATGCCAGATCTTCTGCTGGGGTCATGCTAGTGGAGACTGCAGTCCCATCCACCAGACACAGAAAACTCTGCTGCTCAGGAGGGAACCCAACTGCATCACCTCCCGGGCCAGCATCCTCAGATGTCAAATCTATTAAATCCATATCATCCTCAGTCTCTGGATCCTGCTGTTGCGCAAAGTTGAACAACTCCGGTATCAGATCTGGGCCAACTGCCCAGCATCCCTCTGACACAGGGGTGAATTGGACCGTGGTCTCCACTCCCAAGTCTCGGAAATTTGGCACCTCTGTTAATTCTAGGAAACCAGGAGTCTCTGGGGCATTCTGCTGAGTGAGGTCAAACAGCTTTCGGTATGCCTTTTCCAGTTCCCATTCTTGGGTGACAAAACAGTCCAGGTCAGCTCTCAGCTAGGACCCGTCTGGGATATCCTCCTCCCTGACCTCCTGGAGGACCACTCTGCTGCATTGGCAAAGTTGTAATCCTCCCAAAAGTTTTGAATAGTTTTGAATAGTAATCCCGGGCCGCCGAAGCCATAGCCCTCTATGGGATCTTTAGCCCTGGACACAACTGTGCTGCAAACCATCGCAGAGCCCGGTATCCTTCATCCAAGCTCAGCTGTACCTGGACCAGCACATCCAGCTCAGCCACCCGTTCCTCCCAGGGCTGCTCCCCCAGAAACGGCATCTGCAAGTCCGGCTAGAGCCAATACCTTTCCTCTGAGGTTTAGAGGACCTTTCCCAGGTATTTCTGGTGCACTTGGATAATATCCCTCCAGAGCTGCCAGCTGGCATTATCCCTCTCCACCAGCACAAGCTCCAACATATCTGATCCTGGAGATAGATTTGGTGTGATTTGAATGTCCCTTAAGTTAGGAAGCATTCCACCACTGCTACCAATATGACGAAACCCCGCTACCCCTACCGGGTAGTTCCACCAACCTGTGCTCCCTTAACTTGGTAACGCACCCACTGATCTCTCCAGTCACTCAAACCACTAGTCACAACGTAGTGTAGGATGAAAATAAGAACACTTTATTGAAGAACACCCAGGGTTTATATACACAAATAAATGGGTTATCAACACACATTAGAATATAATAGGATCCAAGTTACTGCACACAGAACAACAAGGTGAAATTTCCTGAACAAATACACTACCCTAGCTGGATAGTCTGTAGAGGCCTGGATTGGGCAGATCAGACTGGTTTTCCTGGTCACTCTGTGGCCCCAATAAGCACAGGGTTAATTAGACCCAAGATGGGACTGGGAAGCTGTGAAAGGAGCTTCCCCATGAATGGAGTCCATAGTCTGTGGGCAGGGGCCCTCAGCCCCCTACAGGAGCCCCATTGATGGAGGGTTCTGTCACAGACAGGTTCTCCAAAAAAGGTCACTTTATACCTCTGTCTAAGCTCCCTTCTGCAGTGCTCAGAGAGTTTTTTTGTCCACAAGATATAGTAACATAGTTGTTGAGGCTGAAAAAAAGACATGCATCCATCAAGTCCAGTCCATGCCAAGAACAGCCCTTTTGATCCAGAGGAAGGTGAAAAAAAGCCATCTGAAGCCATTTCCAATTTAGCCCCAAGTGGGTAAAATAATTCCTACCTGACTCCAAATGTCAGTCAGATATTTCCCTGGATCAACATCCTTTCTGCATTGAAGCCATCTGTCATAATTTTCAATATTGTTCTGTGCTAGATAGGCATCCATTGCATTTTTGAAAGCAGTTGCATTATCTGCAAGTACAACATCCCGAGGGAAAGAATTCCATAGCTTTACCACCCTTACTGTAAAGAACCCCTGTCTTTGTTTCAGTTGAAAGCACCTTTCATCTAGTCCTAATGCATGACCTCTTGTTCTTAGTTCAACTCTTTGCGTAAATAATTCATTGGATAGTTCTTTGTACTGACCTTGAATGTATTGGTAAATGGTAATCATATCACCCCTTAGACATTTCTTCTCTAATGTAAACAAACCCAGATTGAATAGTCTCTCTTTATAACTCAGATCCTCCAATCCTTACTTCTCTCTTTCAAGACACTTCTCTCCTCTACTCCTTCTTATATTTCCACTCTGATCTCCCGTTATACCCCATCCCGCCACTTACGTTCGGCCAGTGATTGTCTTCTCTCAGCTCCTTTTGTCTCTACATCCCTGTCACGTATCAAACCTTTTTCTCTCATTGCTCCGTATCTATGGAATGCTCTACCATCCAACCTGCGCCACTGCACCTCTCTGATAACCTTCAAATCTCACTTAAAAATGCACCTCATGGATACAATCTCAACATGCTAGAAGGCACTGATGTTGTAACAATGAACGTTCTTATAAATTATTTACTTTACTGATGTCCCCTGTCATCATCAGAACTAGCACTGTATTCAGCACTTGACCCTTATGTACTCTGTATGTCTCCCATTACCACTTTAGATTGTAAGCTTTCGGGCAGGGACCTCCCACCCGATGTTTCACTCTACAAAGCACCTGTAACCCTGTATTGTTTAAACCCTTAAATTGTAAAGATCTGCGTACACTTGTGGCCCTATATAAATAAACATATTCATTCATTCATTCAGTCCCTTTATCAGTTTTGTTGCACGTCTCTGCACATTTACCAGTTCAACAATGATATAAATTATTTAGCCGATACAGGCTGACAAAATAAAAAATAAATAATAAAATGAACATAAAACTTTTTGAAAAACTTTTGCTAATAAATAAAATAAAAAAAAAAAAATATGCTTAATGTGCTTAAAATCAATTTTAAACAATTTTAAAATCAATTTTAAATAAATTATATCATATTTATAAAAACAATATATGTGTCGGATGGTGGTTACTTATTACATCTGCACTTCAAGCCAATTAACAAACTAAAGATAAGATCAGAGGAAAGGAGAGACCATAGAGGGTCTAGAACGAAGATGGACACAGCACAGGAGCTCAAAGGACCAACTGCAGACCGGAGTAAAAAAGAACTGACAAAGAAGACATACAGGACAGTGGAGCAGAGAGAAAGAGAGTTGCATCGGACAACGAGGCAGATCACACAAGAACAACCAAAGACCACTAGTAGAAGGCGACTACCAAAGAATTGGTCTGGTAAGCGCATTAATATCACTGATACTGGTACTTACTACCTAACTAGCCGATTTCAGTAAGGATTATTCCTGATATATATGATACTATTTTAGTACTAGTGAGAGGTCTCGTCTAATCTATACTGTATATTGGACTGAGTCTCTAATAATCTCGCTCCCTGTACCCTGCACGTCCATCTCCCCTACTTCTTTTTGCACTATTTATACTTTTGGGTGCACTCTCTGATTTTAACCATCACCATCCACTTTTAGAATATAAATTTCTTTTTATTAATACAAATTCCACGTTAGTCACTCACTTCGTAGGAAAAGTAATTTAGACTGTATTTTAACTATTGCACTTAGAAGCTCTGGTGCGCTGTCTTTTTTCTGTCTTTTTTTGTGTTTCATGTCTTTGACCTGAGCTATCCCCGTCTTGAGACGGCAGCAAAGAACTCTAAGGATAATAATCAACAGAACATCTAAAAGTTGTGACTTTTCCAAATAAGGATTATAAAGAACTCCTCCAAATAAACCCCAAGAAAACTTTCCTTACCATTCTTCAATTGATTATTAACTACTAGTGTAAAAGCCCGTTTACATGGGCCAGCATTCTGTGCATTCGGGCAGTCTCTACTGCACGTTACTGCATCGGACAAACATACATCTGGCCTTTTATACTATACTAGTGTAAAAGCCCATGTACATGGGCCAAGGTCCGGGTAATGTTAAGAGGCCGCTACCTCACTGCTCCACGCGATGCAGTCTTGCGTCGCCTCACTCACGCGATGCAATCATGCGTAGTAGAGACTGCCCGAACGCAGGCAATCTCTACTGTGCATGACTGCATTGTGACAAACATCCTAGCGAATTATTATATAGAATAGTTATAACTAGGAGTGGTTAATAAAAAGGCTTTCCTACTTCAGTATCAGAACAAAGTCGATTGTTCAAAGGACTACATTCTATACAGGAGACCTAAATACAACTTTGTCATATTATCTAGTGATATTGTACTTCATTTTGTATATTGCCTCTATTTGCATTTGGTGATTTATGCATTGTGTTGTATATAGCTGAATGTATGTTTGCTAGGCTGCGTTAATATATCCAGAGCTAGGAGAGCGCTGGTTACCTACTCTCTCCTAATTTATGCAGTAACCTGTTGTGAGGCACTGTATAGAAGGCTTTTGCAAAATCCAAGTATACTACATCACCAGAAATTCCCTTGTACAAATTACTACTTACTCTTTACTCAGTCTGACATGATCTATTCTTAATGAAACCATGCTGATTCCTACTAATAATATTGTTTGCCTTAACATAGTTCTGAATACTGTCAATTAGTAACCTTTCTAGTATCTTACCCACTATGGAAGTCAAGCTCACAGGTCTTTTATTTCCTGGTTTGGATCTTGCTCCCTTTTTAAATAATGGAACTAAATCAGCTTTCCTCCAATCTCAGGGCACTATGCCTGACGAAAGTGAATCAATAAATATTAAATATAACGGTCTTGCTATTACTGAACTAAGTTCCTTAAGTACCCTTGGGTGTATAACATCAGGTCCAGGTGCTTTAATCATCATAACCCTCTCCAGTCTCTTTTGGACCTTGTCCTCAGTAAGCCATGTATATGATGAAAGAAACTCTGTGGTTTTGTCTGTTTGCCCATAGTCTGTCATTGCTGCTTTCTTTGTATATTCTGAAGCAAATAATGTATTTAGGGTGTCAGCCATAGCCTTATCCTCACTTATCAATTCACCGTCTCAGTCCTAAGAGGACCAATATCAACCTTAACTTTTTTGTTATTAATATACTTGTAGAATTGTTTAGGGGTTTTCTTGTTCTCATTTGCAATATTTCTCTTATTTTCAATTTTAGCTAGCTTAATTGCTTGTTTGCAGATTTTATTACATTCTTTGTATTTTTTAAATGATGTATCTGACCTGTTTGACTTAAACACTTTAAAAGCCTGTTTCTTATGTATCATTTCCCTGCAAACCACATTATTAAGCCACATTACTTTCAATTTACTCCTCTTGTGCTTATTCCGCAATGTTATATATTGACGCGTATATTTGTTTAAGAGCATTTTAAACATTCCATGATTCTTGTGCATTTTTATCTTTGAAAATGACATCCCACTGAATATCCTTTAATACTTCTTTTAGTTTTGTAAAATTAGCCTTTTTGAAATTGATATATATCACTTTCATGGAATACCCCAGCAAATCATTTCAGAACATGGGTCACAGTTTGTGTTAAAATTCTAGAGAGCTTTCTGCTACAGACTGGTTATTCGTGTGCAACACTCTTCTGCGGATTACTCTTAGATCAATGGTCAGAAAGAAAGGCTCAACCAAAACATGAGTGTTCTCTTAGGTGCTACTGCTCTCATCAGCAGAGCAATTGGTTTCAACTCCTACCGTTAGTGAAGTTCTCTTGCAACTCTCTGTTGTAGTCCTCTTTGCAGGGCTCACCTTTCTTTGTAGCTTTGGGTTACAATCCGCCTGCTTTGGTCCTCTCTCCTTCTGCTTCTGAGGTGCCTTCTTCTGTTCAGCATATGCAGTCCTTGGCAGACTATTGGCAATCCATTTGCCAGATCCTTTTGACCTCCCAGATGGAGCAGAAGGTGGCAGCCAGCAGTCACCGATCCTTGGCACCTCGATAATCCCTCAGATAACCTGGGTCCTTGATTCCTTGGCCCTCTGAAGGTCCATTCCTGTCTTTCCCCAGTATCTTATTATCTTGTGCTGTCTCGCACCTTAAGGATGCACCCAGTATGCCATATGTCCCTTCTCAAGCCTTATGTCCAGGCCCATGCCTCTAATCCCTGTTCTGCTACACCTGCTCCTGTGTCTGTAGATGACTCTGAAGAATCTATGACATCTTGAATTTCTGCCTCTTCTGTGTTAACTTACAGTATCTGCTGAATTGGAAGGGGTACGGTCCTGAGAAATGGTGTTAGAGGGTGGCTTCTGATGTCCATGCTTCATCGCTTGTCCATCTTTCCACCGTTCTGTCCCTTCTAAACCCTCTTTGGACTCCCAGAGGCAGACCTTTTGGGGGGAAGGGGGATATCGTCATGCTCTGTTCATCTTTCCTGTCATCGTTACCATTCCAGGCTTGGTCTTATTTGGTTACGTTGTTTCACCAAATTCCTTGCTTCATGGCCAGGATTTCTCTTTGCTCCAGTGCTTTAACTAGTGCCAGTTTCTTAGTGTTGTTACACGATCTTAGCTTTTCAGCCTGTGTTCTGTTAGTTCCAGTGTCCTTCTGTCTGGCCTTGTATTGATGCCTTGTTGCTGACTTTGGCCTTGTATACTGACCTCTCTTCTATCTCTTGGTCCTGTACCTTGCTTCAGTGGATTCTCCTTTATGACCCAGGTTTGTTATTCGACTATTACCAGCCTGGTGATTTTCTACTCTGCTTCTGTGTTACCGACCCAGTGTCACGGTTTGTTATGACTCTCAGACACAAGTTTTAGGTAAAAACTCAATTTTATTGAAATAATAAAAATGATCACTAGAATGGCAATCACATACATATATATATCATGAGTAAATAGCAAAGACAGTATGCAGACTCTACCGGTCCTGTCAATATACCGGACAGGACAGTCTGAGATAATGGAATAATAGGCTCTACCGGCCTTGCCTAAATACCGGGCAAGGCAGCCCCAATAAGTACACAGTGTAGGCTCTACCGGCCCTGCCAATACCAGGTAAGTCAACCTGCAGATGGAATAGCGTCAAGGTTCTACCGGCCTTACCTAAATACCGGGCAAGGCAGCCCCAATAAGTACACAGTGTAGGCTCTACCGGCCCTGCCAATACCAGGTAAGGCAACCTGCAGATGGAATAGCGTCAAGGTTCTACCGGCCTTACCTAAATACCGGGCAAGGCAGCCCCAATAAGTACACAGTGTAGGCTCTACCGGCCCTGCCAATACCAGGTAAGGCAACCTCAGATGGAATGTGGCAAAAGGTTCTACCGGCCTTACCAATACCGGGTAAGGCAACCTGAAGAGCAACGCGAAGCAAGGTTCTACCGGCCTTACCAATACCGGGCAAGGCAGCCCAGAGGTATTAATAGCTGTCGGATGATAATGACAGAGTGACAGGATCGTAAGCAAACCAGTGTCCGCACACTGAGACCAACAGAAGAATCGTATAGCCGCAAGGCTTAGGAGCAAACCAGTGTCCTCACACTGGACTATCAATTGAATCGGATAGCCGCAAGGCTTTGGAGCAAACCAGCGTCCACACGCTGGGACCAGCT
The DNA here is from genome assembly GCA_037306005.1 of Rhinophrynus dorsalis. Taxonomy (NCBI): domain Eukaryota; kingdom Metazoa; phylum Chordata; class Amphibia; order Anura; family Rhinophrynidae; genus Rhinophrynus; species Rhinophrynus dorsalis. Next base: position 510,719,106 of record CM074722.1, on the reverse strand, counting down.
ACTGAATCGTATAGCCGATAGGCTTTGGAGCAAACCAGTGTCTGCACACTGGACTAACAACTGAATCGTGTAGCCGCAAGGCTTTGGAGCAAACCAGCGTCCTCACGCTGGGACCAACCACTGAATAGTGTAGCCGATAGGCTTAAGAGCAAACCAATGCCCGCACACTGGACTAACAACTGAATCGTGTAGCCGCAAGGCTTTGGAGCAAACCAGCGTCCGCACGCTGGGACCAACCACTGAATAGTGTAGCCGATAGGCTTAAGAGCAAACCAGTGTCCGCACAGTGGACTAACAACTGAATCGTGTAGCCGCAAGGCTTTGGAGCAAACCAGCGTCCGCACGCTGGGACTAACCAGCAATGTCGCCGACGCGACCAAGCAGAAGGTCGCCAGGATCACAGGAGGCAGGCGAGGAGATGACAGGAACCAGCAGTGATCAGTCAGGTCAGGAAACAGCAGAGAAGAAGGTCAGCAGGAACTGCAACCCCAGAGTACTAGGCCGGAACCAGGACTGGAATAACTCAGCATGCAGGAGACACTGGAACAGTTGTAATCAGGAACTCAGGAACACAGGAACAGAGGCCCAACCATCACTGGACATAGTGATAGCAAACAGGTCAGAAACAACACGAAAGGGCACTCAAAGGGTGCCCAATCCAGGTTTAAATACGCAATATGAGGCGGGCTAAATGCAGACAGCCAATAGAAGACCCCTACTGGTGACAGACAGTGAAATGCATCAATCACGGGCACCGTGATACCCAGTCTGTACAACCATTCTGCTTCCTCAGCCCCTGTTGCCGGAGGTTGTCTCTCCAGTACACAAAGCTTTTCCCGGTGCTCCGGACAGAGGTTTCCAGGCCAATGTGACTACTGGCCCAGATGATCATGGTCTGACTACTGTGACCACCAGAGGGAAGTACAGATTTTGTTAGGATATTGTATTATGAACCCACCTGTGGCAGAGGTATGGATTCGGATTTAATATGGTGGATGATGTACCAGCCTGTGACAAATGGAGGCATGGGTTTGCATAACGTGCTGTCAGTGATGTGCTTACCTGTATCAGATGGAGGCACATACGTGGTTAGGATACTATCAATGGTGTACTTACCTGTATCAGATGGAGGCACATACGTGGTTAGGATACTATCAATGGTGTACTTACCTGTATCAGATGGAGGCACAGATTTGGTTAGGATACTATCAATGGTGTACTTACCTGTATCAGATGGAGGCAAATACGTGGTTAGGATACTATCAATGGTGTAATTACCTTTGTCAGATGGAGGCACATACGTGGTTAGGATACTATCAATGGTGTAATTACCTTTGTCAGATGGAGGCATATACTTGGTTAGGATACTATCAATGGTGTACTTACCTGTATCAGATGGAGGCACATACTTGGTTAGGATACTATCAATGGTGTACTTACCTGTATCAGATGGAGGCACATACGTGGTTAGGATACTATCAATGGTGTATTTGCCTTTGTCAGATGGAGGCACATACTTGGTTAGGATACTATCAATGGTGTACTTAAGTGTATCATATGGAGGCATATACTTGGTTAGGATACTATCAATGGTGTACTTACCTGTATCATATGGAGGCACATACTTGGTTAGGATACTATCAATGGTGTACTTACCTGTATCAGATGGAGGCACAGATTTGGTTAGGATACTGTCAGTGATGATTCCGGAGATGCAGAGTACAAACACCATGGGAATAGCAATAACGCAGAAATGGAACACGTCTGTCATAAACATCTGAAAGAGAGAACATGCCGTGTCAGTAGACTATATTCACAATGATGTAACTGTCCTTCAGGGAACAAATAAACATCACCCAACTTTTAACTCATTAAAAAGGTATTTTAACCCTTTGAATGCTAGAGAGGAGTAGAAGGGGTTGCTTCACACCGTGAAGCATTCAAGGGGTGAAAATCCCCATTTAGATTGTTTTCTTTCTCATTATTTACAGTTTTAATGAGTTACATTTTAAAGGTAAAACAAAAAAGAAGTAAAAATAAAATGTAACAAGGGTTCAAACGTCCTGTAAAATGAAAGTTACAATTATTAAAGAAAAACTGCTATTAGAATATTATATCAAACATGATAGATTAATATGATTCAATGTGCAACAGACTTGTCATTCTGTAATATTACATTATTATATAATACCAGAAAGACTAATATGAACTAATGTACTACATATCTGTCATCCTATATAATAATTCGCTAAGTTGTGTGTAACGCCCGACATGCGCAGTAGACACTCGGCGAGTGCGGCAATCATGCGCAGTAGAGACTGCCCGCGCACACGGCTGATACAGAGCTGGGCGCTCCGAAGGAGCGTCCAGCTCTGTATCAGCCGTGGCGAGGGCAGTCTCTACTGCGCGCGACTGGCTGCCAGAGGCACTGTGGCCCGTGTAACGGGCTGTTCAACTAGTTCTGTAATATTACATTATTATATAATACCTGAAAGGATATGAACGGATTTATTATACAGCTGTCATTCTGTAACATTATATTATCCTATCATATGAGAGGAAAATATGATCTAATGTACGATACAGCTGTCATTCTGTAATATTACATTACCCTTCTGTATCACGAGAGGATAATATGATCTAATGTACTCTGTCTATAATTCTGTAATGTACACTATCCTACTGTATCACATGAAAGGATAATATGATCTAATGTACTATATATATCTGTCATTCTGTAATATTACATTATCCTATCACATAAGAGGATAATATGATCTAATGCACTATATATAGCTGTCATTCTGTAACATTATATTATCCTATCACATGAGAGGTTAATATGATCTAATGTACTCTGTCTATAATTCTGTAATGTACATTACCCTACTGTATCACATGACAGGATAATATGATCTAATGTACTATATATATATAGCTGTCATTCTGTAACGTTATATTATCCTATCACATGAGAGGATAATATGATCTAATGTACTATATATATATAGCTGTCATTCTGTAATGTTATATTATCCTATCACATGAGAGGATAATATGATCTAATGTACTCTGTCTATAATTCTGTAACGTACATTACCCTACTGTATCACATGAGAGGATAATATGATCTAATGTACTATATATAGCTGTCATTCTGTAACATTACATTATCCTTTAACCCTTTGAGTGCCAGAGGGGTACACAATGCAACACATTGCTTTGCAATAAATTGTGTACCCCTCTGGTACTCAAAGGGTTAATACATAAAAGTTTAATGCATGAAATGCTAATATGATCTGATCTAATATACTATACATCTGCCATTCTATAACATTACATTATCATATCCTATATAATAATTAGCTAATGTATGTTTGTCAGAAGCTGTCATGCACAGTACAGATGGCTGCGCACCCTGCAGTCATGCGCAGTACAGACTGCCCACGCCGCGGCTGATAACGGAGCGGGACACTCCGAATTCAGACCATAGTCGGTGCGCAGAGAGGACCACGGTCTGAATTCGCTGCGCCCCGCTCCATTATCAGCCGCGGCGCAGGCAGTCTGTAATGTGCATGACTGCACCACGGCCGTTGCTGCCTGGCACTGTGGCCCGTGTACATAGGCTCTTCAACTAGTAATACATGAAAGGCTAATATGATCCAAAATACTATATATCTGTCATTCTGCAATATTATCTTTTCACTTCAGACATGAAATGCAAATATGATCTAATGTACTATACACATGCCATTCTGCAGTATTACATTATCATATTATATATTTACATAAAGGGCTAATATGATCAAACATGCTATCTGTAATATTACAATTAAAAGCTTTCCCAGTTGCCGAGGGTACTACCACCAGCAGACAGTGAATCTGCAGATGTGATGATCTGGCAATATGTCTCTGTACATTTCACCTTATGTGGTACCGTAACCATACATGGCAATGTAGTGGAGACCAATACTATGCAGAGAATAAGGGAGCATCTGCAGACTTTCCATCCTGCAGAATAAGCCAAGCTTACAGCAAGGAGGGTGAATTATTTTTATTGAGTGTGATGAGCCATGAGAAGCATCAGTCACCAACCACCATCATCCAGCATGCTTCCCATACATTCCACATACTTATATCTCCTTTGCAGCCTTGCTGGGGTCATTTGTAAAGAAGTTACAAGGGAAATGGATAGTGTTTCCTGTCCGTGAACTGACAGTGTTTTCATCATATCCTGATGGTGGTATTAGATTTCACTAGTCAGCCTGGTTTTGCCACCTGCAACTGTTCTCTGGTTCTGGAAGTCACTCCACATCTGCTGGATGAAGCAGTTTATCATTGTCATGCTGTATCTTCTGGTTCTGGAGCTCACTGTGTTCAATCAGACCATTGAGGTAGGCACTGATGGATGTGAGGAGCACCACCACATAATCCCCAAACAGTAAAGAATCTGTTGTGCTGCCTTACCTTATCAACAACAGCTGGAGTAGATTTCCCTAATCCCTGCTGTACCTGAGCCCCTGATGGTGTTGCTGGTGGTACCTGTTGCACTGGTGGCACAGCTGGTAGTGTTGTACCCTCTAAAGTCCTACCTTTCTCACTCCAAAATCTCTTCAGAGATCTGCTCAAAGCCCCTGATGGTTTGACTGTCAAGATTGACACAGAACACAGGGCCCTAAGACCCAGAGGCCTGCCTAGTAGTAAGCATAGAGATATATTTATTGTTGTTTGCTTAACTATGCCAGAAATATATCATGCGTTGCAGCACAGAGCTAGGAGAAATAAAGTTTGCAGGCTACAACATACACATCTTTAATGTTTTGGCGCCTCACACTTTGAGGAAGCAGTAGGAATTAAAGGCCCTAACAGATAATCTACACAATTTGGAGGTGCGATACAGTTGGAGGTCTACCGTCCATCTGGTTGCTACCTAGAAAGACTTATCCGCCATGAAACAGGATCCAATGGACTGGATTTCTGGATCACAGTCTAGGGCCCCTCTTCAAAGAAACTTCTGTCTTGGTTTCTGACCCTGCCATGTCTTTTGGTTTATGCTCTTGGATCATGCTTCTGTTTTTGTTGCACTAATAAAGGTGTATTGTAGTGTTGAGCGAGCATGCTCGGCCGATGCTCGGATCGGCTCGAGCATCGCTCTGCTCGGCACATGGCGGTACTCGTACGAGTACCGCATGTGCTCGCCCGCCATGTTCGGGTCTCCTCCCCGCACGTTTTGCGGCTGCTGCGCAGCCAATAAACGTGCAGGGAGGCTCTGACATCGGTGTAATGCCAGCAGCCATGTTGGCTGCTGGCATTACACTGATTGGCTGGCCAGAACCCGTGGTCAGGTGCTGTATAGCACCTGACCATCGAGTTCGGCTCAGTCTGAGCCAGGGAGAGCTGAGGATAGGAAGGGAAAGGCAGTGTAGGGAGGAAAAAAACAAAAATTGTGAAAAAAAAAGAACCAAAAGTCCTTTTTAGGACTACTGTGTGTGGGGGCAGCAGGTTATTTGGTGTGGGGGGAAAAAAACAAAAAAAAAAAAAAAAAAATATATATATTCTGTTTAGTGTGCAAAGTTGCAGATTAGAGCACATTCTGTTTAGTGTGCACAGTTGCAGATTAGAGCACATTCTGTTTAGTGTGCAAAGTTGCAGATTAGAGCACATTCTGTTTAGTGTGCAAAGTTGCAGATTAGAGCACATTCTGTTTAGTGTGCAAAGTTGCAGATTAGAGCACATTCTGTTAAGTCTTCAAACTAAAATATCAAAGTCACGTATTCCATTCAGTGTGCGTCGCCGCAGTTTAGCAGCACATTCTGAGTACTGTGCAGAGTTGCAGAATAGGAAGAAATACTGTTAAGTCTTCAAACTAAAATATCAAAGTCACATATTCCATTCAGTGTGCTTCGCCGCAGTTTAGCAGCACATTCTGTGTACTGTGCAGAGTTGCAGAATAGGAAGAAATACTGTTAAGTCTTCAAACTCAAATATCAAAGTCACATATTCCATTCAGTGTGCTTCGCCGCAGTTTAGCAGCACATTCTGTGTACTGTGCAGAGTTGCAGAATAGGAAGAAATACTGTTAAGTCTTCAAACTAAAATATCAAAGTCACATATTCCATTCAGTGTGCTTCGCCGCAGTGTAGCAGCACATTCTGTGTACTGTGCAGAGTTGCAGAATAGGAAGAAATACTGTTAAGTCTTCAAACTAAAATATCAAAGTCACATATTCCATTCAGTGTGCTTCGCCGCAGTGTAGCAGCACATTCTGTGTACTGTGCAGAGTTGCAGAATAGGAAGAAATACTGTTAAGTCTTCAAACTAAAATATCAAAGTCACATATTCCATTCAGTGTGCTTCGCCGCAGTGTAGCAGCACATTCTGTGTACTGTGCAGAGTTGCAGAATAGGAAGAAATACTGTTAAGTCTTCAAACTAAAATATCAAAGTCACATATTCCATTCAGTGTGCTTCGCCGCAGTTTAGCAGCACATTCTGTGTACTGTGCAGAGTTGCAGAATAGGAAGAAATACTGTTAAGTCTTCAAACTAAAATATCAAAGTCACATATTCCATTCAGTGTGCTTCGCCGCAGTGTAGCAGCACATTCTGTGTACTGTGCAGAGTTGCAGAATAGGAAGAAATACTGTTAAGTCTTCAAACTAAAATATCAAAGTCACATATTCCATTCAGTGTCTTTCACCGCCGTTTAACAGCCTATTTTGTGTACTCTGCAGAGTTGCAGAATTATAAGAAATACTGTTAAGTTTTCAAACTCAAATATTAAAGTCACATATTCCATTCAGTGTCTTTCACCGCCGTTTAACAGCCTATTCTGTGTACTCTGTACAGTTGCAGAATTATAAGAAATACTGTTAAGTTTTCAAACTCAAATATTAAAGTCACATATTCCATTCAGTGTCTTTCACCGCCGTTTAACAGCCTATTCTGTGTACTCTGTACAGTTCCAGAATTATAAGAAATACTGTTAAGTTTTCAAACTCAAATATTAAAGTCACATATTCCATTCAGTGTGTTTCAACGCCGTTTAACAGCCTATTCTGTGTACTCTGCAGAGTTGCAGAATAGTAAGAAATACTGTTAAGTTTTCAAACTCAAATATTAAAGTCACATATTCCATTCAGTGTGTTTCACCGCCGTTTAGCAGCCTATTCTGTGTACTGTGCAGAGTTGCAGAATTATAAGAAATACTGTTAAGTTTTCAAACTCAAATATCAAAGTCACATATTCCATTCAGTGTGCTTCGCCGCAGTGTAGCAGCACATTCTGTGTACTGTGCAGAGTTGCAGAATAGGAAGAAATACTGTTAAGTCTTCAAACTAAAATATCAAAGTCACATATTCCATTCAGTGTCTTTCACCGCCGTTTAACAGCCTATTCTGTGTACTCTGCAGAGTTGCAGAATTATAAGAAATACTGTTAAGTTTTCAAACTCAAATATTAAAGTCACATATTCCATTCAGTGTCTTTCACCGCCGTTTAACAGCCTATTCTGTGTACTCTGTACAGTTGCAGAATTATAAGAAATACTGTTAAGTTTTCAAACTCAAATATTAAAGTCACATATTCCATTCAGTGTCTTTCACCGCCGTTTAACAGCCTATTCTGTGTACTCTGTACAGTTGCAGAATAATAAGAAATACTGTTAAGTTTTCAAACTCAAATATTAAAGTCACATATTCCATTCAGTGTGTGTCACCGCCGTTTAACAGCCTATTCTGTGTACTCTGTACAGTTCCAGAATTATAAGAAATACTGTTAAGTTTTCAAACTCAAATATTAAAGTCACATATTCCATTCAGTGTGTTTCAACGCCGTTTAACAGCCTATTCTGTGTACTCTGCAGAGTTGCAGAATAGTAAGAAATACTGTTAAGTTTTCAAACTCAAATATTAAAGTCACATATTCCATTCAGTGTGTGTCACCGCAGTTTAGCAGCCTATTCTGTGTACTCTGCAGAGTTGCAGAATAGTAAGAAATACTGTTAATTTTTCAAACTCAAATATTAAAGTCACTTATTCCATTCAGTGTGTGTCACCGCAGTTTAGCAGCCTATTCTGTGTACTCTGCAGAGTTGCAGAATAGTAAGAAATACTGTTAAGTTTTCAAACTCATATATATTAAAGTCATATATATCGTGTAAGATGAAGAAGGCGGGTAAAAAGGGACGGGGAAGTGGACGTGATCCTGAAAGTTCAGGGCGCGGGTCAGGACGCGGAGAAACTGTGCCTGGTGCCAGAGCACAAGAAAGAAAGACATCCACCATACCTAGCTTCATGTCTGATTTCACAGGGCGTCGCAGGACATCACTCTCGAGGTCCGACCAGTGCGAACAGGTGGTCGGTTGGATGACAGCTGATACTGCTTCCAGTCGGTTAAGCACCACCCTGTCTTCCACCAAGTCCACTCTCAGTAGCCAAGAGTCTGGTCAACATAATCCTCACTCTGATCATCCTTCCTCCCACCATACACGGTCTGGTCAAAGAAGTGATCCCACACTGGGATATAGTGATGAGCTCGTCTCATCACCAATCCTTCATTTGACCCTCTCTCCAAGCACGCTTGCAGAGGAACATGACATCTTGTGCCCTGATTCACAACCTCTAGAGGCTACCCAATCACAAGAAGATGACAGATGTGAACGGCATTTAAGGTCAAAGGAAGTAGTGGATGATGATGATGATGATGATGAGACACAGTTGCCATTAAATCAACCACTATTTCCGTCTCAAGACCTTGTTGAGGAGAATGTTATACAGTTGTCAATGACTGAGTATGTGGTGGGATCAAGACTTGAGGAGGATGATCAGAGTGAGGAAGTGGAGGAGGACTTGGTGGACGATGAGGTGACTGACCCCACCTGGGAAGGTGTAGAGCCGAGCGATGACAGCAGTCCTGAGGGTGAGCCATCTGCAGCACCGCAACAGGCTGGAAGAGGCAGTGGTGTGGCTACAGAAAGAAGGCGGACCGCACCAAACCGGCCCGCAAATGTTCCACGGAGCACCCCCTTGCGTAAATCTACCTTGCCAAGGGGTAGGTGTTCCGCGGTATGGCGTTTTTTTAAGGAAAGTGCGGACGACAAAAGAATTGTAGTTTGCAACCTGTGCCACACCAGAATGAGCCGAGGCATGAACACTAGAAACCTCACCACCACCAGCATGATCCGACACATGGCATCCAAGCACCGTAGTAAGTGGGAGGAACGCCTGGATCGCCCATCTGTGTCTGCAGGCCACACCACTGCCTCCTCTTCCCCTGTTTTCGGTGCCGGCCAATCGCCTGTCGAAGGCGCAGGCCCGCATACCTCCCGCCCTGCACCTGTACCATCTGAAGCACCATCAGCGACCACATCCACTTCCCTGTCCCAGCACAGCGTCCAAATGTCGTTACCCCAGGCATTTGAGCGCAAGAGAAAGTACCCAGCCACCCACCCACAGGCCATAGCACTAACCTCACACCTTTCAAAATTACTGGCCATCGAAATGCTGCCATTTAGGCTTGTGGACACTGAGTCCTTCCGCAGCCTGATGGCAGCAGCTGTCCCTCGGTACGCGGTCCCCAGCCGCCACTACTTTTCCCGGTGTGCCATCCCCGCATTACACCACCATGTGTCCCGTAACATCACCCGTGCCCTGACCAACGCAGTTACTGGGAAGGTCCACTTAACGACTGACACATGGACAAGTGCTTGTGGCCAGGGACGCTACATTTCCCTGACGGCACACTGGGTGAATGTCGTGGAGGCTGGGAGCGACTCGGACCCTGGGATGGCACGGGTGCTACCCACGCCGAGGATTGCGGGCCCTACCTCCATCAGGGTTTCCGCCAGCACCTACGTTATTGGCTCCTCCTCCTCCGTTTCCACCTCCGAATTCTCTACACGCAGCGCCACTCCCCCATCAGCCAGTAGCTGGAAGCAGTGTAGCACTGCAGTGGGGAAGCGTCAACAGGCCGTGCTGAAGCTGATCTGCCTTGGGGACAAACAGCACACGGCCTCAGAGCTGTTGCAGGGGATTAGTCACCAGACCGAGCAGTGGCTCTCGCCACTCAACCTGCAACCAGGCATGGTTGTGTGTGATAATGGGCGTAACTTGGTGGCGGCTTTGGAGCTCGGCAAGCTCACACACGTACCATGCCTAGCGCATGTATTTAATTTAGTGGTGCAGCGATTTCTAAAAACCTACCCCAATGTGCATGATCTCTTGACCAAGGTGCGCCGCGTGTGTGCACATTTCCGTAAGTCATCTACAGCTTCGGCCGGCCTGTTGAAGCTGCAGCAGCGCTTACAATTGCCAGCTCACCGGCTGCTGTGTGACGTGAGCACGCGCTGGAACTCCACCTTCCACATGTTGGCCCGGCTTTGTGAGCAGCAGAGGGCAGTAGTGGAGTACCAGCTGTTACACGGTCGTCGCCTCTCCGTTCAACTTCCTGTAATCAGAAGTGAGGAGTGGGAATGGATGTCAGACCTCTGCGAGGTTTTACGCAATTTTGAGGAATCGACACAGATGGTGAGCGGCGATAACGCTATTATCAGTGTAACCATCCCACTTCTGTGTCTACTGAAACGCTCGCTGCTCACAATTAAAACCGACGCTTTGCATGTGGAAGAGGTGGAAATGGGGGAGGAAGAGCTTACACAAGGTGATAGCCAGAGCACCCTCACTTCGTCTTCTCAGCGACAATTGGAGGAGGCGGAGGAGGAGGAGGAGGAGGAGGAGGAAGACACGGTTGCCTCCGCTACAGAGGGTAGCCATGGAACTTTAGTTCCATCTCTTCAGCGTGGGTGGGCAGAAGAGGAGGAAGAGGATGAGGATATTGAGAGTCATCCTCCTGGTGAGGACAGCGAAATCTTGACTGTTGGTACTCTGGCACACATGGCTGACTTTATGTTAGGCTGCCTTTCCCGTGACCCACGCGTTATATGCATTTTAAACAACACGGATTACTGGGTGTTCACCCTTCTGGACCCCCGCTACAAAGAGAATTTCTCATCTCTCATTCCTCCGGTGGAGAGGACAAGCAAAATGGTGCAATACCAGAAGGTTCTTGTCGAAAAATTGCTCCAAAATTTTCCATCTGACAACGCTGGCGGCAGAGTACGTGCTACCTTGGCCAACAGAGAAGGGGAGAAAAGGGGAGCACACAGCAGTTCCGAGAAAGGCAGGGCAACACTCTCCAAGGCGTGGGACACCTTCATGACACCCCGCCAGCACCCTCACCCTGATGCGCAGCCTAGTGTCACAAGGAGGGAAAAGTTTTGGAAGATGGTGAAGGAGTACGTAGCAGACCGTGTCAGCGTCCTCAATGATCCCTCTGTGCCTTACAACTACTGGGTGTCCAAGCTGGACACGTGGTATGAACTGGCACTCTACGCCTTGGAGGTGCTGGCCTGCCCTGCCGCCAGCGTTCTGTCTGAGCGGGTATTTAGTGCTGCTGGTGGCATCATAACAGATAAGCGTATCCGCCTTTCCACCGACAATGCTGATAGGTTGACACTTATAAAAATGAACAAGGCCTGGATTTCCCCTGACTTCTCCACTCCACTGGAGGAAAGCCCCGGGGGAACATAAACTCACTTTATATATGTTATTTACAATGATGGGAATACTCTGTATTCCCATTCACCCCTTCCACCCAAAAAACGGGTATATGGTTGACTCTTAATCTTCTCATCCTCCTCCTCCTCTTCCATATGCCCTGTGCTATAATTTTTATATAGGGCCAGCTCACCAGCGGGCCCTGTGATATAATTTTTATATAGGGTCAGCTCACCAGCGGGCCCTGTTTGACAATTTTTATATAGGTCAGCTCACCAGCGGGCCTTCTCATATAATGTTTTATTGGGTCAGCTCTCTAGCGGGCCCTCTCATATAATGTTTTATAGCGTCAGCTCACTAGCGGGCCTTCGCATATAATGTTTAGGATGGTCAGCTCTGCAGCAGACCCTCACCCATAATGTTTTAGATGGTCAGCTCAGCGCACGTTTCCCTCTTAATCATGGCCTCAGTTCTGAAAATCAAGGAAATTTTTGGGAGAATTTGCCTCTGCGCACGTTTCCCTCTTAATCATGGCCTCAGTTCTGAAAATCAAGGAAATTTTTGGGAGAATTTGCCTCTGCGCACGTTTCCCTCTTAATCATGGCCTCAGTTCTGAAAATCAAGGAAATTTTTGGGAGAATTTGCCTCTGCGCACGTTTCCCTCTTAATCATGGCCTCAGTTCTGAAAATCAAGGAAATTTTTGGGAGAATTTGCCTCTGCGCACGTTTCCCTCTTAATCATGGCCTCAGTTCTGAAAATCAAGGAAATTTTTGGGAGAATTTGCCTCTGCGCACGTTTCCCTCTTAATCATGGCCTCAGTTCTGAAAATCAAGGAAATTTTTGGGATAATTTGCCTCTGCGCACGTTTCCCTCTTAATCATGGCCTCACTTCAGAAAATCGATGAAATTTTTGGGAGAATTTGCAGATGATATACAAGTAAATATACAGCAAATACTGTTTGGTAACAATTTTTCGCCTAAAGTCGTTTTTATTTTCCTTTTTGTGTGTTTTACGGTCAGTCTGTAAAAATGGCGTACTACGGGCGAAAGATCGTTCCCAGCAGCGATGTTGGAGTCCAAGGTGCATCCAGACATCCTCCCTATGCTGTCCCTGAACCATTTCTGTAGTGTTTCCATCTTTTTCTGCCCTTTTCCTATGGACCAGGCACCCTCCCCTCATCAGAGCAGGGGGTGCCTGGTGTAATGCTCGAGTCCTCCCATTGACTTCAATGGGGCTCGGGTGCTCGGCCGAGCACTCGAGCCTCAGGGGGTGCTCGGTCAGAGCACCCGAACATCCGAGCATTGGGGTGCTCGCTCATCACTAGTGTATTGCATTGTATCTTTTGTGTGTCCTGTCTGGTTCCTGTTCCCTAACAGTACACAAGGACCGTGAACTCAGGAGACGCAGGCAGTCTACCGAATATTTTTTTCAGGCTGGACCAGGTAGACCAGTGCATGGACCAGTTTGCTGCAGCCCTCCAGGCTTTGTTGCTCCGTACTGAGCATCTGGTTCCACAGCCTCAGTGGTCCTTGGCGCAGGATGACCCTACAGCTGCTGCTGCTCCCGCTCTGGCTGCTAATGGTGATTCCAATGTTGCGAGAGGTATGACAGGGTCTGCTCCGCTTCCCCAGCATTATGGGGGTGACCCTTACCAATGCAGAGGTTTTCTAAACCAGGTTGGCATATATCTGGAGATGGTACCACAGTCCTTCCTGTCTGATAGGATTAAGGTGGGCCTCGTGATTTCCTTACTCTCTGACAGGGCCTTGGCTTGGGCTACTCCCCTTTGGGAGACTCAGAAACCTATTGTATACAATTACCTTGAGTTTGTGGCATCCTTTAAAAGGGTATTTGATCTACCGGGCCTCTCCACCTTGGCTGCCAAGCACCTAATGTCCATCCAGCAGGGTACTAGGACAGTTTCCGATTATGCCATACAGTTTCGAACCCTGGCAGCTGAGGTTGGTTGGAATAATGAGGCTCTCGTGGCTGCTTTCTCTAATGGGCTTTTGGATACGGTTAAAGATGAGATTGCAGCCAGGGACCTTCCCAGTGATTTAGAGGAACTGGTCTCATATTGTATTCTGATTGACTCTCAAATCCATGAGAGACCTTCCTTTAGGGAGCGCCCGCAGAGGCATCCCATCCGTTTAACTCCCAGCCTTTCTTCCCCACCCGTGCCTCCCTCTCCTCCCGCACCTCCTAGTCTCGAAACCTTAGGCGATGTGGAGCCCATGCAGATTGGGTTCACTTGCCTTTCAGATGAGGAAAGGACCTTGAGGAGGAGGAAGGGCCTGTGCCTTTACTGCGGTAAGGCAGGGCATCTACTGCAAATTTGCCCCATAAGTCAAGGAAATGGGTCCTGTAAGGGACAGACCTTAGGTGGCATTTCAGTGTCCCCAGATATCCATCCAGATAAACCACTAGTCTCCTTTGGGCTCTCTTGGGGCAAAAGTTCCAATACTTCAGAGGCACTTATTAACTCCGGTGCAGCGGGCCTCTTTATTGATAGTGACTTTGCCCAGAAGCACTCCCTTCCATTGCAGCTCCGTACCACTCCACTTGCACTAGAGGCGATTGATGGTAGACGCATACAGCCACCGCAGGTTACCCATGAAACCGCTCCTTTGTCTATGGCTGTAGGGGCTCTCCATCACAAAACCTTACAATTCCAGGTGATCCACTCTCCTCACTATCCTGTGATCCTAGGTTATCCGTGGTTGCGCAAACACAATCCCACAGTCGATTGGGTAAGGGCTGAAGTCATGGCATGATCACCCAACTGTTCCAAGACATGCCTAGTAAAAGTGGGGAGTGTGCTAACCACATCCTCGGTCTCTCTGCTACCTGAAGAATACCGTGATGTATTCGATAAGGGCCGGGCTGGTGAGCTCCCGTCTCACCGTCCATACGATTTTACCCTCTTTCTGTCATGGAGAATAAGGCCAAGGAGGAGTACGTTGTGGATGCGCTATCCTGGGGGTTCATCCACAATCCTCGTCTCCTGCCGGGGCCAGATTCTTCTTTGTGAAGAAAAAGAGTGGTGAACGGAGACTCTGTATTGACTATAGGAGGCTCAATCATTTCACGGTTAAGAATGCCTACCCTATTCCACTGGTTACTGAGCTATTTGATCGATTGATAGGGTCTAAGATATTCACTAAGCTCGACCTGCGAGGTGCATATAATTTGGTATGGATAAAGGAGGGCTATGAATGGAAAACCACATTTAACACCAGGAGCAGGCATTACAATACCTTGCAATGCCCTTTGGTCTCTGAAATGCTCCTGCGGTTTTCCAAGAATTCTTGAATGATGTCCTCCGGGACATGCTCCAACAATGCGTGGTGGTATACTTAAGCATCATTCTGATCCATTCCTCCTCCATGGAAAGACACCAAGCAGATGTAAACTGAGTTCTGCAAAGAAGAGAAAATAACCTATTTTAAGTGTGAGTTCCACTGCAAACAGGTCACCTTCTTGGGGTACGTAATTTCAGAGGTTGGTTTCGCTATGGACCCTGAAAAACTCCCAGCTGTTTTCGAGTGGCCACAACCCGTAGGTCTCCACTCCCTTCAATGTTTCCTCAGGCTGTTACTAATGGCTCAACAAGGAGAACTGAGCCGTGGGACTGAATACGAGGTGATGTTCCCCTGGAGTACTCCACCAATGGTCACTTAACATGGGGGTCGAACATTCGGACTAAGGACTGAGTATGTCTTGAACATTTGGATTACGGGTTACTATGTCTCGTTGTTCGATGAACGGATCCCGGGGTGGCGGGAACATTCGTCCCGTTTTCGGACCACGAAGAACCGTTGAGGTATTGGTTGACTCTTTGAATATACAACACGCTGATTGGTCGACTTCGAGACAGTGCTCCCATGCTGTTGACTCAACGGCTTTTTGGGACTCAGCCATTGTGCTCACCAAAAATGTGTATTGGGACTTATTAAGCCTACACCCCCCACTGGGACTCATGGACAGCTAAACTCAATCATGTCTGGCCACTCTGGGGCGGGGTAGGCCCACCCTGAGATCCTGGGATGGGGGAAACGGGCCAGTCGTGTTTGACCTAGTTTTGTAGCTCCTCTTCCCATTGGTTCATACACAAGCCCAGCCCTTACGTCCCTCGCCCCTCCCAGCTGCATTGTTCTATTGTTTATGTGTGTATAAAAGAATGCTGTATGTTGCAATAAAGTGTGTTCATTTGGAGCAAGCAGTCTCCGTGTGTCATGCTTGCCTGGATGGTCTAAAGGGTCCACTCTGACTACCATCCTCAGAAGCATATAAGAGCTATTCACTCTCTGTTCCTGTGGATCTGGCATTCGATCAGCGTACACTTCAAACCTTCGATCCCCGGTGCTCGATGCGGATTCTGTGCTTGACTCAGCTTACCATTCGGTGCTCAATTCAGCCTCGAAGGAAGCTGTCCTTGTTGGTGGAATAGTGTATCGGCCTCGCCGGTCCTCGTACAACCGGGCAGTTCAATGGGTGTTGTCCAACCTCGAGAGCGGAGAATTCGAATACGACGGCCCAGGACTTCCCAGCTTCCTTGGTTACCGTTATATTGGTGGCAGACGACAGGATCGAACTGCAACCAGCATCCAGGGGGAGGTACAGCCGCTGGCTTGACCCCGGTTTCAGCAATGGGATCGAACTGAAACCAGCATCCAGGGGGAGATACAGCCGCTGGCTTGACCCCGGTTTCAGCAACAGATTCTCTCACTCTCCAGAGGTCAAAAACCCCAACCAGAGACCTGGCTGCCAGCGTTATGGCAGAACTGTATAAGCATGTCCCTCTGGCCACGTTGCAGAACTCGGTTGCTCAGTGGGGACACAGTACCACAGCACTAAGAAAACCGGATTTGGTGCAAATGTTACTGGCCATGGATGCAGAGACCGCAGATTTGGTCCAACAGATGAATTTGCCCGCAGAGGATCACCCAACACATTGGCCTGACCACCCCGGAACGCCAGGGTCGACAAGGTGAAGTCTCAACTACCGGCCGTCTCGATCAGCAATTGACGACGGGGCCGCCCGGAGGGTGTTCCATGGTGAGGATTGTCGCACAATGGCTACCATTGTATGGACCCAATCCATCGATCGAGGTGGTCAACCGTGTTATGGCACAAGCTCGGGAGGATTGGACAATGAGTATACGGGAGGTGGCTCCGATGGCGGAGGGCCTCCCCAAGGCAGTCAAAGTGGGTATCCCAGTAACTCACCAGACTTTTCTGACATTCAACAACACAAAGGGAGATATCGATGGGTTCTTGAGGAACTTTGAGAAGATGTGTCGACTACTTCAGGTCGAACAGTCAAAGTGGACTGCCATTTTAGCGGGGAAGCTTATAGGTCGGGCTATGGATGCGTACAGAGCAGTGCCCGACCAGGACATACTGGACTATGATAAAGTAAAACAAAGGCTGTTGGCCTGGCAAGTAATTACTCCGGACACTACCGTCGACAGTTTTGGGAGTTACAGAAAAAGAACCAGGATTCCTATGTGGAATGGGCCCAGAGCTTCGAACTGGCTGCCCGCAATTGGATGCATGGGTGTGGTGCACAAACTCTGGAAGCTTTCTTTCAACTGATAATTCTGAAGCATTTTTTCCTGAACGTTGTGGAGCCCGTCAGGGATTGGGTCCGAGATCGAGATCCTTGTACTGTGGATCAAGCAACACAATTGGCTGATCAGTAGGAGGACACGAAGAAAATGAGTTCCAGGTCCCAGCGGCCCCTAGGAGGGGGAGGAATGTGGCCTCCCCATGCTTTTTACCCCTCACGGCCCACCAGAGCACCCTCACCACCCAGAAGGGCTACTTCGTCAGGACCTCAGTGCTACAACTGTAATCAGTGGGGGCATCTGCAATATAATTGCCCGGTGAATCGGGGAAGTGCTGGCAAACCTCAAGAACCAAAGGGGGCTCACGCCAAGTATCAGGATCCTTCTCGATTATCTCCAGCAAACCCCTTTTCCCGGCCGGCCCCTAAACCCACCTTGTGCATCTCCAGGGAGGATTCCAGGAGCCTCACAGGGGAGCCTGGTGCCCTGGAATGGCCAGCTCCCCTAGAAGTTCCGTCATTACCCAGGGAATATTGTGAGTGGGGTACATATCAGGAGGTGGCTATGGAGCAAGATGAGGAAGTGGACAACCACCAGCAGCACTTACAGCCGGTGCTTATCAATGGCACTCCCGCTACAGGGATGCGTGACACGGGAGCCACCATTACCCTGGTTCAGCCTTCATGTGCGTCCTCTCGCTTTAAGTCCAAGTAAGTGGTGGAAGTTCGGGTAGCCGGGGGAAAAGTGTATCAGTTACCCATGGCGAAGGTTCAGCTGAACTGGGGGGCGGGCCAAGAAGATCGCCTTGTGGGAATCATGCCGGACCTGCCCGCTGACGTCCTCCTGGGAAATGATTTGGGTCACCTGCAGAGTCCTTTCAGCTCCATGGGAACCTCTGAGGATTTTTACGTGGTCACCAGAGCAGCTACCCAGCGCCAGAGGGTAAGCCCATCTTTCCCTGTTACTCCCAGCCCTTCAGACCCTCCTATAGTGTGGTTACCACCCATAGAATTCCGCAAGGACCTATTAGAAGATGCCACCTTAGCCGGGTATAGAAGGAGGGCTGAGACAGGGGAAATCAGAAAGGGGGTGAGAGTTTCCTCTGGGAAAATAGGTTACTTTACTGGAGCACTCAGACTCACTGCCAGGGCGCCACGCAGATTACCCGTACCCAACTGCTAGTACCCCTCCAACATAGAGATGCTCTCCTGTCCCTAGCTCATGACATGCCGTTAGCAGGGCACCTGGGAGTCCGGCGAACTGAGCAGCGGATAAACAGAGCCTTCTTCTGGCCTAACTTATCTCAAGATATACAACACTTTTGCCAGACCTGCGACATTTGTCAGCGGGTCGGAAAAAGCGGAGATCATCTGCCCGCCCCTCTGCAGCCATTGCCTCTCATAGGGGAGCCCTTTTAGCGAGTAGGCATAGATATCATAGGACCCCTTGCTAGGCTTAGTCGCACTGGGAAGAAGTTTATCCTTACCATTGTGGACTTTGCCACGCGATACCCAGAGGTGGTAGCCCTTTCCACCATCACGGCAGAAAGTGTTGCAGACTCTCTTATCAAGGTTTTTTCCCGAGTTGGGTTTCCCGCTGAGATCCTGTCGGATCAAGGCACCCAATTCACCTCTGGGGTTCTACACTAAGTGTGGAAGCTATGTGGGGTGAAACCCATCCACACCACAACCTACCACCCTCAGACCAACGACCTCTGTGAACGGGACCTTGAAGCAGATGCTGAGGGCTTTCACTGAGTCACAAACGGATTGGGAGTGTTATCTGCCCCATCTCCTGTTTGCCTACCGGGAGGTACCTCAGGAGTCCACGGGCTATTCCCCCTTTGAATTTTTGTTCGGAAGAAGAGTCCGGGGACCCCTGAACATCCTCCGGGAGTATTGGGAGGGCAAGTGTGACTCCGAGGAAACCCCAGCAGTCACATACGTGGTAGAACTCCGAGAAAAGTTAGCCACCCTTATGGGATTAGCACACCAGCACCTCCAACGAGCTCAGGATAAATAGAAACGGTACTATGATAAGCGTTCAACCCTGGGAATTCCAGATAGGTCAACAGGTGGTTGCGGTATTCCCCTTAAGACAAAACAAGCTGCAGACCGCATGGGAAGTCCCCTATCAGGTTATTGACCGGCAGGGAGAGACCACATATGTAATTGCCAAGCGGCCTAAACAAGAGGACCAGAGGACCTGTCATGTGAACGCTCTCAAGGCCTACCATCCCAGGGCTGAATCCATGATGGCCATTTGCACCCCAGAGAGCAGTGATCCAGAAGATCAGGACATCCCTGATTTCCTGGCCACCACCAGACCCCTAGAAGGCAGCAGCGCCCTCACCCTAGGGCTGCAGGTAAATGTGACCCAGCAGCAGCAGATTAGAGACATGATCCAGAAATGGCCCCAGCTATTTTCCGCTAAACCCGGTCTCACCTCCCTAACACAGCACCAGGTTCTTACTACAGGGACAGAGGCTTTACGCCAGCCCGCTTATAGAGTACGGAAGGGAATGTGGCAGGAACTGCAGGAGATGTTAGAGTTGGGGGTCACTGAACCGCCGGCTAGTCTTTGGGCCTCTCCGGTAGTCTTGATGCCCAAGAAAGATGGATCCACACGATTTTGTGTAGACTACTGGAGACTCAATGACCGGACGGTCACTGACGCCTACCCCATGCCACGAGTGGATGAGCTGCTCGACAGGCTCGCTGGGGCTAGCGTTGTCTCTACCCTCGACCTCAGTAGAGGGTACTGGCAGATACCACTTGACCCTGATGTGGTGGCCAAGTCAGCCTTTATAACCCCTTATGGCCTTTACCAGTTTAAGGTGATGTCTTTTGGGATAAAAATACCCTGGCTACCTTTCAGCGGTTGGTGGATCATCTGCTGGCAGGGGCACAAGAGTTCGCTTGTGCCTACCTGGATGACATCGTTATCTTTAACGATACCTGGGAAGAGCATCTGCTCCACCTAGAGGCTATCCTGGGCAGAATCATGCAGGCAGGACTCACACTGAAACCAGATAAATGTCAGATAGGGATGGGGGAAGTGCAATACTTAGGACACCGGATGGGGGTTGGGCAGCAGCGGCCCGAACCTGCCAAGGTAGCGGCCATCCTAGACTGGCCAACCCCACGAACCAAAAAACAAGTTATGTCCTTCTTGGGTACTGCAGGGTATTATAGGAAGTTTGTTCCCCAATATAGTACCTTGGCCAAGCCCTTAACTGATTTGACTAGGAAAAACCTACCCCTCAATGTGGAATGGTCTACAGACTGCGAGCAGGCGTTCAAAGCTCTCAAGGAGGCGCTGGGGAAGGGCCCAATGTTAGCCGCTACTGACTTTAACAAAACTTTTTTGGTCCACACAGATGCTTCCGATTGAGGACTAGGAGCCGTCCTCAGCCAAGTCAATGCCGCCGAGGAAGAGCATCCAGTTGTATATCTGAGCAGAAAGCTGTTACCCCGGGAAGCAGCCTACACAGCAGTGGAAAAAGAATGCCTGGCTCTTGTCTGGGCACTCAAGAAGATGCAACCTTATCTGTTTGGGAGGGAATTTACTGTTCTAACAGACCACAATCCTTTGGCTTGGCTTAACTGGGTCTCAGGGGATAACGGACGGCTGCTCAGATGGAGCTTGGTATTGCAAACTTTTAGTTTCACCATCAAATATCACCCTGGAAAGGACAATTGGAATGCTGACGGCCTGTCCCTGCAAGAGGATCAATAATTTCACCACGATAGGAGTATGCTTTTGGTTATTGTTCCCTGTGTTTCTTTTTTCCCTTGGATGGGCACCAAAAAGGGCGTAATGTAATGGGCCTTAGGCCATTACTAATGGCTCAACAAGGAGAACTGAGCCGTGGGACCGAATACGAGGTGATGTTCCTCTGGAGTACTCGATCAATGGTCACTTAACATGGGGGTTGAACATTCGGGCTAAGGACTGAGAATGTCTCGAACATTTGGATTATGGGTTACTATGTCTCGTTGTTCGATGAACGGATCCTGGGGTGGCGGGAACATTCGTCTCATTGTCGGACCATTGAAGAACCATTAACGGTACTGGTTGACTCTTCGAATATACAACACGCTGATTGGTCAACTTCGAGACAGCACGCCCACACTGTTGACTCAATGGCTTTTTGGGACTCAGCCATTGTGCTCACCAAAAATGTGTATTGGGACTCATTAAGCCTATACCCCCCCACTGGGACTCATGGACAGCTAAACTCAATCATGTCTGGCCACTCTAGGGCGGGGTAGGCCCACCCTGAGATCCTGGGATGTGGGAAACAGGCCAGTCGGATTTGACCTAGTTTTGTAGCTCCTCTGCCCATTGGTTCATACACAAGCCCAGACCTTACATCCCTCGCCCCTCCCAGTTGCATTGTTCTATTGTTTATGTGTGTATAAAACAATGCTGTATGTTGCAATAAAGTGTGTTCATTTGGAGCAAGCAGTCTCTGTGTGTCGTGCTTGCCGGGATGGTCTAAATGGTCCACTTTGACTCCCATCTTCAGAGGCATATAAGAGCTATTCACTCTCTGTTCCTGTGGATCTGGCATTCGTTCAGCATACCCTTCGAACCTTCGATCCCTGGTGCTCGACGCGGATTCAGTGCTCGACTCAGCCTACCGTTCAACGTGCTCGATTCAGCCTCGAAGGAAGCTGTCCTTGTCGGTGGAATAGTGTACAACCGGGCAGTTCAATGGGTGTTATCCAACCTCAAAAGCGGAGAACTGGAATACGACGGCCCAGGACTTCCCAGCTTCCTGGGTTACCGTTATAGAAATGTATCCGCAATTTTTCTTCTATTGTAGAACCCCTTACCGACATGACCAAAAAATACGGCAACTCCACTCACTGGTCCCCAGAAGCCATCAGGGCACTTGAGTCACTAAATGCTGCTTTTGTCGCAGCACCTATTTTGGAACACCAGAAACCAGAGCTTCCATTCATACTTGAGGTCGATGCATCTGAGACAGGAGTAGATGACCTCCTGTCTCAGCGTCCTACTCCTGAGAGCATGTTGCACCCGTGTGGGTATTTCTCGAAGAAGCTAAGTCCTGCAGAGTGCAATTATGAGACTGGCAATTGAGAGCTTCAGGCAATGATACTGGCTCTCAAAGAATGGAGGCATTTGCTTGAGGGAACTTCTATGCCAGTCCTAATCCACACGGATCATAAAAACCTTACCTACTTGTCTGAAGCTAAGAACTTGTCTCCAAGACAGGCCTGTAACGGAAGCTAGAAAGGGACTGCGTCACCTTCCGCCATCGTTCCCGGGTCTCTCCTTCTCGACACTGGACTGGGGCCATCGGATGCACCAGTGGAGCAGATAAACGGTCCGGTGGTCGACTCAAAGTGGCTTCGAACTCCAGAGTAGCCGACTCTATGTCAAAGGATGCGGATCGAGGAGGGGTCGACAGGCTCTCAGACAGACGAGCATCATAGAACCAGAACACCGGGCAGTAGAGTGAGGCCACTACTCCCAGGGTACAACAAACAGGGAAAGTGTTGCAGGAACAAAGGATAGCGGTTGCCAAGCCATTCGAGCACTCCATAGCTCGAATCGAAGGTTTTACTGGAACTGGAAGAAGCAAGGCAGAGTCCACGTTGCCACCTGACAGCATCCGAAGTTGGGTAGCAGGATACTGGCAGCAGACAGTCGAACAATGCAGGAACCTGGGCTCAGATAGACGTTAGAGTGGCCGCTTTAATACCATAGGAACACACAAGACTCCAGGACTCTGGTTCACTCCAAAACATAACTCACTTTATTGACACAAACCACAGATATTTATACACAGTAAGCACATTGAAGCATATGGGGTAACCAGATACAACAGGGCGTGATCCAATCACAATACATCAGACAAAGGCCAGCAACAGATGGTCTTAACAGATACAATAACTCAGACATGATTACATTTCAGATACAAAAGGGTTTGATGAAGAAAGACTTGAGGGCTTGAACGAATTACCACACAGCAGGGGGTCTGACTGCAGTTCATAATGGCTTAATTAACATCCAGCAGGAGGTCTTGCTACAGTACACATAGTCACTGGCTTGAGGGACTGCAATACACATTGGAATAATTAACCCCTCACTGCCTATTCCCTTGGAAGCAAGCCACCAGTCTACTACAGGGCAGTTTTGTGTAATAAAGTCCATTTCCCTATTCACATAAAGCGTATACAAAGTATTTTTAGTGCACAACCAGGGCAAAATGTCCACAGTCTTTGGCCAAACAACTTATGGCCAGACAAGGGCTCAAGTAACGGGTAGGATCCGTTACAAGGCCAGATGGGCCTTATTTTTGTCTCGTTTTAATTATGTTGTCTCGTACCTGTCAGGTGCTAAAAATGTCCGGGCTGATGCCCTATCCAGACAGTTCTCGGGCGCTAAAGAGGCGAGTCCTCCTTGTCCTATTATTCCTCAGGACAAAGTACTGGCCACCATACGTACCAGCATAACATCTCCCCTTGGGGAGAAAATATGGGCCGCCCAAATAGATGCACCTGTTGAGACTCCCTCTGGGCGCTGTTTTGTACCTACTGGCCTCCGTACCAAGGTGTTTGCAAGCTACCATAATTCTAAATCAGCAGGTCATCCCGGAAAGAACAGCTCCTCTGGTCGGTTTCCCATCTCTTCTGGTGGCCAGAACTCAGTAAAGA
The DNA here is from genome assembly GCA_037306005.1 of Rhinophrynus dorsalis. Taxonomy (NCBI): domain Eukaryota; kingdom Metazoa; phylum Chordata; class Amphibia; order Anura; family Rhinophrynidae; genus Rhinophrynus; species Rhinophrynus dorsalis. The sequence continues at coordinate 510,695,292 of CM074722.1, read as the reverse complement.
TGTTGTTGCCTTTGTTGCTGCCTGTCCAGTCTGTGTGCAGACCAAATCACCCCATCACCTTCCAGTGGGCCTTCTCCAACCCATACCCAATGGGGAGAAGCCATGGTCACACCTTGCTATGGACTTCATAGTCGATCTCCCTTTGTCTAATGGTCACACTGTCATCCTCATGGTCGTTGACCGATTTTCTAAGATGATTCATTGCATACCATTCAAAAAACTTCCATCCAGTAAAGAGTTGGCTACGGTCTTTGTCAAAGAGGTCTATCGGCTACATGGGGTTCCCAAAGTCATAGTTTCTGACCGGGGTAGCCAGATTGTCTCGAGATTCTGGAGGGCCTTCTATGCACAACTAGGTATCCAACTTTCCTTCTCCTCAGCCTATCACCCACAATCAAATGGGGCAGCGGTAAGAGCCAATCAGGCCTTGGAGCAATTCCAGTGGTGTTACATCTCAGACCATTAGAACAATTGGTCGGACTTGCTACTTTAGGTGGAGTTTGCTCATAACAGTGCTGTCTCAACTTCTACCCGGTTCTTCCCTTTCATGGTGAATTATGGGTATCAGCCCTCCTTGATTCCAGATTCATTCGCTCCCCAGGGGATTCCGGCATTGGAGGATCATCTCCAGTGAATCCGTTCCACATGGGTGCAATGCTCACAACAATCCCAGGAGCTCCAGGCCAATCATAAATGCCTACCCACACCCTCCTACCAGGTCGAGGAGAGGGTCTGGTTGTCCTCCAGAAATCTTCACCTCTGAGTGCCCTCTCAGAAACTGGCTCCCCATTTTGTGGGGCCTTTCCTGTTACGGTTTTCTGACACACAGACCAAGTTATGAAGTAAAAACACAGTTTTATTGAACAGTATTGTAAAATAGTGCCCCTAGGGGCCAGCACAGGAATAGCAGTAAAAGCAATACTGACAAGTGAATGCACACAAAGAATGAATGGGGAATAACCCCTAAGGGTTAATAGGTGAAAAACTGAGGGATAGAATCTGGATTGGCCAACGCCCAGGATATATATAACAGTCTCAGGAACACAGTCTCGAGCAAGTGATGGTTGAAAAGTGTCTGTACTGAATACACTCTCACGTTGAAATAGGAATGCGCCCTTATGACCAAAGCTGAACCAATACCACCTCCGTGGGCTGACTGGGAATGCTACTGCCAGTGCTGGAGACCAGAACCATAAGCGCCCTTAACTAGAATTCGTAATAACCCTGCGAGTGCCAAACGGATAGTGCCCGGACACCCCTTGGATGCCACACTGATGGTTACTGCACAAGCTGTAACGAGCCGGCGCACTGGAAGTGCGGAGGAAAGCGTACCCTCTATCGTGAGTAGGCCGGAGCCAGAACACCCCTCCGGTGCAGCTACGGATGTAGCGAGCAGATAGACAGACACCGAGCACCGGGAAGTCAGTGCACAGAGGGAGCTCGTAAGCTACAGAGAGGTACACGGATACGTGGCTCAGCAGTTAACCATATGCTTGGATTATTACGGAAGGCACACAACGGAGGCTAATGGCACTGCACGGGTTAATTGGTTCGGTATGAGAAGGAGTAACAACAACCAGCATAAGGCAGAGCAACCTTGGTCTACAGCTTACAGCTAGTGAGAGGAACAGAGAGTCTCTATAACAGTTCAGAATGTCGCCGGAGCAACTGCAGAGTCCTGGAACACCGGAACAGGAACCGGACGGCAACGGACTTCACGAACGTAGAAGCAGGTCAATCCCGGAGCAGGGTCGGCAGCCAGCAATGGGTCAGATCACGAAGTCGGGTCATCAGCCAGAATCAGGTCAGATCACGGAGCAGGGTCGTCAGCCAGAATCGAGTCAGATCACGGAGCAGGGTCGTCAGCCAGAATCGGGTCGGATCACGGAGCAGGGTCGTCAGCCAGAACCGGGTCAGATCACGGAGCGGGATCAACGGAGTAGTCAGGCAAGCCGGGTCGGTACACAGGAGATACTGAAACTAGCAACAAAGCGTAGGAGCAGGAACACCACCAAAGGGCAACTGACAAGTGCCCAAACTCCAGCATATAAAGGAAGATCCTGGGCGGGCCAATCAGCTTCCTCCAATGCATAGGTATACAGCCAAGATTGACAGTAAAGCACGGGAACCGTGATAGTACCCCCCTCTCAAAGACCCCCTCCCCTGCTGGAGGGTCTTGGTTTCTGAGGATATTTAGAGTGAAAGTTGCGCAACAATCGTGGAGCATGGAGGTCCTTGTGGTCAACCCAAGAGCGCTCCTCCGGCCCATACCCTTTCCAGTGGACCAAATATTGCAACTTGCCTCTAAATTTCCTGGAGTCAATAATGCTCTGGACTTCGTATTCCTCTTGGCCCTGCACCTCCACCGGCCCAGGAACCACCGGAGTGGTAGTATAGGGGTTGCAAACCAAGGGCTTTAATAAAGACACATGGAACATGTTGTGAATACGCATATTATTAGGAAGTTCCAATGTGTATGCCACAGGATTGATCTTGCGAATGATCTTAAATGGCCCAATGAACCGGGGGGCCAGTTTGTTCAAGGGCACTTGCAGGTTGAGATTTCTGGAGGAGAGCCATACCCTATCCCCAACCTGGAAGGAAACCGCTGGCAGCTGTCTGCGATTGGCATGCCTCTGATGTCTGAGGAAGGACTGACTGAGGGACCTCTGAACCTGTGCCCAAATGGAGCGGAGCTGCTCCATGTGCTCATCCAGAGCCGGAATCTGTTGGGACTGAAATGAGTCTGGGAGTAGACAGGGTTGGAACCCATAATTGACAAGGAACGGAGAGATCCCAGACGATGAATTAACCACACAGTTCCTGGCGAACTCCGCCCACGGCAACAGGTCGGCCCAGTTATCATGATGATCAGTCACAAAGCAGCGTAGGAACTGCTCCAGTCCCTGATTGGCACGCTCAGCGGCTCCGTTGGTCTGGGGATGGTAGGCTGAGGAAAAGGACAATTGAATGCCCATCTGGCCACAGAATGCCCTCCAGAATCTCGACACGAATTGACTCCCCCGTTCAGACACTATCACTCTGGGAACCCCGTGCAAGCAGAATACTTCTCTGGCAAAAATCAATGCCAATTCCTGGGCCGAAGGGAGGCCAGAGAGGGGCATGAAATGAGCCATTTTAGAGAACCTATCCACCACCATCAGGATAAACGTATAGCCCTTGGAACTCGGCAGCTCTCCCAAGAAATCAATAGAAATATGGGACCAGGGACGATCACCATTAGGCACTGGTTGGAGCAGTCCCACCGGAAGATGTCTGGGAATTTTGGCACGGGCACAGGTGGCGCAAGCAGCCGTAAATGCTGCGCAGTCAGCCTTCAGGGAGGGCCACCAGAACGTTCGAGACAATGACCATGCCAACTGATCTCTGCCAATGTGCCCAGCCGCCTTAGATGAGTGGTAGGTCTCAAGCAACCGGGTACGGAACAGCTCGTCCACAAAACACTTGCCAACTGGGGTTTCAGGAGGTGCCCGAACTTGTGACGCCAAGATTTGCTCTCCCAGTGGCGAAGTGATGCTGGTACGAATAGTAGCCAGGATCTTATCTGACTGAATTATGGGGATCGGGGCCTCATCCCTCTCAATGTCTGCGCAGAATTGTCTAGACAGGGCGTCTGCCTTAATATTCTTGGACCCTGGCAAGTACAAGACTATGAAATTGAATCTGGACAGAAACAGGGCCCATCGAGCCTGGCGAGATGACAACCTTTTAGCCTCGGATAGGTAAATCAAGTTCTTGTGGTCCGTGAGGATTAACACTGGGGTTCTTGTGCCCTCCAAGAGGTGTTGCCATTCTTTTAATGCCAAGATGATAGCCAACAATTCCCTATCACCAATTTCGTAATGGCTCTGGGCACTAGACAGTTTTTTAGAAAAGAACCCACACGGCCTCAGGTTACCCCCTTCTTTGGGGCGTTGGGAGAGAACTGCCCCTACCCCAACCTCGGAGGCATCGACCTCTAGCGTGAAAGGCAGGGTGGGATTAGGGTGGGAAAGTATAGGAGCAGAAGCAAATGCCTTTTTTAGGGTTTCAAAGGCCATCTCAGCTGCCTCAGACCATTGAGAGGGATTTGCGCCCTTATGCGTCAGGTCAGAAAGAGGTTTCGTAATGGTAGAGAAGTTTTGAATAAACTTTCTGTAATAGTTGGCAAAGCCTAGAAACCTTTGGATGGCTTTTAACCCCTTGGGTCGTGGCCATTGTAAGACAGCAGTCAACTTCTCTTGGTCCATAGCTTTGCCATCAGTAGATATAACAAAGCCCAAGAAGGGTACTTGGGAACAATGAAATTCACATTTTTCTAGTTTGCAGAACAATTTGTTCTTGCGTAATTGAAGCAGTACCTCTGAAACATCCTGTATGTGCTGGGTTAAATTAGCGGAATGGATCAATATATCGTCCAGGTACACAACCACACAGGACTGTAACATGTCACGGAGGATGTCATTAATGAATTCCTGAAATACGGCAGGTGCATTGCATAACCCAAATGGCATAACCAAATATTCGTAGTGGCCTGACCTAGTATTGAATGCCGTCTTCCACTCATCACCAGCCCTTATCCTTATTAGGTTGTAGGCTGCACGTAAATCGAGTTTCGTAAAGATAAAGGAACCTTTCAACCTGTCAAATAACTCTGTGATGAGCGGAATGGGGTAAGCATTCTTGGACATTAACTTATTGAGTCCACGGTAGTCAATACATGGTCGTAATTCGCCACTCTTCTTTTTCACGAAAATGAAGCCTGCACCTGCCGGAGAGGATGATTTACGCATGATCCCTCGTCTAAGGGCATCCTCAATGTATTCCTCCATGGCCCTATTCTCTTCACAGGACAATGGGTACGTCCTACCCCTCAGTGGCACCACTCCCAGGGGCAAATCAATAGCGCAATCATAAGGCCGATGCTGCGGCAATGCACCAGCCTCACCCTTACTGAATACGTCATTGAACTTGCAGTATTCAGCTGGCACAGAAGGAGAGGTACACATAATCTTAACTGGGCGAGATAGAGAGTGACCAGAGCAGTAGTCAGACCATGACCTAATTTCACACGTTTGCCAGTCAAACTGGGGATTATGCATCATTAACCAAGGGAACCCCAGAATGACTGCATGATGGGGTGCATGAATAATCTGGAAGCGCACCTCCTCCTTGTGGAGGACCCCAACAGACATAGTGATGAGAGTAGTCTCCATGGTGATAAGGGCTGGTTCAAGAGGTCTGCCATCAATAGCCTCAATGGCTAGCGGAGTATCCCTTTTAGACAGAGGAATATTGTATCTTTCAGCAAACGCCCGGTCCATGAAATAGCCTGCTGTGCCAGAATCTACCAGGGCTAATACCTCCACAGCTTGGTCACCAAGGAGAAAACTCACCGGTATGGTGGGTTTTTTGGAACTAGGATCTGGGGATGGTTGTACACCACCTAGGGCCTGTCCCCCAAGGTACCCTAGGTGCTTGCGTTTCCCGGACGTACCGGGCATGTGCCCCTTTTGCCCACAATACAGGCATAGCCCTTGTCTTTTGCGATAGGCCCTCTCCTCCTTAGATAACCTAGTGAAGCCAATCTGCATAGGCTCCCCTGTTTCGAGTGCCTGACTAGGAGGAATGGGAGGAGAGGGTGGGTCAAAAAGCCTGTCGTGCCCATGGGTTTTGGAACTAGCCATTTTAGCCAAGCGTCTCTCGCGCATGCGAGTGTCAATGAGTATCATATATTCTATGTACTCATCTAGATCAGTAGGTACCTCCCTGGCAGCGACTTCATCCTTAATGGAGTCGGATAGGCCCTGTGCAAAGGCTGCCAGGAGTGCCTCATTATTCCAGGCCACCTCAGCTGCTAGAATCCGAAATTCTATAGCATACTCCGTCACAGTACGATCGCCCATCTGTAATACCATCAATTTTTTTGTCGCAGAGATGGCTCGCCCTGGTATCTCCAATACTCTGCGAAACTGTCTGACAAATTCGTTAAAGCTCAGCATACAGGGTTTAGCCTGTTCCCATAAAGGATTAGCCCATGCCAAGGCTTTGCCAGTTAACAGAGATATCATGAACCCCAACTTGCTACGGTCATTCGGAAAAGCATGGGGTGTGAGTTCTAGGAATATCTCTAGTTGATTAAGGAAACCTCTACACAGTGTAGGTTCGCCATCATATCTTATCGGTAACGGCGCCGCCGCCGTAAAACTTCTGGGGGAAGCCAGTAATTGCCCAGTAGTATCATCCGGTGTCATAACTGGGGTGACCACCGGATTCTGTTTATCAAGGTGTACCGTACGTTGAAGCAAAGTTTGCATGGCCAATGCCAATTGGTCTAGGCGTTGCTCGTGAACGTCCATCCTCCAGTGGAGGTTCTGTGTATTACTGTCACTTTTCCCGTCTGAGGTCATGGCCCTTTCATACTGTTACGGTTTTCTGACACACAGACCAAGTTATGAAGTAAAAACACAGTTTTATTGAACAGTATTGTAAAATAGTGCCCCTAGGGGCCAGCACAGGAATAGCAGTAATAGCAATACTGACAAGTGAATGCACACAAAGAATGAATGGGGAATAACCCCTAAGGGTTAATAGGTGAAAAACTGAGGGATAGAATCTGGATTGGCCAACGCCCAGGATATATATAACAGTCTCAGGAACACAGTCTCGAGCAAGTGATGGTTGAAAAGTGTCTGTACTGAATACACTCTCACGTTGAAATAGGAATGCGCCCTTATGACCAAAGCTGAACCAATACCACCTCCGTGGGCTGACTGGGAATGCTACTGCCAGTGCTGGAGACCAGAACCATAAGCGCCCTTAACTAGAATTCGTAATAACCCTGCAAGTGCCAAACGGATAGTGCCCGGACACCCCTTGGATGCCACACTGATGGTTACTGCACAAGCTGTAACGAGCCGGCGCACTGGAAGTGCGGAGGAACGCGTACCCTCTATCGTGAGTAGGCCGGAGCCAGAACACCCCTCCGGTGCAGCTACGGATGTAGCGAGCAGATAGACAGACACCGAGCACCGGGAAGTCAGTGCACAGAGGGAGCTCGTAAGCTACAGAGAGGTACACGGATAAGTGGCTCAGCAGTTAACCATATGCTTGGATTATTACGGAAGGCACACAACGGAGGCTAATGGCACTGCACGGGTTAATTGGTTCGGTATGAGAAGGAGTAACAACAACCAGCATAAGGCAGAGCAACCTTGGTCTACAGCTTACAGCTAGTGAGAGGAACAGAGAGTCTCTATAACAGTTCAGAATGTCGCCGGAGCGACTGAAGAGTCCTGGAACACCGGAACAGGAACCGGACGGCAACGGACTTCACGAAAGTAGAAGCAGGTCAATCACGGAGCAGGGTCGGCAGCCAGCAACGGGTCAGATCACGAAGTCGGGTCATCAGCCAGAATCAGGTCAGATCACGGAGCAGGGTCGTCAGCCAGAATCGAGTCAGATCACGGAGCAGGGTCGTCAGCCAGAATCGGGTCGGATCACGGAGCAGGGTCATCAGCCAGAACCCGGTCAGATCACGGAGCAGGATCAACGGAGTAGTCAGGCAAGCCGGGTCGGTACACAGGAGACACTGAAACTAGCAACGAAGCGTAGGAGCAGGAACACCACGAAAGGGCAACTGACAAGTGCCCAAACTCCAGCATATAAAGGAAGATCCTGGGCGGGCCAATCAGCTTCCTCCAATGCATAGGTATACAGCCAAGATTGACAGTAAAGCACGGGAACCGTGATATTTCCGTGTTCTCTGACGTGTGAACCCTGTGGCCTATGCCCTAGACCTTCCTTACTACACAATGTGTTCCATGTCTCGCTGGTTTCACAGTCATTCCTCGACCTCATTTGGTGCCCGTTGATGGCCGTGAGCAGTACGAGGTCCGATCCATAGTTGACTCTTGTAGGTTCAGAGGGAGTCTTCAATATTTGGTCCACTGGAAGGGTTACGATCCAGAAGAGCGCTCATGGGTTCCAGCTGCAGACATGCATGCCCCCTCCCTCCTCTGTGCTTTCCATGCACGCTTTCCCCATAAACCTGATCCTGCCCCGTGGGGGGGGGGGGTCGTTGAGGGGGGCTACTGTAAAGGTTTTGCTGAGCTGCTTCCATTCTGCCTATTGATTCTGCTGTCTGAGCCAATCTAGTGCTCTGTTATCCACTGCTGCCATCGTCTGAGTTTCTGGCTCAGGCTGAATCAGCTGACCTCTCTGATTACTCACCTGACTGTTATCAGCCATTGCACCTTTTTGTGTCCTGTCTGGTTCCTGGTCCCTAACAGTTCTATGATATATACTGTTTATTGCCTGTTTGCGTGTATAATGCATTTGTTTTTTAAGTGTGTGGCTGACCCTTGGGTGCCTCTGACAGCCAACATGGCAGACTGCCCTGCCCCAACTTTTCCGATTTGTCCTTAACCCCCCTTCCCCTCCAAATCTTATCCCCCCTTCTTACTCTCCCCCACCCCCTTGAACCATGAGTTTGTTTTTTTGCTTGTAGAATGCATGCTTTCCCTTTTTGTAGTCCACTGCTCTCCCTATTCCCTTTCCCATACTTCTCTCCCAATGCCAATCTCCCTTCCCTGTATACACTACTTTTCCCTAACAGTCTCCATCTCCTTAGTTTTATCCTCTTACCCCCCATAATTGCCACCCCAACTCCCTCGCCTCCATTCCCCCCTCTACTCTCCTTCCTCCCAACTTGTGTGTGACCCCACTCCGCTTCTCAGAGTCTATTATATGTGCCTTTCCCTTTTCCTGACATTCAGACCCTGTCCCTCCTCTGTAATTGCTCAATGCATACACTAGGGTTTTCTTAAGCTTTCTTTTCTGGCCTATAGCTATGTTCCCACTGGAATGTGATCATTTTGCTGATTTTACCCAATAATTTTCTTTCCTGGTCTGCTGAGGAATCCCCTTTATATTTGACCCCCTCAAGCTCTCTTAGTTGCCCTGTTTAATCTATCCACTATGACCCCTTCATCCTATTACTTTGGGGTCTGGTCGCTGTGGATTTTGCTCTCTTTTCATTTCCCCCATCCCCTTACTAACCTCCTTTCTCTCTTTTCCTTCTTCCCTCTTTACCTCTGGGGCTTGAGGACCTGTCTCTTCTATGGGTGGGGTATGTCTGGTTGCCCGGACTCATGAAAGACTGTTTCTATGCCTTACTTTGAATTAGGTCCCCATGGCATCTGATATACTACAACTTACATCCCTCAATGCACAGGGCCTGAATATCCCAGAAAAAAAATCTCAAGTATTGAGGTTGCATACTAATGTATTGTTTTAACAGGAAACATATTTTCCCTCCACACATCCCCCTACTCTATGAAACAAAAACTTTCCTAAGGAGTGGTTTGCCTCTGTTGCAGACAAACGTAGAGGAGTAGCAATTCTCATCCACAAAAAAATACTCCATGGTTTCATACGGATGAAATGTCTGATCCAGAAGAGAGGTTCTTGTTTATAAAAGGTTCTATAGCTGGCACTGCCTTCACATTTGCTAATGTTTACACAGCTAATTCTAATGCGCCTTCTGACTTCCTTCCATGCTGGGGATCTAATCCTGGTAGGTGATTTTAAAGGGATAGTAATACCTAAAATGTAAAAAAAAATATGTTGTAGGGTTTATCCCCCTGAGTAAAACAAGAGTACTCCCACTGCTGAAAGATGTTTCATTCAAAAGTTATTAATTTTCAAAGTTGAATTTTTAGGTGCAATATCACAGTGGCCTGAAATTTTACAGTGGTGCTGTTGCTACACCATCCTATGGAGATTTATGGTCCTGAGACCAGAGCTGTCCATAGGATCGTGTAGCAACAGCGCCACTGTACAATTTCAGGCCACTGTGATATTGCACCTAAAAAATTCAACTTTGAAAATTAATAACTTTTGAATAAAACATCTTTCAGCAGTGGGAGTACTCTTGTTTTACTCAGGGGGATAAACCCTACAACATATTTTTTTTTACATTTTAGGTATTACTATCCCTTTAATGTAGCACTTAAACCTCTTGCTGAATTCTCTGTGGGAAGATTCCAGTACTCCTTTCCCATTTTGCACAGACTGCACTCTTTCTGCATCTTCACTTAATGGATGTTTGGAGGCTTACACATCCGTCTGAGAAAGATTGCACATTCTTTTCGCCCTGTCACGTATCTACTAGTTGTTGATAGATCAGGCCTACTTACATTATATCATGTGTGATCCATACGAGATAGGAAAATGGTGCATAAGAGACTTCTTACCACAGCTGCATGGAACAATTTAAATGAGGCATGTGCTATCCTTGCTTCCTTTCTCAAATCACAGCAACACAAATCCTTTCTATAGTGGAAATATCAACACTTTCTCTATGGCAACAAATGCGGCAAACTTTTAGCCCATATTGTTAAAATTAACAGTTGGCCCACTATATATCAAAGATTAAAAACAGCTCCAGTACCACACATTACTCCTCCCCTGGTATGGCGTTGGCATTTAAATCTTTTTATCAGTCTTTAAATAATCTCGCTCCCACAGCTCTACAGTCTTCTCCTCAGCAGTGGCAATCTGTGGTTCAAAAATTTTTGGAAGATTTTCATGTCCCCTGCTTATTAGTAACTGAGGCCTCCTCTCTAGAACAACCTTACACAAAGGATGAACTATCCAGAACAATTACTTCCTTCTTTTATACATCAAAATCAATATGGGTTTGTCCCTGCAGACACCTTTGGAACAATATCTTCAAAGCTGTTTCCCTGGTGTACACCATGGTGCCGAGAAATATCCATTCTATCCTGATTGCCATAGATGCTGAAAAGTCATTTGACCAAATCAATTGGCACTACCTCTCTGAAGTGCTTCTTTATATGGGCTTTGACCCTCTGTGTCATACAGTAATAATGAGCCTTTATGCCTCCCCTTCTGCCAGGGTCAAACTCAATGGTTCTCTGTTGGATTCCTTTGCTATTAGTAATGGCACAAGACAAGGTTGTCTGCTGTCCTCCATTTTATTAATTCTCGCTTTAGAGCCACTTCTCAGTCACATATGCTTGTCGCCAGACATTCATAGCATACCAGCACATTCAATTAACATGAAGGTAGCTTGCTTTGCAGATTATCTATTAATTTTTCTCTCTCGCTTACATCATTTCTTATCTCACTTACTTGAGTTGCTCAAATCCTACAGTGCTATATCTTATTTTAGTGCTATCTATTCCAAATCGGAGATACTTAACCCTAATCTTTCCCTCCCATCTGCTAACATGCTGCAGCACAAATTTCCCTTCTGCTTGCCACCCCCCCAGCCACATAAAATACCTGGATGTGATGCTCATTAGAACTTTGGAAGAACTAACTGCAGCTAACTTCTTAATTATCACCCGCGCCATTGAGGCAGAGACCTACAAATCTCTTCCTCTCCGGATCCCCATCCTCTCATACAATCTTTACGCAATATCCTTCAAGCATTTGTCTGGCGTTCTCAACGTGCTTGGCTGGCTCGTAGACAGACTTGGTTTTCCGGATCTTATTACATATTATAAAGCTGCCATGTTATGGATACTTTTGGAACTTGCTCTGCTGAGCCTGAGAGGCAATGGGTTGATGCAATAAGGGTGTTTGCCACCAGGATTGCATTAAACAAACTTTGTTGACTCAATCCTTCTTCCTTTCCCTACCCATGTAAAGAACATATTTATATATTATCCTTGGATGTCTCCATTCCTTTTGGAGGGATATACATAATTCTTATTCTCTAATCCCATATCCTTTCCCACGCACTTCTATTCTAGGTAGCCCGAAGTTTCTTCCAGGTCTAAAACAAAGCTTGTTTAATATGTGGTCCTGACACCCCAGTGCGCAAGTGTTTTGTAGCAGAGCCATTTCGTACCCGCCTACTTGAAACATATCATGCATCTTGAGCAGCTGGGCACAGAGGGAGAGATCAATTGATCTGGTCTCTTTAACAATTGTTTTGGTAGCCTTCTCTACGTGCTGACTGCACCGCATTCATAGCAGCTTGTATTACATGTGCCCCTGCCAAGTCCCCTAGACACCTCCCAGTTGGGTTACTTCAACCTGTGCGAGCGTCCTTGGTCCCACGTTTCTATTGATTTCCTGGGAGAACTGCCAGTGTCTAGGGGTTACTCTTTCATCCTGATGCTAGTCGATAGATTTTCTAAGATGGCACACTTTGTGCCCCTTCCTGGCCTTCCCTCGGCTCAGGAGTTGGCTATTGTTTTCGCCAGAGAAGTGTTTCAGTTGCATGGGGTACCCAGGGTACTGGTGTCAGACTGCGGGAACCAATTCGTATCCAGATTTTGCAGAGCATTTTGTGACCAGATGGGTATACAGTTGTCCTTTTCGTCTGCCTACCATCCCCAGACCAATGGAGCTACCAAGCGTGCCAATCAGGGATTGGAACAATTCTTACGCTGTGTCGTGTCCGATCATCACGATAATTGGGCCGACCTGTTGCCATGGGCAGAGTTCGCCAGGAACTGTGAGGTTAATTCATCGTCCGGGAGCTCCCCATTTCTCATTAACTACGGGTTCCAACCTTGCTTGCTCCCGGACTCATTTCAGATGCAGCAGATTCCAGCTCTGGATGAGCATATCGAGCAACTCCACTCCACCTGGGCACAGGTACAGAGGACCCTCAGTAAATCGTTCCAGCGTTATCAGCGCCATGCTAATCGCAGACAGTTGCCGGCGGTCTCCTTCCAGGTTGGGGATAGGGTATGGTTATCCTCCAGAAACCTCAATTTGCAAGTTCCTTGTAATAAGTTAGCTCCCCGGTTCATTGGTCCTTTCAAAGTTATTTGCAAAATTAACCCAGTCTTGTACAGGATCTCCCAGCATCCATGCGAATTCACAATGTGTTCCATGTATCCCTTCTGAAGCCAATGATATGCAACCGTTACACTACCACTCCTGCAGTCCCCAGTCCTGTTCAAGTGCAAGGTCAGGAGGAGTACGAGGTTCAGAATATAATTGACTCACGAAGGTTCAGAGGGAGATTGCAGTATTTGGTCCACTGGAAGGGCCATGGCCCTGAAGAGCGTTCCTGGGTTAACCAGAATTACCTCCATGCTCCCAGGTTGCTGCGTACATTCCATTCAGCTGACCCTGCACTACACAGACTGAACCGAGACTAGACTGCAGGAGTGGCACTGAGGCAACAGTGATACTGTCCGGAGACAGACAGAAGCCCAGAGGTGAAACCCAAACCTAGGCCCGGAATGGGACCGCAGGCAGGAGAGATACACAGGTGATGTGGCCCAACCGGGCAGGTACACCAAGCAGGAACGTCAGCTAATCCGAGTTGGTACACAGAGCAGGAACGTCAGCCAGTCCGAGACGGTAACCAGAGCAGGAACGTCAGCCAGGCCGGGTCGGTACACAGAGCAGGAACATCAGCCAATCCGAGTTGGTACACAGAGCAGGAACGTCAGCTGGGCCAGGTTGATACACAGAGCAGGAACGGATACAGCAGAGTAGTCAGGCAGTCCGGGTCGGTACACAGGCAGGAACAGATACAGCAGAGTAGTCAGGCAGTCTGGGTCGGTACACAGAGATCACACGAGAACTGGAACAAGCGCTGGTAACGGAAACACCACGAGAATACGCCAGTGCCTATCATTCCGTCCGATCGTATTTTGGCATCTATACGCACTAGCATCACATCTTCCGTGGGAGAGGAGATTTTGGCCTCCCAAGCCTCTGCTCCTGCGGACACACCCAGAGGTAAATACTTTGCACCCAAGTCCCTTCACACCAGATTACTGGAGACATATCACTCCTCGAAGGCTGCTGGACATATTGGCCGTGACCAATTTATTTGGTCTGTCTCATATATCTTTTGATGGCCCAATCTGAGGGCAGACTGCTCTGCTTTCGTAGCAGCATGTCCCATTTGTTCTCGTGCTAAGACCCAGAGACATCTTTCGGTGGGCCTACTTCAAACAGTTCCCAATGGCGACCGTTTTTCCAAGATGGCCCACTTTGTCCCTCTGAAGGGACTTCCTTCCTCTAGGGAACTGGCTGAAGTCTTCACTAAAGAGATGTTTGGACTCCACGGAGTGGCCAAGGTGTTGGTCTCGGATCGAGGAAGCCAGTTTGTGTCCCGTATCTGGAGGTCTTTCTGTAATCAGATGGGTATCCAACTCTCGTTCTCCTCTGCCTACCACCCCCAGTCAAATGATGCTGCTGAAAGATCCAACCAAAGTTTGGAACAGTTACTACACTGCTTTATTTCGAACCATCACGATAACTGGGTGACCTTGTTATCGTGGGCTGAGTTTGCCAGGAAATGTGCTGTGAACTCTTCATCCCAGAGTTCTCCTTTCCTGATCAACTATGGTTTCCAGCCATCATTGCTTCCTGACTTTTTTAGGGCACAAGACATTCCGGCTCTGGGTGAGCAGCTTAGGCAACTCTGCTCCACTTGGATCCAGAGAGCCTTACAAAGGTCCACTCAGTGCTATCAGAGACACGCAGACTGCAGGAGACTCCCGGCTCCAGTTTTTCAAGTAGGGGAGAGGGTATGGTTATCCTCCAGTAATCTGAACCTCCAAGTGCCTTGTAAGAAACTGGCCCCTCATTTTGTAGGTCCCTACCAGTTGCTCGGAAGAGTCAACCCTGTCACATATGCCTTGGACCTTCCTGCTGGTATGCACATTCACAATGTGTTCCATTTATCTTTACTTAAGCCATTGATCTGTAACTGCTACACTTCTGCGCCTGTCCAGCTTGGGCCAGCGCAGGTGGAGGATCATGAGGAATATGAGATACAATGCATTCTAGACTCTTGTAGAGTCAGAGGTCACTTACAATATCTTGTACACTGGAAGGGTTATGGTCCAGAAGAGTGTTTCTGGGTGCCCAGTGGCAATGTCCATGCTCCTGCGTTGCTCCTCAAGTTCCATTCTTGTTTTCTATCTAAACCTGGACCTCTTCTGCAAGGGAGAGGTCATTGAAGGGAGGGTACTATGATGGTGCCCGTGATCTTCTCCCGTGGTGTTACCTGCCTTTCCCCACATGTGCTCGGCGGCAGCATGTCTGGCCGCTGCCTGACTTCCTGTTTGCATACGCGCGTCACTACAGCACGCTCGTTATTTTGTAGCAACGGCCTATTGACCGAATTATGCCCCGCCTCTCAGATAGGCCTTATATACGGCCTTCAGTCACAGCTTCAGTGCCCTTTCATGGTGTATCTGAGCATTGTTTGTATGCCTCATTGTGACCGGTTCTTGGTTGCTGATTCCGATTTGTGTATGACCCTTGGCTCCATCTGACTACCCGATTTGTGACTGAACCTCTGACTATTCAATCTGTGCTCAATTCCTGGCTCAGCCTGACTACCCGATCCATGTATGACCCCTGGCCTGGCTGACTACCCGCTCTGTGATAAGTACTGTGGCTCCATCTGACTACCCATTATGTGTATGACCTTAGCTTTGTGTGACTCCGCTTGCGCTATACCTTGGGCCTGGTTCCCTCTCTGTGCAGGTCCCTGGACCTGCTCTCTGCCATCGTACTGCTCCAGGTTTGTCTATACCTATTGGCCTTGTATCGCTTTGGTCTTAATGAGTATCTTGCCTGAACCCTAGCGTTCTAGGGTGTGGTGTCTGACTGCCGTGGGCCCTGGCGTTCTAGAGTATTATGTCTCTTTAGACCCTAGCATTCTAGGGTAGAGATTGGCCACTTACCACCCTCTCCATCTTAGGCGGTACCCAGAGCCCTAGGCTAGGCTCCTTGCCATGTTCCTAGTTCCAGTATTTCAGACTATGTTCAGTGTCAGCTCCTGGGTAGTGGACTGTAGCATTGTCTCCATGCTTGACCCACGGGGAAGGTTGGGGAAGTGCTAATTTACTATTCATTGTAGTATAACTTTCAATAAAGTGCTGTTGATCGTACTGTACCTGTCAGAGTCTTTCTTTGTCTAAACTATCATGACAATATCCTAGTTTTTGTTTGTATACATCCCTACGATTAATTCTGTTCGTGGAGGATTTGAATGCCATAACAGATTAAAATTCAATATTTATCAAATATATGTGTATATATATATATATATATATATATATATATATATATATATATATATATATTATGGTAAGGGTAAAAAGAGGATACTGGCTGCCTCCAATATAACACTAAAAAATAGAACCCACAATATATTAAATATTGAATCAAAATCGCTCCTGTATACCACTATGTCCCTATGAAAACCTTGCACTGAAACTCAGAGAAAAACTGTTGCTACAATCCTAAAGCACTGTATGCAGAGCTAATAAATATAAACAACTAAAATAGCAATCTAAGGAGAGTGCTAGCACTTCTGTGTATAAAGTAATGGAAACTTTTAATACAACATATACATAACAGATAAAACAATACAAATAGATATCAAATGAGTCCCTTCTGTATCCAAAAATAAAATATAAAACATAGTGCTATAAAAGTGAATTCACTGAAAAATATGTAGAGAAGCTTAATAGTTCACAGATAAAAATATGTAGATTTCAGCTTGAGATATCTCATCACCAGTCCAGCACATGATAATGTTGAAAACCAAATGTAGATGTTTAGCGGGCAGGTGCTGTATAATGGAAATGGTCACCTGTCAACTTCTCTCCCATACTTTGTTTGCATAAATCTTTGGGTGTGGGTCCTGTCAATGGACTTCCTACTCCCGCTGTGGGCAGAGGCCGTCAGCGTACTCAACACAAGTGTAATCAAACACCTCCCATCCTTATAGATCTCGTACAGTTGTCATGGACAAAGTGTAGTTCCAAGGTGAGTGTATAATGCATGATAGGAAACAGAGGGGCTCCAATCCTACGTGCTTCGTATCTGGGGTGATACTTCTTCACACACAAGTACAAAGGAACCAATTCAAATAATAAGATCTCTTCCAAAAATGTATACTCTTGGAAAGAGCAAATATTACACTGTATCTATCAAAGTTAATTATTATATAATGGATCTCCTGATGGAACCTTAATAGAGAGATGAGTGGAGTGTAATGTAGGAGAAAAGGAAATTTTAAAGCAAGACACAAAGGCTCCTATTATACACTCAATTCCTTCTTTACTACTCCAGAAGCAAATATGAACATTTTAATACAGAGAGAAAAAATCTACTAATACATTGAGATAATCCCGCCCCTTATATATCACTAGCCAATCACATTCATATAAACTGTATAACTGTAGTGGAAAGTCTTCTCATATTCTCTTTTTTATTCTGTTCCTTTGGCAGATAAGTACTTTATTGCTCAACGCCAATACAGCACTCTCTACTGAGAGACGGAGGGTTATCCTTTTCTGTATTGATCCAAAATGATCTGAAATTGCCTCTACTGAGGCAGGACCAGAAGCCAAAGGCCTATTATTTGGCTTATAAAAAACCTAGGAAAGTATCATCGCCTGAAGCTCTCAATTGCCAGTCTCATAATTGCACTCTGCACTGGATTTTATTGTTTCCTGACAGTTTTGTTATAGCTTTTCCCACGCACTGTGGCCATCTTGGATTTGGGCATTTGCCCTCTTGGTCTTTTTGGCGCATGTGCGGTTTTTCCTCATAGCTAGTCACCATTTTGTGGTGATTTCTTATCACTACAGATGCTTTGGCTAGAGCACAAATTAATTTTATACATACTGGAAAAATATTTTATTCCGCTTCTCTACTTTATACTTATCCACTAATTTCGTTTTATTCAATACATTTTGGTGTCCCAGAGGAGTCTTTTTTGCAGGATAAATCTGCTCTGGTTTAAGAGATATTTTTTATTATATTATATCTTTCATCCCAGTTTGTCGTCAGAGATTTTTTCCCTTTGACATTAAAATGTCACATAAAAAATAATTTCTCCAATTAACAGACAAAAATCAAACAGCATTCCTCCCCATTTTATGTAGGAGGATAATGTTTCTTCTAACTTTGATTCTGAAGAGGCAATTGGCATGTCATCAAGATTTGAAACTGAATACCATGTTCAGGTTTTGATGGATCTAACTGTTAATAAATCAGTATCAAATGCCATTTCCTCTTGTATGACAGGATGTCAGGAACTCTGGTGAAATCTATCATGGATGCCCTTAATAAAAATAAATTGAATAAACATCCTCAAATTCCCTTGAAACCCCAATTTATTGGCAATAAAAATTATTCTGAATTTTCATCTGAGAGAGATATTCAGGAAAATATCAGTGGTAAAAAGAAGTATAATAAAGCAAAACATTGCTTCTCAGAGAAAAGAGAACAAGCTCATTCTTGTCATAAAAAAGCTAGATCATCTAGCATGGAAAATTGTGGTTGAAACCCACAGAAACAAACTTCAACTCGGGAGGATGATTTGCCTAGGAAAAAAAAAATGGTCTACACCAGATTAAGATTCAGAGGAACATATGAGCTAATATTCTGACAAAATGTCAGAAGACAAAAGTTTTCTTGAGAAAAGTATAGAAAATACTGAACAAGGGAGTAACATTGTTCTTGACAAACAGGGTCAACAGCTATTTGATCCTGAGGGTATTAAACACCCCAGGCCCGCTGAGAGGATACCTAAAGATCATGTATCCAAATACCATTTTAACTTCCATTATTAACTTTCTGTCTCCTTGCTTTCAACCAGGGAAAGCCTACAGGACTATTAATTGCTATGATCATCTATTTCGACAGGTCATACTCATATTGAAGGTTTCCATTTGGGTCAACATCCTTTAGCATGTAAATTAAAAAAAGGAATTACGTTTTCCACACCACCTTCTACTAGGTATTCTGATCTTTTGGATGTCAATATAATCCTTCAATTCTTTGAATCCTGGCTTCCTAATGAGGTATTACTTTTAAAACAGCTTTTGGACAAACTTATGATGTTGCTTTGTCTAATTTCATTTAGACAAGTGTCTGATGTTCATGCTTTTGATATTTCAAACAGATTTGTTTAAATCTGACTGTGTAAGATTTATGATTTCTGTACTAAATCTTTATCTAGGGAAATTTTTTATTCAAGCTTTACTCAAAATCCTCAACTCTGTGTTGTCCTTTGTTTGAAGGCATACAAGTCGGTTACCTCTAAATTTAGATCTAGTGATTACTAATTTCATTTACAAAACCTTAACTTCCAGTTTCAGCAGGAAAGTCAGGATTTTATTAAAGACACACAGGCGAATATTATCCTCTCCTTATTAACCCTCCCTTTTCTACTTTATATTTTTCTCCTTTGGATAGACAATCTCAATATTTGACGATTAAAGAAGTTCCAAGCAGTTATACTCCAGAATCCTGTTTATGAAGGTTGCAGCAGTTGGATTGTTAATCAAAACATTAAAGAAAGAGGAAGTGGGAAGAATTGACAATACAGTTATACAGTTTGATGAGATATTATCAGTTGGGAATATGAAAGGGGCAGAGTTTTATCATACTGTAATCTAGATTTTTCCTTCTGTACAGAATGTTTACTTTTTTCTGCTGGAGAAGTAAAGAAGGAATTTATTGCATAATATTCGCTTCTGTGTCTTTAATAAAATCCTGACTTTCCTTCACGAAGTTAGGAAAATCCTTGAATTATTTTTTCTCCTATTTGGGAAGTTACAGCTCTTGAATCACATTATATATTTGACAATTACATCTGATGGAGTGGCTGATTTCAAAGGTCCCTGGCATATCTAGGGACATTCAGAATCAGCTCAATCTCTCATCTCAGTGTCCTGGGCCCCAGGTACCAGGGCATGTTACAGATCATGTTGGTCTATCTGTCACAATGGTGACTTGGATCCTGTATCTGCTAATCTAGTCAGTATTATTAATTTCCTTTCTTGTTGTTTTCAACTTGGGAAAGTATACAGAACTATTCATTGCTATAGATCTGCTATTTCTGCTAATCGTGATCAAGTGGATGGTTTACCAACAGGAAAACATACTTTAGTATGCAGACTTACTAAAGGAATTAAATTATCTCGACCACCTACTTTTAGATATTCCAGCCTTTGGGATGTTACTATTGTGTTACAGTTTCTCGAATCATGGGCCGATAACAATAAGTTATCACTGAAACAAATTTCTGTGTTTTTTTTCCATTAAGTGTCAGATGTACGCATGCTAGATATCAGCAATGGATCTTTTGTTCTGGGGGAAGGTAGGTTCTCTATTTCTAGAACAACAAAATATTTTTCTAGAGAGATTTTTTTATCCAGCACTTTTGGCAAAATTCCCAACTTTTCATTGTAAGTTGTCTGAAATCATATGAATTGGCCACTTATAACCTCAGATCTATTAACCAAAATCAACCCTTAATTTCGTATAGGAAAGCCCATCTTCCAGTTTCAACTGCTACTTTAACACAATGCATTAACTGGATCATACAGTCAGCGGGGGTGGACGTGTCTCAGTTTGGAGCCCATTCCTCGAGAGGTGCCATGGCTTCCAAATCATATTCATTCAGTGGTTGCCTTGAGGACATTCTCAAGGAGGTTGATTGGTCCAGGCAATCCTCTTTTAAATAATTTTACTTTAAACCAATTTCTCATGTATCTTTTAATTGATAAAATATTCAAGACAGTAAAAAAAAACAATTCTATAACTTGCATTATTAAGTAAGAGTATTTTGTGATAACCACTTGATTATGATGATCTCCATCATGATAACTTTCACAGAGATTCTCCCCCAAATCAAACACCTCATTGGGGAACTAAACATGTAATTACAAATGTCTCAGTCCTACAGGAAGTATTGCAAACAAACAAAATGTTCTTAGATAAAAGCCAAAAGGCATTTTGAACAAATATGTTATTCAGTGTTAGAGACTCTTCAACAGCAAGATAAAAGAAGAAGTTTATAAATATAAAAACATTCTTACCATTCCAAGTCCAACCAGCATGGAGACAATCATACTAAATAAAAGCAGTGCATCTTCAGAATATCGCCTGGTGAGAAGTCCAACTAAAAAGCCCTGAACAACCTGGAAAAAGAAGACAGTGCATTCATTCTGTGTATCTCTGAGTAAAATGCTATATACAGTAGGGAGGTATAACATGCAGACACTCATGCTTGTCTGCACTTTGTATAATATCATTAGTATTTGCTATTAGTATCTCACTATATACAGTAGAAAATGTACTCATACATAACTCACTCTTGTCTGATCTTGGTTCAGCGTCACTAGACTTTACAATTAGTGTGTTAATATATACATTAGAAGAGGTGGATAGACACAACTCACTATTGTCTGATCTTGGCACAGTCCCAGTAGTATTTATCATTAGTGTCTCACTATATATAGTAGAAGAGAAGGACAGATACAGCTCACACTTGTCTGATCTTGGTACACAACAACTAGTATTTACCATTAGTGTTTCACTATATTCAGTAGTACGGGTATACAACACAGCTCACACTTGTCTGATCTTGGTACACAACAACTAGTATTTACCATTAGTGTCTCACTATATATAGTAGGAGAGGTATACAACATAACTCACACTTGTCTGATCTTGGTACAGTACCACTAGTATTTACCATTAGTGTCTCACTATATTCAGTAGTACAAGTATACAACACAGCTCACACTTGTCTGATCTTGGTACAGTACCACTAGTATTTACCATTAGTGTCTACCTATATAGAGTAGGAGAGCTATACAACATAACTCACACTTGTCTGATCTAGGTACAGTACCACTAGTATTTACCATTAGTGTCTCACTATATTCAGTAGTACAGGTATACAACACAGCTCACACTTGTCTGATCTTGGTACACAACAACTAGTATTTACCATTAGTGTCTCACTATATATAGTAGTACAAGTATACAACACAGCTCACACTTGTCTGATCTTGGTACAGTACCACTAGTATTTACCATTAGTGTCTCACTATATAGAGTAGGAGAGCTATACAACATAACTCACACTTGTCTGATCTTGGTACGGTACCACTAGTATTTACCATTAGTATCTCACTATATTCAGTAGTACAGGTATACAACACAACTCACACTTGTCTGATTTTGGTACAGTATCACTTTCATTTATTATTAGTGTATTACTATATACAGTTGGAGACATATAAATACACAATGCATTTGTGTACAGTTTTTGGTACAGTACCACTAGTATTTGCCATTAGTGTCTGTCAGAGACTGCCCTTGGCAGAGAGTAAATGGTTAATCTATTTTAGAAAAACAAGGATTGTCTTTGAAATTCTGTCTTAGATGTGTTTAAGATGATCTCATTTTAAGAGACAATTGGCCTTTGCTTAAAGGGTTAGTAATACTTAAATTGTACTATCCCCATCGTGTAGCCCTAAAAACTGAATTAAATGAGCCCAGCTGCATCTCTCAAACCTTTATGGCTTGAGAGATATCCGCTTTCAAAGTTCCATCTCCCCTGATATCAGCATTCTAGATGACAGCAGGGGAATCCGGTCCCTGAGCAAGTGGAGGCTCTTCAGCAGAGCCTTGGTTTGCACATCTTTTGCTGAAGAGCCTCCGCTGGTCCCGGGACCAGATTCCCCTGCTGTCAGCTAGAATGCTGACATCAGGGGAGAGGGAAAAAAACAAAACTTTGAAAGTGGACATCTCTTAAACCATAAAGGTTTTAGAGATGCCGCTGGGCTCATTTAATTTAGTTTTTTGAGGGCCACAAGATGGGGGATAGTAAAATTTAAGTATTACTATCCCTTTAAATCTAGGGTGTGGCAATATTTTAGTGAAGCGTATGGGAATTAATAGCTGGTTTATAGACAAGTAGTCTAGAAGAGGCTTACTATCTGATGTGAGATTCTAGGGAGGTCGACGTGTGTGTTACCTCCCAGGCCTCTCAGGGTTGTCAAAGTACAGATATTGTCACCATAATTGTAAAGTTTTAATATGGTATTGGTGCTCCATCTACTGGAAAAATAGAAGTATTGCTATAATGGTTTCAAAATCTAAATACTGAATTTTTGGATTTGACCAATCAGAGATTCTAGAAAATTTAGTCTGACATCATGTTCTAATGATCTGGCAACTCATCATATCAGAGAAGATGGGTTGTGACTTTCTGATGAAAGGAATTTGGTTATATAAAGTACTGATTTTGGGTAGCTCTCGCTCTCTTTTGCTGACTTACTTGAGCTGCGATCTGAGAATTCCAAGAGCAACACACCTTTATTTCCTGGAAATTATATATTTCTTCCTCTATATTTGAGGAAAAATAATTTTATAATAATTTTACTAGATATAGAACTGGTCAGATGTATAAATAAAATTATTATAATAAACTAGACTGGATGTAGTTTATTCTGGCGAACTAAACAGAATTGATTAGCAAATTTATCCAGATAATTGTGAGATAGTTTGATAGAAGTTAGATCAATTTAACGTTATATATTAGTTAAATCTAATTATTAAATCCTACAGAACTGTATCTTTGTGTTTCTGAAAAGGTCATTGAGCTTTATTTGATCTGGTGAATCCTTTGATTAACCCTTTTTCTGCTATCAGGAAAGTTTTCCATGTCTTTCTATCTTGGTGCGTTTTATAAAATTTCTTTGTTACATGTGTGCTTGGGCCTAAACTTTTACAGTTGAGAACGCTCGTTGGGGACCATCTCACTGAACAAAAGAAGCTAACATCTTGGATGGGGCAACCATATAACCTATAATCTCTGACTAACCCTTGGAGTGCTGTAAGGTGTAACAAATAGGATTGCTATTGTCATTTTTATAGCATATGTTTCATGAAATGTATTCGTTTTAGCATTGCTTTCTCTACATATATTATTAGATTTATTTCTGAGTATATTCTTGGAATAATCTATTATTGACAATAAGATTTATGAAATTTATAAATTTTATCCAGAAGTTATGCAATATTGAAAACAGTAGATAAATAGTTAAATTCTATTTATCTAAATCTGGGACTTTTTATATTCCAGATAAGTTTCTAAATTTTTACATATTTTTATATGGTCGAAGGAAATTGCTATGAGACCTATTTTTGAAGATGAAACCAATTCACATAACAAAATCCCTTAGACCTCAATTAGCATACTTTATTCAAGTTTTGGGGCAGTATTCATATACACTGCAACCAACTAGAAAAGGATCATAGAAAGGATCAGTTTAACCCTTTCTATGCTGCTGTGTTCAAATATTGCTACAAAATACCTCAGGATACACCTATTTAATGTTTAATCCTTTTATGCTGGGTAATACTATTTTCTGATATTGGTTATTGATTTACTGTGTGTCTATCCCATTAGATATATCTCAATATATGACTAAGTCATATTATAAAGAACAACTTTGAGTCATTTGATATTCACTTATTCATATCATTCTGATTACATTTTACAAATAGTATATTTTTACTTAAATAAATTATATATATTTTTGCACAAATAAGTGTAATTGATTATTTTAATAAATTCTTTACTGTGAAGTAGAAAGTCAGTACCTAGTTTGTGTAAAGTTCTCAAATTGATTTAATTACTCATTATTATTTTTATCTATTTATGTGAAGATCTATACTATAAAAGAAGAAGTGGTCAGGTGACCACAAATTCTATGTCCGTGCCACACACACCCCAGGGAGGCAACAAGGAGGAGATTTGCATATGTCCTACATATTGCCTTTACACGCTCAATTATAATACACACACCCAGGGGCTTGTACATAGCAGCACATATGCAGATCTCCTACACATTGCCTGAGTCCAACATACACACCCCTGGGTACAGCTAGGAGGAGATTAGCATAGCTCCTACACACTGCCTCAGTACAACATACACACAGAGGGATTATTCGCAAGTCTTCCTCTCCAGCTGGTGCCGTTTTTTTCTATGTGAAAAAGAAAAATGGCGAGCTAAGGCCGTGTATCAATTACCGGGGGTTGAACAAGCTTATGCCTAAGAATGCCTACCCCATTCCACTCATAACCAAATTATTTGACAGGTTGAAGGGATCTTCCATTTTCACTAAGCTTGATCTCAGGGCTGCTTACAACCTGATCAGAATCAAGGCAGGAGATGAGTGGAACACTGCATTCAATACCAGATCAGGGCATTATGAATATCTGGTTATGCCATTTGGGCTATGTAACGCACCGGCAGTATTCCAGGAATTCATTAATGACATCCTTCGTGACATGCTGCAATCCTGCATGGTAGTCTATCTCGATGATATTTTAATTCACTCTACCAATCTCACGCAGCATGTTAAGGGTGTTTCTGAGGTTTTGTTATGATTACGTAAAAACAATCTATTCTGTAAACTTGAGAAATGCGAATTTCATAGGTCCCAAGTACCCTTCCTGGGGTTCGTGATTTCAGTAAATGGCATTGCTATGGACCAGGAGAAGTTGGCAGCAGTACTACAGTGGCCACGCTCTAAGGGGTTAAAAGCAATCCAACGCTTTTTGGGCTTCGCCAATTATTATAGGAAATGTATTCAGAACTTCTCTACGATTGTGAAACCATTGTCTGACTTAACACGTAAAGGTGCTACTCCCTCTCAATGGTCCGTGGCAGCGGAGAACGCTTTCGAGACTCGTAAGTCCGCTTTTGCCTCTGCTCCAGTACTGTCCCACCCCAACCCTGCACTACCATTCACATTGGAGGTCGATGCCTCTGAAGTTGGGGTTGGGGCAGTGCTCTCCCAACGACTGGTGGAGGGTGGTCCACTGAAACCTTGTGGGTTCTTTTCAAAGAAACTCTCTGTTGCCCAAAGCCACTATGAGATTGGTGACAGGGAACTCTTAGCCATTATCCTGGCACTTAAGGAATGGCGTCACCTATTGGAGGGCACTAAGAACCCAGTATTAATCTTAACTGACCATAAGAACTTGACATATCTCTCCAGAGCTAAAAGGTTGTCCTCACGACAGGCTAGGTGGGCACTTTTTCTGTCTCGGTTTAACTTTATAGTGTCCTATCTACCTGGTTCTAAGAATGTCAGGGCAGATGCGCTGTCCAGACAATTTGCTTCGGACATTGAGAGGGAGGAAGAACCAGTACCTATTATTCAGCCTAATCGTATATTGGCTACTGTATGTACTAGCATCACCTCGCCACTGGGGGAGGAGATATTGGCGTCTCAAGCAAGGGCACCCCCAGAAACTCCTATGGGCAAGTGTTTTGTGGATGAGCCATTCCGTGTCCATCTATTAGAAACATACCATTCATCTAAGGCCGCTGGGCACATCGGAAGGGATTAGCTTATATGGTCTTTGACACAATTGTTTTGGTGGCCCTCCCTCAGAGCCGATTGCTCCGCTTTTACTGCTGCCTGTGCCACCTGTGCCCGTGCCAAGACACCCAGGCATCTCCAGTGGGCCTACTGCAGCCTGTACCTAATGGTGAATGTCCCTGGTCCCATATTTCTATTGACTTTTTGGGGGAACTGCCAGTCTCTAAGGGGCACTCATTCATTCTGATGGTGGTAGACAGATTCTCGAAAAAGGCTCATTTCGTGCCCCTCTCTGGCCTTCCGTTGGCCCAGGAATTGGCTATGGTTTTCACCGAGGAGGTGTTTCGCTTGTACGGGGTACCCAGAGTGGTGGTGTCAGATCGTGGGAGCCAGTTCGTGTCCAGATTTTGGAGGGCATTTTGTGGTCAGATGGGCATCCAATTGTCCTTTTCGTCCGCCTACCATCCCCAGACCAACGGAGCCGCTGAGCATGCCAGTCAGGGACTGGAGCAGTTTCTGCTTTGCTTTGTAAACGATCATCATGACAATTGGGCCAACCTGTTGCCGTGGGCAGAATTTGCCAGGAACTGTGCAGTTAATTCATCATCCGAGATCTCCCCGTTTCTTATCAACTACGGGTTCCAGCCGTGCTTGCTCCCGGACTCATTTCAAGCGCAACAGATTCCAGCTCTGGATGAGCATATCGAGCAGCTTCGCTCCACTTGGGCACAGGTTCAGAGGACCCTCGGTCAGTCTTTCCAGCGACAACAGCGGCATGCCAATCGTAGACGGCTGCCAGCGGTCTCCTTCCAGGTTGGGGACAGGGTATGGCTCTCGTCCAGAAATCTCAATTTGCGGGTGCCTTCCAATAAGATGGCTCCCAGATTCATTGGTCCGTTTAAAGTTATTCGCAGGGTGAACCCTGTTTCTTACACTTTGGAACTCCCTGCCTCTATGCGTATACATAATGTGTTCCATGTATCTCTGCTGAAACCCTTGGTTTGCCATCGCTACACTACCTCTCCAGTAGTTCCTGGGCCGGTGGACGTTCAGGGCCAAGAGGAATACGAGATACAAAGTATTATTGTTTCTAGGAGATTTAGGGGGAAGTTGCAATATTTGGTCCATTGGAAGGGCTATGGCAGGTATATGGTAGATCATAAGGACCTCCATGCACCTAGATTATTGCGCAACTTCCACTCTAAATACCCCCAGAAGCCGAGACCTCCTGCGGGGAGAGGGGGCCTTTGAGAGGGGGATACTATCACGGTGCAGTTTCTCCCTTCATGTCACTCTCGGTTGTGCTGCGCACCGATTGGTTGAGCCTGTTTGGCCCGCCCCTGGTGACCTTTTTATACTGGGCCAGTGGCACCTGTCAGGTGCCCTTTCGTGGTGTTCCTGAGCCAGTTTTGCGGAGCTGTGTTCCTGCGTTCCTGATTTCCGGTGTACCGACTTGGCTTACTCTGACTACGTTCCTGTGTTCCTGCTCCGTGATTAGACCCGGCCTGGCTGACGTTCCTGCTCGTTTCCTGATCCGGCTTGTCTGAGAACCTGCTCCGTGATTTGACCTGGCCTGGCTGACGTTCCTGCTCGCATCCTGGCCCGGCTTGTCTGAGAACCTGCTCCGTGATTCGACCCGGCTTGTCTGAGAACCTGCTCCGTGATTTGACCCGGCTTGTTGACGTTCCTGCTCCGTGACCTACACCAGTTACTCCTGCCCAGCCTACGTTCCAGCCTCCTCTGTCGCCACGGTGACATTTTGACTGTCTCCAGTTACTGTCCTGAGCAGCTGCAGTGGTTAACCTGTGCTGTGCTAGATCCTGCTTCTGAGCCGGTATGGACTATGACTGCCTTGAAGCATTCTTTGACCACTTTTCCTTCACATATGACTCCCCTGGTACATAACCCTGACTTTGACCCTGGCATAAAGGGTAGTCTGATATTCCTGACAGCTCCTTTACCTCACTTTCACCTGTTTCAGGTCTTGACCGCAGGTCGACTGCTCCCTCTTTCTGACATACTAGACAATCCCCATCCGACTTTTCTTGACAAATTCCGGTATCACTGGCTAAGGCATTATATTGGGTCCATTGTTCAGCAGCAGCAACTTGCCAGACCTCTGACATCCTTTGAACGGTACTGCGTTCAGTCTTCCCCCATACGTCATGGGGTGTCTCGCATATACTTGTTGCTGCTGACTGATGCACGCACCTTAACTCCATCTTTTGTGGGGAGATGGGAGACAGAACTGGGGATAACTCTGACGAATCAGCAGTGGGAACAGATAATGTACCTTACCCATCACATCTCAGTTTCCTCAAAATTGCAAGAATCTGCTTATAAACTTCTGTCCAGGTGGAATTTAACACCAGTAACTTTGCAGTGTATGGATCCATCTTGTGATTGTCTTTGTTGGTGGTGCTGCCGGGCACCTGGTACACTACTTCACATCTGGTGGGATTGCCCGGTGATCGCCTTTTATTGGAGGGCGATCCACGGGGTTATCCAGCACCTTTCTGATAACCCTCCTGAATTCAAGCCAGAACACTTCCTTTTACACCACACCTCCCTAAGCCCTTCTAGGTATAGGAAATCATTACTCTCCCACTTGGTAGCTGTGAATGGCTTAATCCCACTGTACTGGAAAAAACTGACTCCTCCGGGTCTAGTGGCTTGGGTGGAGAAGGTTGTGGAGCTCAGGGTCATGGCAGAGTTAGATGCTTCTTCTCCAGAAGAGATGGTGAGGTACAACGGGATCTGGTTACACTGGGTATTGTTTCTAGAGGGTCTGGAGTTTGTCCATCTAGTAGTCTGAAGCTGCTCTGCTCAGTCCTCCTGATTCTCAGACTCTCCATGGCGTGGTTAGGGGCAAACTGTATGATGTTTAATAACTGTCAGAGCTACTGTTTCTAGGACAAGAACTACATATATTATATGCTTGTTGAGTATGCACTGTTAGAACTGTTTAGCACTCAATGAACTATGTACTGCAGGACTGTATATCTCTCCCTTCCCTCTTTCCTTTCTTTTTTCTGTCCCTCCCCTCCCTTCAGTTCCCTACTGTTTACCTGTTTTATGTAATACTTTATAAATCTCAATAAACTACTGTTGACACTAAATCTCATCCTCTACCATTGACTGATCAAAGAATCAGTATATGGACTAACGTTCTTATCTGACTTCCATTATAAACAATGTAATGTGTACTTGTATTTAAGAGAGAAGTTTTCATATTTATCCGTATAACATGCCTGAGAAAGAGACCTAAGAAGTCTTGAAAGCTTGCATTTTAAATCTGTTTAGTTAGCCAAATTCCACTAAAATTACAATGCATTTCACCCCAGTATCAATCTAACACTCAGTCACTCACGCACAAACATTAACTTCCTAGACACGACTATCAGTATTCAGAACAACTCCATCCCTGTACCAACGGACAAACCAACCTACCTGAAAAACGATAGCTTTCACCCAAAACACACAAAGAACTCCATCATATACAGCCAGGCCATCAGATACAATCGCATCTGTTCTGACATGGCAGACCATGACAAGCACCTCCATAAACTCAGAGAAGACTTTATAAAACAGGGTTATAGTGCAAGGATTATTGACAGTCAGATACAGAAAGCTACTCACATACCAAGAAAAGATCTGTTGAGCTACAAAGAACAGCATAAGGGAAACCGTGTGCCACTTGTTGTCACTTACCACCCCCAGGTTGAAGCTCTGCACAAAATATCAAGAGAACTTCAAGCAACCTTACATACAGATGAAAGACTTAAGAACATATTTCCACAGCCTCCCTTACTCTCCTTCAGACAGCCTCTCAATTTAAAACAACTGATAGTAAGGAGTGCCCTGAACAAAAATACAAAAAATGGCACATTACCCTGCCTACAAAGTAGGTGTAAAACCTGTGCAGACATTTACACCACATACAAGATACCCATACCAAACACCCAGTTACACCATAAGATCAATGGTAATTTCACCTGAAAATCATCCAATGTAATATACCTCATCATGTGTGCAAAATGCCCAACAGCTCTTTATGTGGGGGAAACGGGACAGAAATTGCATAAGAGGTTTAATTCCCACAGATCCAGCATTTTGTCAAAGTGGGCACAGTGTCAGGCACATTAGACTGACTGTACTGATGAGACAATTTCACACTCAGAAGGACATAAAATTATGGGACGTAAAATTAATGCTACAATTTGACTCTTTGACTGATGGGCTGAATAGAGAGAGAGAGTTTCTGTCACATTATCACATTGTGAATTGACGACAGTCCCTCTGGGATCATAACTACCTGGACTCAGAGGAAGAATGCAATTTAAATCACATCCTCAACCATTGACTGATCAAAGAATCAGTATCTGGACTAAAGTTCTTTTCTGATTTCCATTATAAATAATGTAATGTGTACTTGTATTTAAGAGAGAAGTTTTAATATTTATCTGTATAACATGCTTGAGGAAGAGACCTAAGAAGTCTTGAAAGCTTGCATTTTAAATCTGTTTAGTTAGCCAATAAAGTTATCAACTTTACTAAATTTTTGCTCATAGATTCAGTGACCCACAGACCACGGAACACTCTGCATGGGACCTCGTAACTATTGATGAGCAAGATGCAAAGAAACCGGAAAATAAGCAGACTACAATAAGGGGAAACGATCGTGGGGAAACTTAATAAAAGCCAGTATTGTTTTTCATGATGTGCAGTAGTATTGATGATAATCTAGTAATTAGATACTATGAATCTTTGCCCAACTGATTGTTTATAACACAAGTATATCCCAAATAGGAGCCTGCATGAACTGTCTATTTCTCCGATTTAGCATACCACCCACTAGTATCTTCTCTTGCAGATATTTAATAGATTTTGAGAAGTAGACCATAGAGTGGTCAAATAGAATATTACTTTTCTAGTAATAGACTTTGAATATCCCAATACATCTGGTATTGAATGTATTTTATGTCATCTATCCCTAAGAAAACTCTTACATTGTTACTGATGATTTAATCTTACTTTGACCTGTATCATTATCTATTTTATACCAATGTTTATTAGTTTTTTTAATTTTAATTTTAACTTAACAATTTGTATTTTGAAATAAATTATTTTTAATACATCACTATTAATACACTGTCTTTGACTTACCCACTACACTTAGATATATTTTATCTTTCTATTCCATATCTCCATATCTGGAGCCTTGAGTACACTCTCCAGACATGTAATCTGCCGCTGTCACTGCTGGCACCACCAGTGGCGGCAGGAATGCACAAAAAAAATCCCCTGTCCCCCAGAGTTACCTTTCAAATCATAGCCTGAGCCTTTCTGGCTTCTGTGTGGCCAGTTTCTGTTCAGAATGGTTCCCATGCTACAATTGGCTGGGATGTTTGCTTATGCACCTCCCAGCCAATCAGCTTCTAGTGTGTTTTTTTGCCCCCCCAGAAGCTGATTGGCTGGGAGGTGCGTAAGCGCACATCCCAGCTAATGGTAGCATGGGGACCATTTTGAACAGAAACTGGCCATACAGAAGCCAGTCTCTGTTCATTTTTTTCGTCAGGTAAAGGCTCGAGAGGTAACTCGGGGGGGGGGGGATTTATTTTCCTGCTGTATTCCAGCCACCGATGGTGACAGCAGCGACAGTGGCAGATTACTTTTAACCCCTTGACTGCCAACATTTATTTTTACATTGGATTGCCAACATGTAATGTCAGATTGGACTGCCAACAACAATTTAACCCTTTGATTGCCAGAGAAATACGTATTGCATTGCTCTGGAAAGCATTGCATACCCCTCTGGCACTCAGAAGGTTCATCCCAACATATCTTTGTGGCATTTATTTTGGTGCATCTTTAATATGGCTTTTTTGCTATTCTAGTGCAATTGTTTGGAAAAAAGCATGATGAAGAGAAGAAAGAAGAGTAGAGAAGAAGAAAGAAGATGAGAAGAATGTAGTGGACAGAAGATAGAAGCTTAGAGAAGAAGACTGACAGTAGCTGACAAGGGTGCTGAAGACCCCTCTGGACATCAGGATCACAGGTAAGTGTTTATTTTCAGAGGATGTTGTTAAATTTAGTTGGATTAACCCCTTTGAGTGCTGGTGGGGTATGCAACACTTTGCAATGTGTTGCATACCCCACTGGCACTCATAGGGTTAATTTTTTCACAATTCACGCTTTTTTGAGTACTTAGGATATATTGATATGGGGCTTAGGGTCCCATATCAAGACATCCACTGGTCACCTAGGATTTTTTGGCAGGTTCAAATATGCGTAGGGGACTCTGAGCCAGGAAATAGTAGCTCTACTTTTTCTAGTGTTAAAGTGGATCCCTTAACGCACATTCCTTCCTTATGCATGCAATTGGATTGGAAATTTCAGCTATTTTTAATGGATTCAAATGGGCGCAAATGGCCACAAAATGTAGTACCCGATGTGCTTCAAATAATACCATCACCCTGTTTTTTTTCAATTGGGGACAATTAAATCAGGCCCATAATATCCATATCATGACTTCTTATCTTTCAATAACAATTGCCCTAAGCCACAGAAAAAGTTACCGGCAAAGTGCATGTGTTGGACACTATACGCCAGCAAAAAAGCATTGGGTAACTGTCCAGTTTTAAATTTCAAATTACACCACCCTTAACCAGCCTTTAGCTGTTAGTCATGAGATAGCTGAGTGGTAAATGCCCTGACTATGGAGCCTATTCAAACCACAAGATTGTAGGTTCAAATCCTAACAGAGTCAACTCAGCCCTTTATCCTTCTGAGGTCGATAAATGGTTACTATTGTTTGGATAACAATAACATCTATTATTCAGCTGCCGATTTGGTTAACTCTGGCAGCGTGCACTAAAAGCGCTTTAAGACCCACTAGAAGAAAGGTGCTATATAAATACTAGTTGTTATTATTATAACAACACTGTGTACAAAGTTTTCACTTTGAAAGGCAGCTACTTGTTAAGTTGATCACTGTTGAATTTGTGTTATATAAAGATCGCAATATAGCCTCTAAAATATATTTGGTTATGCTGGGATAGTAGAATTATGATCAGTGGTTAAAGGTTTTATACAGTCAAAGCATTATTTTTTGGGCTTAAACTGTGATACTCATTTATTAACACGACAGTCATCTATGATACTAACTGTATATAAATATTCATTAACTCAAATTAGGAGCTTTTTCAGACTATGTCAGTGATTAGCTGTCATGTTCTGTCCCTTTTTCTTTGCTTTTTGTGATTCCTTGTCTTGTTTTTCATTTGTTTTTCCTTGGTTCCCTGCCTTGTCTTGTGGTTGCTCTGAGTCTTTTTGGAGCCTCAGTGATTTTGAGCGGGGTGCTATCAGAGTGTTACAGTTTGTGGCCCTGAGTTTCCTGTCTTGTTCCTGAGTCTTATCTTGTGTATTGACCAGGCTCTTCCTGCGACTTCCCTCCTGTTCTGCAGTTTGGTACCATGCTCATCTGATATTTTGTTACCGACTTTGGATGCATTGTTTGACCATTCCTCCGTCTGCTGCCTTGTACTGTGTTGCCTGCCCATTCCTGATCTGGCTTGTCTGACTTCCTGTCTGTCTTGACCCTGGTTGTGTTCTATGTACTTGACCTCCAGTCGGTCTTCAACTATTATGTTCTGTTTTCACAGTCCAGCTCCAGGCATCAGTTTTCCTACAACTATACTTCAGGTGGGTTATTTGTTCAGTCTCCCCTTCAGCTTCAGTGGGTAGCTTCTTTTCTCTGGGTTGTCATCTGGGGTGCGAGCCGGCTCCTCCGGTCTTCACAAATCATGCCTTGAGGCCAGTATCTCTAACTCGGCCTAGACTGCAGCAAGGCAACCCAGAAAGCAGCCACCACTAGGTAGTTACATACTCTAGTCTTCACTCCATAGTCTCTGGCCCACTAGGACCTGCCTTGCAGTATACCCGTTTTTTCTGCTGTTGTGCCTTTATTATATTATTATATCAAATAGCAGTCTGTCGCCTCTTTGTGGGGAATATACTTCAGAGTTTAACCAGGGAGCTTACATTAGGTACTTAGTCTTTCAGGTCATCACATTAGCCTAATTATTTTTGGGCTCTTATTGGTGTTTATTTCTTAACTGATTTTAGTTTACTTTAATTTGCAACTCTTTTTTGGGTTATTTATAATAAAAGTTATGTTTTAAAGGGACAGTAATGTCCTGTAAAAACTTTTTATACTTTTATGGAATGAAGAAAATAAGAAGAATGGTGCAAACCCTATCTCTCAAACCACTATGGTTTGAGAGATATAGGCACTGAAAGTTCGCCCTTCTCTCCCTTGCTCCTGATGTCAGCTGTAAAGCTGACAGCAGGAGATTCGAATTGTACGACTCGAGGAGGCTCTGCAGCACAGATGAAATCGCGATATGCAAAATAATTACTTCATTGGAAATGTCTACAAAGTGTGCCTGGTTTGCAAGCACACTTTGCAGACATTTCCAATGATGTAATTCCGTTGCAATACCACAATTTCGGCTCTGCTGAGAGATAGGGTTTGAACCATTCTTCTTATTTTCTTGAGCTCTGCAAAACTATAAAACGTTTTTATGGGAGATTACAGTTCACAAGTTTAAAGGGGATCTATCACCCCTATACAAGTTAGTCTTATTAGTCAGTCTATTTAGCGAATATGTTTAAAATTGTATTCATTTTTTTTTTTTAAATGCTGTTTGGGCAAAAATTAATGTTTAAAGAGTACCCTGCACCCTAATTCTGGACAGACTGTGGTTACCTGCTCTGTACCACAGTCTGTCCCTCTTCCTCTACTCCCCTCCCTCTATTCAGCCTCCACCGATGACGGAGCATTTCTGTTTGTAAGATGGAGTGATCTCATTGGCAGAGATAGTTATCCAGCCAATGAGATCGCTCCAGCTTACAGACAGAAAGCCTCCATCATCGGAGGAGGCTGGATAGAGGGATGGAAGCAGAGGCAGAGTGACAGACTGCAGTACAGAGCTGGTAACCACAGTCTATCTGGAAGTAGGGTGCAGGTGTCGGTACCTTTCCGGTACAAGGCTCTGTGCCGGGAGACTCCTGGTGCCAGTTTCGGCATCCTCTGCACTCCTGTGCATGCGCCGGCATTCCGGCATGATGCATGGGAGCGTGCGTCAGTATCGGTGTCATGACGCCACCACCTCCAGGCCTATATAATGAGTGCGCGGCGTGGGCTCGGTGCTCAGTTATCAGAGTTTGTACCTTAGCTTGGTCTGTTTTTGCTTAGTATTTTGCCTCTCTGGACTTGAATCGGATTGCCCCACCGACTACTCTACCTCTCAGCCTGCCCTGACCCTGGAACCGGATTTTGACGACTCTACCTCTCAGTGTGCCCTGACCCTGGAACCGGATACAGGCAACTCTACCTCTCAGCCTGCCATGACACTGGAACTGGATACCGACTACACTACTTCTCAGCCTGCCCTTAGACCCTGGACTGGACTCACTATTCTGCCTCTCAGCCTGCCCTTGACCCCTGGACTGGATTTTACCATTCTCTTTCCTTGCCTGTGCTTGGCATGCTATGTTCTCCAACATCAGGAACACTAGTCTGTGGTACCATTATTTTACCATTCTCTCTCCTTGCCTGTGCTTGGCCTGCTATGCTTTCCAGCATCAGGAACACCAGTCTGTGGTACCATTATTTTACCATTCTCTCTCATTGCCTGTGCTTGGCCTGCTATGCTCTCCAGCATCAGGAACACCAGTCTGTGGTACCATTATTTTACCATTCTCTCTCCTTGCCTGTGCTTGGCCTGTGGCAGCAGCAAGGACCCTAGAATGCTAGGGTAGTAAGGAGACACAAGGCTCATGGATACTGGCAGCAAGGACCCTAGAACGCTACGGTTGTACGGATGCCCAAGACCCACGGATACTGACAACAAGGACCCTAGAACGCTAGGGTAGTAAGGAGGCACAGGACTCACGGATACTGGCAGCAAGGACCCTAGAACTCTAGTGTTGTAAGGAGGCAACCAACCCATGGATATGGCAGCAGCAACCCTAGACTCTAGGGTGAGATGGAGGCAACAGCCCACAGTAGGCAACGGGTGTCTGGTAGTACATAAGTGTACGGAGAAGGACCACCACACTACAGCTGGCTCTTGAGCCCTAAGGCCACAGCAGTATGGTAAGGCAGGGCAAGATAGCGAACCAGACCTAGAACTCTAGGGTTATAGCGAGGTTCAACAAGGGTGGTATAATGCCCAGAGAATAGCCTATAACTCTCAACTAGGAGTGAGCACAGTGAGTGACAATGGTAACTATGGACATGTCAGTAATAGAACGAGTAACTCAGCCCTACTGTTGACAGCACGGAAACCTCTACTCCGTATGTGCACACCGCCAAGAGCGGTTGAAGCCAGTAAGTACGGCAACAGCAGTGGGTGCTCAGCCAAAGGTCAGCAACGTAAGTGGGTTCTCAGCCAATCTAGTCAGCAACATAAACGGGTTCTCAGCCAGTCCGGTCAGCAACGGATGCGGGTTCTCAGCCAGTTCAGTCAGCAACGTAAGCGTGTTCTCAGCCAGTCCGGTCAGCAATGGATGCGGCTTCTCGGCCAATCCAGTCAGCAACGTTAGCGGGTTCTCAGCCAGTCCGGTCAGCAACGGATGCGGATTCTCAGCCAGTCCAGTCAGCAACAGATGCGGATTCTCAGTCAGACCAGTCAGCAACAGATGCAGCAGAAGTACAGGACACACAGGATAGTCGTCAGGCAGGCCAGGTCATACATGAACAGAGAAACAGCAGTAACTAGCGCTAGGTTCAGGTACACCACGAAAGAGCGCCTGACTAATGACATGACAGGGTATAAAAGAGCTGGCCCTGGATGGAGTCAGGTCCAGGGACCAGTAAGAATCCAGCATAGTAAAACAAGGAAATAGGAATGTTGCCACGCAGCAGCCAGGATCACAGGCAAAGTGATAATAGCTCCAAAAACTACTAAGGACTACCAAAGGGCTTCCCTAAGAAAGAACATTATATTACTCTGTCTCTATTGCACAGTCGTTTCCACCAGTAAGCTCCCCAATTGGATCCATGTTTGTGTACTAGGATCATGTCCCAAGGAAAAAGGGCATCTGAGATCCCTCCAGGCAGTGTTCCCACACTGTCGAGAATATATGCCAGGAAAGGGTTAACTGGAGACCCAATTATTTTTGTTTATCTCACGTAAATAAAATAAAAATGGATAGTTAAATTAATTTAAGATCTATTAGGTATTGACACGTTACATCACAGTACAGAATTGCTTAAAATAATCAATTACTCATATTTGTGCAATATATGTGAGTCATTTTGTGTTCAACTATATTCATGTCACGCTGATTACCATATATATTATATATTTACTTAAATGAATTATTTATATATATATATATATATAATTCACTTAAGTAAATATATAATATATATGGTAATCAGTGTGACATGAATATAGTTGAACACAAAATGACTCAAGGATATATCTTCTAATATGACTTAGTCATATGCTAAGATATAGCTAAAGAAATTGACATACAGTAAATTTGTCCTTATTATTTGGTAATTATTGGAGGATCAATGCTTTCTGTGGCTTATTCTTTCTCCTTCCACTGAGTTCACCATGGACCTATTACTATCTGCATGTATGTTTGGTATCCTTTCAAGCAATGGGGGTATGTGGCATGCCTGGGTGGAGGGTTGGGGGTAGGTATCACGGTGCCCGTGATCCCTTCCTGTCATTCTCACTTGTGGTGCTCTCCTATTGGCTGAGGAGTTTTGGCCTGCCCCCGGTGACCTTTTTATACCCAGCCATTGACACCTGTCACTTGCCCTTTCGTGGTGTTCCTGAGCCAGTGTTGCTGTTGCTGTCTTCTGTGGATCCTGATTCCTGTGTACCGATTTGGCCTGTCCTCACTACGCTCCTCTGTTCCTGTT
Source organism: Rhinophrynus dorsalis (assembly GCA_037306005.1). Taxonomy (NCBI): domain Eukaryota; kingdom Metazoa; phylum Chordata; class Amphibia; order Anura; family Rhinophrynidae; genus Rhinophrynus; species Rhinophrynus dorsalis. Next base: position 510,657,176 of record CM074722.1, on the reverse strand, counting down.
CCGTGTACCGATCCAGCCTGGCTGATGTTCCTGCTTGTGATTGATCTGGCTTGTCTGAGAACCACCTTCGTGTACCGATCCGGCCTGGCTGACGTTCCTGCTTGTGATTGATCTGGCTTGTCTGAGAACCGCCTCCGTGTACCGATTCGGCCCAGCTGACTTCCTTCTCCGTGATCTGAACCGGCTTGTTCCTGAGACCTGCGTGTACTGCTTCCTGCACCACTGTCGCCATTGCGACATTCTGACTTCTGCTGAGGTTGAGTACCGGACTGTTTGTATCTCGCCACAAGTACTCCTTCTGTGTTGGGCATCCAGTGCTGAGTCTCCGTTACCGACTGCTGAACTATGCCTCCGTTAAGAGCCTCCTTGATACTAGCAGAGCCTTTCTCATTCCAGCTAAGCCTGATTCCTACGAGCTGCTTAACCGGTTCAGTGCTGGCATACCTCTTGTGAGCCGTCACTCTTATTGCTGAGCCTATTCCTGGTTACCACTACTACTGCTGAGCTGGCCGCTTGTACGCTAATTTGGACGGCAGCTCCATCCTCCAACTAGCAGGGTAGTCGGTATTGATCACCGTGTCCGGTGTGGCGCTATTGGCTTCGATATTGTCTCCGGTTTACGCCCGTGTGGGCTATTGGTTCACCTCTTGTGCAGCACGGAGTGGCCTCCGGTGTACGCCCGTGGGGCTATTGGCCATCACCAGTGTTTCAGCAGTCTAAATATTACGCTTGTGGGGGCTAAAGGCTCGAATCACTGTATTGCTGGTTTCCTCTATTATGCTCGTGGGGGCTATTGGCCAGATCTTGCTAACAAGCAGTCTCCAATAGGGACGCCCGTGGGGGCTACCGACTCTAGCACTAACTTCCTTTGTGGTCTCCTTTGCTACACCCGTGGGGGCTATGCGCCACTATCATCTAAGGCAGTACTGACTGTGCATTCAGCCTCCTGTGCATTACCATCTGCAGATATATCACCACCTTGGGCGTGCCAAACCCCACAATTGAGACTGACTGTGTTGTATTAACCCTTGAGTAGCCTGGCTACCGTCTCATATCAGTAAAGTTTCCATTACTTTCCTGTTCACCCTCTTAGCTATTGTTCGTTTTCCCTATTGTCGCCTATAGAGGGCGTTACTTGTTATTTCTTTTGATTTATTAAAACTGTGTTTTATTTTACCGGCTGGTCTGAGTGTCTTGAAAACCGTTACAGTAGGTATTTAAGGCAACATTCTCTTTGAGAGTCTGCTTGATTTTCTACTGATGAAATGCCCTACAGCCAAGAAACATGTTGAGTGGGCTATATTTATTCATGGATCCAGAGTGATGATTCTTTTCTTTTGAGACAAGGCAGGAGGGGAAAGTGGAGGAGTGTGTGCACAGGATTGTCCTCATCCCTTAGCAGGGCAGGTGGCTATACCTACATACCTTCTTAGCCGGATAGTGGCTTGTCACACGGCTGCTTTCATGTCCGTGTGAATATTCTAGAGCTGAGAAATAAGTTGGTGCTATACAAATAAAAACTAATAATTACAATACTACTACTTTTATGCTTGTTCTTTGCATATGATCAAGCTTGATTTACAGAGGCCCCAGTGTGATTGTATTCTTTTATCCTAAATAACGCAGTTTGCATTAGTCATACATTGGAGACACATCAAAGCATTAGCAGATTATTGTCATATTACACTGCAAGCCATTTGGTGGTGTTGGAAACATATTTCCAGTTGTGTAATCAAAGGAACATCAAAAAACATTTTTGTTTTGTTTGTAATAAAAGTTTAGTTGTTTAGTCATTTCTGTACATACGCTTCTCTTACCAGTTGGAGGATGCCAAAATATGACATCAAGTATCCAGCAGTTGCTGCATTCAATCCAAAAAAATCAACTGAGATGACTGAGAACATTATCATGAATAATCCTGAGGGGACATAAAAAGGAAATGACATTACCAAAATTCTGTATAATACAGAGTTCAGACCTGGGCAATATTAGGCATAGAAAAACCTAAAGTGGAAGAACAATAGAGCATCATAGTACCTCCCACAGATATCCAGGTCACCAACTCGGCACACTGTACTAGGATCCAGGAAGGTTAAAGGGCCTATATCTTTCTTCCCCTTGTATCCCCAGCAGTAAGAGTGAGTACTGAGCCTGGTCCTGCATTTTATCTCATACCTCTTTCTCCTCCTAGCAGGGCTCTGCTTATGACAATGGTAAGCAGGTAACAACTGGGAACGCAGCACTAGGAGCAAGGTAGGAAGGGTCCCTTGTATCGCTAATGCAGTGAGAGTGAACACTGAACATGGTCCTGCATTTTATCTAACACCTTTTTCTATTCCCATAAGGGCTCTGTTTGTGACCATGGTAATCGGGTGACAAATGGGCACACTGCACTAAGAGTAAGGTAGGCGGAAGGGTCCATGTCTCTTCTCCCCCAGTATCACTAATGCCATGTGAGTAAGCACTGAGCATGATGCTGCTACATTTTATCTCGAGTCTCCTCCTCCACACACCAGGGCTCAGCTTGTGATAATGGTAAACACTAAACAAGCAAGAACACTGCACTAGAAGCAAAATAGGAGAAAGGTTAATTTCTCTCCCCCCTTGTATCAGTGGTGCAGTGTGACTGACCACTGAACATGCACATGTATTTTATCTCACACCTCCTCCCAGAAGGTCTCTGCTTGTGACAATGGCAACCAGGAAAAAAACTCTAGGAGCAAGATAGGAGAAAGGGTCCATGTATTGACTCCCCTTGTATAAAGTGTTCAATGTAAGTGAGCATGGAGCATGCACCTGATTTTTATCTCAGCACTCCTCCTGACTTCCTGTTTTGTTTAAGCAGAGTCCAGTTTAGAGGAGGAGGTGGTGTGAGATAAAATGTAGGCCCATGTGCAGTGCAGTGTGCCAAAGTGGTATCCTGGCAACCTGTGGGAAACAAATACTGTGGCTCCATTCACTAGTAGGTGAACTGAAATAGGGGAGGATGTGTGCGCTGTGTGGACTAAGATACAATGAGGTGTGGAGAGCAAGTGAATGGAGTCAATTACGATAGGGGAGGGTGCATGTTGGGTGGATTGAGATAGTGGAGTGTGCTTGCAGGGTGGATTAAAATGCTGGAGGGCAAGTGTAGGGTGGATTGAGATATTGGAATGTATGTGCATGCTGGTTTCAGATGCTTGAGGGTGCATGCACAGTGGATTTAGATGCTGGATGGTACTTGTAGGGTCTATTAAGATAGAGGAGTGTGAATGCAGGATGGAGCAGTGAGGATTGAGATGCTGGAGGGTGTGTTCAGGGTGTATTGAGTTGTTGCAGGGTGTGCGGGGGTGGATTGAGATGCTGGAGGGTGTGTGCAGGTTGGAGTGAAATGCTGAAGGGTGTGTGCAGTGAGGATTGCGATACTGGAGGGTGTGTACAGGTTGGTCTGAGATACTGGAGGGTATGTGCAGGTTGGAGTGAAATGCTGGAGGGTGTGTGCAGGGTGGATTCAGATGCTGGAGAGTGTGTGAGGGGTGGATTTAGATGCTGGAGGGTGTGTACTGGGAGGATTATGATGCTGAAGGGTGTGTTCAGGGTATATTGAGATGCTGCAGCGAGTATGCAGGGAAGATTGAGATGATAGAGGGTGGGTGCAGGGAAGATTGAGATACTGGAGGGTGTGTGCAGGGTGTATTGAGATGTTGGAGGATGTGTGCGGGTTCGATTGAGATGCTGGACGGTGTATGCAGGGAGGTTTGAGATGCTGGAGGGTGTGTGCAGGGTGGATTGAGATGCTAGAAGGTGTGTGCAGGGTAGATCGAGATGCTGGAGGGTGTGTGCAGGGGGGATTGAGATGCTGGAGGGTGTGTGCAGGGAGGATTGAGATACTGGAGGGTGTGTGCAGGTTGGATTGAGATGCTGGAGAGTGTGTGATGGGTGGATTGAGATGCTGGAGGGTGTGTGCAGGGAGGATTATGATGCTGAAGGGTGTGTGCAGTGAGGATTGAGATACTGGAGGGTGTGTTCAGGGTGTATTTGTATTGAGATGTGCAAGGATGTGTGCAGGTTCAATTGAGATGCTAGAGGGAGTATGCAGGGAGGATTGAGATGCTGGAGGGTATGTGCAGGGTGGATTGAGATGCTACAGGGTGTGTGCAGGGTAGATCGAGATGCTGGAGGGTGTGTGCAGGGTGGATTGAGATGCTGGAGGGTGTGTGCAGGGAGGATTGAGATACTGGAGGGTGAGTGCAGGTTGGATTGAGATGCTGGAGAGTGTGTGAGGGGTGGATTGAGATGCTGGAGGGTGTGTGCAGGGAGGATTATGATGCTGAAGGGTTTGTGCAGTGAGGATTGAGATACTGGAGGGTGTGTTCAGGGTGTATTTGTATTGAGATGTGCGAGGATGTGTGCAGGTTCAATTGAGATGCTAGAGGGAGTATGCAGGGAGGATTGAGATGCTGGAGGGTGTGTGCAGGGTGGATTGAGATGCTAGAGGGTGTGTGCAGGGTGGATTGAGATTCTGGAGGGTGTGTGCAGGGAGGACTGAGATGCTAGAGGGTGTGTGCATGGTGGATTGAGATGCTGGAGGGTGTGTGCAGGGTAGATTGAGATACTGGAGAGTGTGTGAGGGGTGGATTGAGATGCTGGAGGGTGTGTACAGGGAGGATTATGATGCTGAAGGGTGTGTTCAGGGTATATTGAGATGCTGCCGCGAGTATGCAGGGAAGATTGAGATGATAGAGGGTGGGTGCAGGGAAGAATGAGATACTGGAGGGTGTGTACAGGGTGGATTGAGATGCTGGAGGGTGTGTGCAGGGAGGACTGAGATGCTAGAGGGTGTGTGCATGGTGGATTGAGATGCTGGAGGGTGTGTGCAGGGTAGATTGAGACACTGGAGGGTGTGTGCAGGTTGGGATACTGGAGAGTGTGTTCAGGTTGGATTGAGATGCTGGAGGGTGTGTGCATGGTAGATTGAGATACTAGAGGGTGTGTGCAGGGTAGATTGAGATGCTGGAGGGTGTGTACAGGGTGGATTAAAATGCTGGAGGGTGTGTGCAGGTTGGATTGAGATGCTGGAGGGTGTGTGCAGAGAGGATTGAGATGCTGGAGGGTGTGTGCAGAGAGGATTTAGATGCTGGAGGGTGTGTGCAGGGTAGATTGAGATAATGGAGGGTGTGTGCAGGTTGGGATACTGGAGAGTGTGTGCAGGGTGGATTGAGATGCTGGAGGGTGTGTGCAGGGTAGATTGAGATGCTGGAGGGTGTGTACAGGGTGGATTAAAATGCTGGAGGGTGTGTGCAGGTTGGATTGAGATGCTGGAGGGTGTGTGCAGAGGGGATTGAGATGCTGGAGGGTGTGTGCAGAGAGGATTGAGATGCTGGAGGGTGTGTGTTCAGGTTGGATTGAGATGCTGGAAGGTGGGTGCAGGGATGATTGAGATGCTGGAGGGTGTGTGCAGGTTGGATTGAGCTGCTGGAGGGAGTGCGCAAGGAAGACTGAGATGCTGGAGGGTGTGTGCAGGTTGGATTGAGATGCTGGAGGGTGTGTGCAGGGAGAATTGAGATGCTGGAGGGTGTGTGCAGGGTGGATTGAGATACTGGAGGGTGTGTGCAGGGTGGATTGAGATACTGGAGGGTGTGTGCAGTGTGGAGTGAAATGCTGGAGGGTGTATGCAGGGAGGATCGAGATGCTGGAGGGTGTGTGCAGGGTGTATTGAGATACTGGAGGGTGTGTGCAGGTAGGATTGAGATGCTGTTGGGTGTGTGCAGGGTGTATCGAGGTATTGGAGGATGTGTGTGCGGGGGTAGTTTGAAATACTGGAGGGTGTGTGCAGGGTGTATTGAGATGCTGGAGGGTGTGTGCAGGGTAGATTGAGATGCTGGAGGGTGTGTGCAGGAAGGATTGAGTAACTGGAGGGTGTGTGCATGGTGGATTGAGATATTGGAGGATGTGTGTGCGGGGTAGTTTGAAATACTGGAGGGTGTGTACAGGGTGTATTGAGATGCTGGAGGGTGTGTGCAGGGTAGATTGAGATGCTGGAGGGTGTGTGCAGGGTGGATTGAGATGCTGGAGGGTGTGTGCAGGGTGTATTGAGATGCTGTAGGGTGTGTGCAGGAAGGATTGAGAAGCTGGAGGGTGTGTGCAGGGTGGATTGAGATGTTGTATGGTGTTTGCAGGAAGGATTGAGATGCTGGAGGTTTTGTGCAGGGTGGATTGAGATATTGGAGGGTGTGTGCAGTGTGTATAGAAATGCTGGAGGGTATGTGCAGGGTGTATTGAGATACTGGAGGGTGTGTGCAGGGTGGATTGAGATACTGGAGGGTGCGTGCAGGTTGGATTGAGATGCTGAAGGGTGAGTGTGGGGTGGACTGAGATTGTGGAGTATACAGTATGTGAAAGGTGATTCGAGTAGGGGAAGGTGAGTGTATGGGTGGATAGACTTGGGAAAGCATGCGTGCAAGATGGATAGAGATAGCAGATGGTGCGTGTAGGCTGGATAGAGATTGAGGAGGATGTGTTCAGGATGGACATAGAGAGGAGGGTGTGTTGCAATGTTGAAAGAGATAAGAGAAGGTCCATATAAGGTGGGGAGAGATAGCAGAGGATTAATCTGCTCTGTATAACACATTATACCAAATATAAGAGATTATCTCCTGGTTTTACCTTATGGTTAGTAAAAATCCTCACCTATTGGGAAGCCAGAAAGGACTTTTATAAGAAAAACTGACATCACATCTGGAAAATGCAGCAAACGTACAAACTCACTGACGTTAAAGGCATCGGTGGACTCTGAAGGAGAAAAAGGAACTGGTTTCAATTAAAGTTAGAATTAATCTGAAAATGACAACACTGTCATGTTGTACTTATGTGTACCACATTGCTACTGTGACTATGTACCGAATTAGTACTAAATTTCTACCGACCACATTAGTACTGCATATCTATCACATTAGTATTACATGTCTGTGTGTCACCTTAATACTACATTATTGTGTATCACATTAGTACTAAATGTCTCTGTATTACATTAGTACTACATTACTATGTATCACATTAGTATTACATGTCTGTGTACCACATTAGTACTACATGACTGTGTATCACATTAGTACTACATGACTGTGTATCACATTAGTACTACATGACTATATCGCAATATTACTACATGACTGTATATCACTTACATGACTGTACCACATTAGTACTACATGCCAGTACATCAAATTATTACTATATGACTGTGTATCACATTAGTACTACATGAATGTATATCACATTAGTACTACCTGTCTGTGTATCACATTAGTACTACATGACTGAATATCACAGTAATTTAATATTAATTTGACACACAGTCATTTAGTGTTATCGTGATATATAGTTATTTACTATTAATGTGCTACACAGACATGTAGTAATAATATGATGCACAGTCATGTAGTACTAATGTGTTATAGTAATGTAGTAAAAATACACAGACAAGTAGTACTAATGGGATATGCAAACGTAGCACTATTACAGTACACAGTCATATAGTAATAATCTAATGTGATACAGAGACAAGTAGCACTAATGTGATATATAGACAGGTAGTACTAATGTAATACACAGTCATGTAGTAGTAATGTGATACACAGACAAGTAGTACTAATGTGATAGTCATGTAGAAGTAATGTGATACACAGACAAGTAGTACTAATGTGGTACACAGTCATGTAGAAGTAATGTGATACACAGACAAGTAGTACTAATGTGGTACACATTCATGTAGTACTAAAGTGGTACTCAATCATGCACTATAATTTTGATACACAGTCATGTACAACTAATGCAATATTCAGTCATGTAGTACTAACATGGTACAGTCATGCAGTACAAATGTGATACACAGACAAGTAGTACTAATGGGATATGCAGACGTGGCACTATTGCGGTTCATAGTCATATAGTAATATATGATATAGAGACAAGTAGTACTTGTGTGATACACAGATTTGTAGAACTAATGTGATACACAGACAAGTAGCACTAATGTAATACATAGATAGGTAGTACTAATGTGATACACAGTGTGTAGTACAATTTGGCATAGTCATGTAGTACTAGTGTGATACACAGACTAGTAGTACTAATGAGATACACAGACATGTAGTATTAATGTGGAACACAGTCATGTAGTTAGGGCTGAAACAATTAATCGATATTATCGATAAAAATCGATTATGAGAATTGTTGTCAACGATTCTCATAATCGATTAGTTGCAGCCCCAGACTGTTTTAAAGACAATGCACCATTTAGCCCTGCTTCGGGCAAGCAGACCCGGTGAAGCTGAGTGATTTTATTTTATTTTCCATTTTTTTACCAATCAATTACATCGCCAGGGTCCCCCCTATGCTGCTGCCCTAAGTTCCCTGCAGTCCGCTCTGGATCCCGGCGCCTACAGCTCCCTTCATTGAGTCTATTGACTCAATGAAGGGAAGCTCTTGTGAACTGCGCATGCGAGTGCTCCCTGTGACTCACTAAGTTTCTCTTCGCGTAGCTGCTCGTGCTCCCCACTCCCCAATTGCCTCAGCCCAGTCCTAGCAGATGCTCTTGTTTGTGGTCGGAACGGAGTGTCAACAATGTGACTTAACGTTGCTTCATGGGCATAAGCAGCCGCACACGCGCACTACAGAGCAACTTGCGCGGGCTGCTGCTGAAATATAAACCTGAAACCTGTAGTGTGATATTATCATGATGTGCAGTGGAGTCACTTATTGGCGCAAGTCGCGAGGGTGGCAGCAAACAGCAGCAGAGGAGCAGAGCTGAGTACATGTATACCGAATGAGAATGAAGAGTCATGTATGTTGTGTGAGTAAATGTGACTCAATTCAAACATTGTCCTACCACTGGAGATAGCATGAAAAAAAAAGAATAAAAATGGTATGCTATTTGTAAAAACCTAAATTATATTACAGTGAAGTGATTGAGGGTTTTTTGGTTTTTTTTTGTGGGGGTTGGGGTTTATTTTTTGTCCTTTTTCGTTATACATTGTATTAGTGTTAATCTTTGGGGCAGACCAATGGGGACATTTATGGCTACCTACCACTGCAATGATCAACTACTCTGAGCATGTATGGCAATGTTTTTTCCCCTGTGGTACCATTGGTTTGATCCTTGCTCCTTTTTTTTTATTTTGTGAATAAATGCAAGTGAGTACTATACATCTGTATAGTGTTAATCTTTGGGACACACCAATAAGACATTTATGGCTACCTACCACTGATCAGTGTGCAGGTTGGTTGTAGTTGCCATTGACCTCCTGAGAGATGGTCACACAGTTTGTCAGTCACTATACTCTGACCCCAACTCACAGCCTCCTGAGAGATGGTCACACAGTTTTTCAGTCACTATACTCTGACCCTAACTCAAATTCTTCCTGGTTGGTTTTGATTGTGTGATATTCTGATGATTATGGTCTCATCCATAACCCTTCTTTCAGCTGCTGCTTCACCCTCTGCAGGGCCTACCTGTTCCTCAGCTTCCCCCTTCCCAGCCTCACTAGGGTAAAAAGTCTTCTCTACTTGCAGAGGGGGAAGCAGCAGCTGAAGGAAGTGTTATGGATGAGACCATGATCATCCCAATATCACACAATCAAAAACCAACTAGGAAGAATTTGAGGGGGGGTCAGAGTATAGTGACTGACAAGCTACCACTGAGTGGGGGCAGAGGCTGTGTGACCATCTCTCAGGAGGTCAATGGCAATTACAACCAACCTGTACACTGATCAGTGGTAGGTAGCCACAAATGTCCTCACTGGTGTGTCCCAAAGATTAACACTATACAGATGTATAGTACTCACTTGCATTTATTCACAAAATAAAAAAGGAGCAAGCATCAAACAGATGGTACCATAGGGGAAAAAAACATTGCCAGTATTTCATCTGATTTAAACTGGGATTTAAAAGCCTGAGTTGCTTCCGCTACAAGTATGAGTTCATCTGTACTAGCTTTGTTTTACCCTTCTAAATTATTGTGTATATCCCATTATTCTTCCTCATCCACTGCCAGGCTATAATATTGCCCTGTTCAGTCAGTATGTGCGGTTTGTGACAACCCTTTCAGCAGGCTCCGTGTGTGGCAGTCTATTTTGGGAGGTGTGTGTGTAGTGGCAGTCTATTTTGGGTGGTGTCATGTGTGGCAGTCTATTTTGGGTGGTGTCATGTGTGGCAGTCTATTTTGGGGTGGTGTTTGTGTGGCAGTCTATTTTGGGTGGTGTCATGTGTGGCAGTCTATTTTGGGGTGTGTATGCGTGTGTCTGTCAGTCTATTTTGGGTGGTGCACACTTCATGGAGCTTCTCCTCCACCCGGGATCGTGTCCCGCGATTGGAGTTTAGGCTTTTGCGTGGGTATGAGGTCTGCATGTTTTATTGGGTGTGGTTTTGGTGGGTGTGGTTTTGGTGAGGGGGGGCAGCATTTCATCCTTGGACCCAGGCAGCACAATGTCTTGGGCCGGCCCTGACTGAGGCCTCACATTATAGCCTAAAAATGGCATTTCATTTTTTTCTATTTTTATCCGATTAATTGAAAAATTAATCGGCCAACTAATCGATTATGAAAATAATCGTTAGTTGCAGCCCTACATGTAGTACTAATGAGCTTCACAGACATGTAGTATTAATGTGATACACATTCATGTAGTACTAATGTGGTACACAGTCAAGTAGTAATAATGTGATACACATTCATGTACTACTAAGGTGATATTCAGTCATGTAGTACTAACATGGTACAGTCATGTAGTACAAATGAGATACATAGACAAGTATTACTAATGGGATATGCAGACATAGCACTATTGCGGTTCGTAGTCATATAGTAATATATGATATAGAGACAAGTAGTTCTTATGTGATACACAGATATACAGTACTAATGTGATACACAGACAAGCAGTACTAATGTGATACACAGTCATGTACTACTAATGTGATACACATTCATGTAATACTAATGAGCTACATAGTCATGTAGTACTAATGAGCTACACAGACATGTAGTATTAAAGTGATACACAGTCATGTAGCATTAATAGGATACACAGACATGTAATACTAATGTGATACACAGACATGTAATACTAATGTGGTACACTTTCATGTAGTACTAATGTGGTACACAGACAAATAGTACTAATGTGATACACAGTCAGGCAGCATTAATAGAATACACAGACATGTAGTACTAATATAATACACAGACATGTAGTATTAATGTGGTACACAGACAAGTAGTACTAATGTGATACACTGTCATGTAGCATTAATAGGATACATAGACATGTAGCAGTAATGTGGTACACAGACATGTAGTATTAATGTGATACACAGTCAGGTAGCATTAATATAATACACAGACATGTAGTACTAATGTGGTACACATTCATGTTGTACTTATGTGGTACACAGACATGTAGTACTAATGTGATACACAGTCATGTAGCATTAATAGAATACACAGAAGTAATACTAATGTGGTACACAGATAAGTAGTACTAATGTGATACACAGTCATGTAGCATTAATAGGATACATAGACATGTAGTAGTAATGTGGTACACAGACATGTAGTATTAATGTGATACACAGTCAGGTAGCATTAATAGAATACACAGACATGTAGTACTACTATAATACACAGACATGTAGTACTAATGTGGTACACATTCATGTAGTACTTATGTGGTACACAGACAAGTAGTACTAATGTGATACACAGTCAGGCAGCATTAATAGAATACACAGACATGTAGTACTAATATAATACACAGACATGTAGTAGTAATGTGGTACACAGATAAGTAGTACTAATGTGATACACAGTCAGGCAGCATTAATAGAATACACAGACATGTAGTACTAATATAATACACAGACATGTAGTATTAATGTGGTACACAGATAAGTAGTACTAATGTGATACACAGTCATGTAGCATTAATAGGATACATAGACATGTAGTACTACTATAATACACAGACATGTAGTAGTAATGTGGTACACAGATAAGTAGTACTAATGTGATACACAGTCAGGCAGCATTAATAGAATACACAGACATGTAGTACTAATATAATACACAGACATGTAGTATTAATGTGGTACACAGATAAGTAGTACTAATGTGATACACAGTCATGTAGCATTAATAGGATACATAGACATGTAGTACTAATATAATACACAGACATGTAGTATTAATGTGGTACACAGATAAGTAGTACTAATGTGATACACAGTCATGTAGCATTAATAGGATACATAGACATGTAGTACTACTATAATACACAGACATGTAGTAGTAATGTGGTACACAGATAAGTAGTACTAATGTGATACACAGTCAGGCAGCATTAATAGAATACACAGACATGTAGTACTAATATAATACACAGACATGTAGTATTAATGTGGTACACAGATAAGTAGTACTAATGTGATACACAGTCAGGCAGCATTAATAGAATACACAGACATGTAGTACTAATATAATACACAGACATGTAGTATTAATGTGGTACACAGATAAGTAGTACTAATGTGATACACAGTCATGTAGCATTAATAGGATACATAGACATGTAGTACTACTATAATACACAGACATGTAGTAGTAATGTGGTACACAGATAAGTAGTACTAATGTGATACACAGTCAGGCAGCATTAATAGAATACACAGACATGTAGTACTAATATAATACACAGACATGTAGTATTAATGTGGTACACAGATAAGTAGTACTAATGTGATACACAGTCATGTAGCATTAATAGGATACATAGACATGTAGTACTACTATAATACACAGACATGTAGTAGTAATGTGGTACACAGATAAGTAGTACTAATGTGATACACAGTCAGGCAGCATTAATAGAATACACAGACATGTAGTACTAATATAATACACAGACATGTAGTATTAATGTGGTACACAGATAAGTAGTACTAATGTGATACACAGTCATGTAGCATTAATAGGATACATAGACATGTAGTAGTATTGTGGTACACAGACATGTAGTACTAATGTGGCACACGGTCATGTCGTATTAATGCGATACATTCATGTAGTATTATTGTTATATACAGTCATGTAGTACTAATGCTATACACAGACATGTTGTACTGATGTGATTCATACTGATGTAGTATTAATTTGATACACTTTCATTTAGTGCAAATGCGAAAGTCATGAAGTACTAAAGTGATACACAGACAAGTAGTATTAATGTGATACACAGTCATATACTACTAATGTGATACACAGTCATGTAGTACTAATATATTACACAGACAAGTAGTACTAATGTTATACACAGACAAGTAGTACTAATTGTTGCGCTTTGTGGGTTCTAATATAATAATAATACAGACAGACACACAAGTCTTCTTATCCCAGCTTTTACGTGTATGCAACTTCCAGACAACTCTGAACAACCAGTCTAAACCACTGAGCATGAATAAACTACTGTGCATGCTCAGCTTCTTAAAGCAACATAGTCACATAACATAATCCTTATACACATATCATTACACCTTCCCCTCTTTGGAAAATGAAAGTATTCTATCTGATAGAGACATCTCAACATGACTGTATCAGTCTTTCTGGATGTTTTCTTTAACATGTAGACCGTCTAACTTTCACATCAGTATCTGACGCAGCCTTCATGTTGCTATTTGGCACGTCATCAGAGTCTATGTTGGGACACTTTTGCTCTGGTTCTTTTAGAATGTATCTTCTATTCCTTCAAAGAATTGCTCCTTCCTCTGTTTGAATCGTGTGAGATCTCAGTTGCACTTGTTCAATGATAGTACCCTTCATTGACCATGTACTGGCCTTGTCTTTGATTCTCACTTTGTTTCCATTTTGTAATTCTTGTAGAAGATTAACTCTTGAGTCGAAACACACTTTCTGTCTCTCTTTCTGATTCACTTTAAACTGCTTCATTTGTTCACCTGCCCCTGTTGCAAGTAGATCTTCCTTCATAGGCAGATTGGAACGCCGTCGTCTTCCCATAAGAAGTTGTGCAGACGGATAAACACATTCAAGCGGTGTACTACGATATGCTAGCAGCCCTTTGTAGAAGTCACTTCCACTGTCATCAGCTTTTCTCATTCATTTCTTGACAGTTCCAACAGATTTTTCAACCAGTCTGTTGGACTGTGAAAAATGAGGACTAGATGTAGTATGTACGAAGTCCCATTCTTTGGCGAACTTTCTGAAGCTGACCATGGCAAACTGTGAGCCATTGTCAGTAAACACTTATGAGGTACACCATGTCTAGAAAAGACTGACTTAATGCATCAAATCACATTCTCTGATGATGTTGACCTCAATCCACATACTTCTGGATAAAAGGGATAGTAATCCGTGACAATGACAAAATCTGTGTTGTTACATGTAAACAGATCAACACCGACCTTTTGATATGGCCTATCAAGAACTGGATGTGGCTGCAATGGTTCTCTTGCATTGCTCACCTGGTACTTCAAACGTGTAGAACAGGAGGACACTATGTCAGAAATATCTTGCTTCATTCTTGGCCAAAACATTACTTCTCTCGCCCTTTTCCTGCATTTATCAATACCAAGTGACCTTCATGAATCTTTTCCAGCATAAGGTTTCTGAGACTGTGTGGAATCACAATCCTGCTGCCTTTGAAGATAATCCCATCAACCACAGTCAGTTTAGCGCTACAGTTCCAGTATTCTTGTACTCCAATTATGCAACTCTGTTTGAAGTAGGCCATCTAGTTAGAATAGCAAGTTTGATTTTTTCCAGTGTAGCATCTTTTTCTGTCTCTGACGTATCAGCTGTATCTTTGCATCAGAGATGGTCATAGCTGATGTAATCATATCTACATAAGCCTGAATTTCTTCAGCTACCTTGTCATTTGGAACAGCTGTTTGATCCACTTCTCTGGATGATGTATCAGCCATATACATAAGTTTTCCTGGTGTATATGTCAACTTTAGGGTATAGCGTTGCAATTTGATCATCATTCTCTGAATCCACAGAGGATAATAATTAAGAGACTTTGTGAATAATGCTATCAGTGGCTTCTGATCAGTTTCAACATTTACAAGTTGTCCTGAAACAAACCGATGAAATCTCTCACATGCAAATGTGATACTGAGAAGTTCTTTCTCTAGCTCAGCATATGCTCAGCACGAGTCATGGAGTGGGAAGCATATGCTACTGGTTGCCAGTTGTTATCATGTTCTTGTAGTAGAACTGCTCCCAGTCCTGTTTGTGATACATCAGATGATATCCTAATGGGTTTAGCTGGATCATAGAACTTTAACTATAACTCAAACCTTTATTTAAATCTTGTCTAATTTTCAGCAACATTCCCAGTCAACTGAAGTTTTGGTGAGGGTTGAAGGCCTTCCATACTGCCTCTTACCCTGATTCTGCAAGCTTTTTTCTCAGCTCTCAGCAAAAGTAACAGACGTGCAGCACAGAAAACTCTGGAGTATTCTCTGTCTTCAACCCAGCACTTCTGACACCATGTTGTGGTTTGTGGGTTCTAATATAATAATACAGACAGACACACAAGTCTTCTTATCTCAGCTTTTACTTGTATGCAACTTCCAGACAACTCTGAACAACCAGTCTAAACCAGTTTTGTCACATGATACCACTGAGCATGAATACACTACTGAGCATGCTCAGCTTCTTAAAGCAACATAGTCATATAACATAAAACTTATACACATATCATTACTCTAATGTGATACAGTCATGTAGTACTAATGTGATACACAGACAAATAGCATTAATGTGATACACAGTCATGTACAGTAGTACTTACATGGTACCTAGGCATGTAGTACTAATGTGAAAATCATGTAGTACTAATGTGATAGCCATTTAGCACTAATGTGATGGTCATATAGTGCTAATGTGGTACACAGTCTTGTATTACTAATGTGATACACAGACAAGTAGTACTAATGTGATACACAGACATGTAGTACTATTGTGATGCACAGTAATGATGTACTTGTTATGTCCCATGTATGATAGAAGACACTGTAGCCCAATGTTGTGTAACAGATCGACAATGTGCACGCTCCCTTTATTTACTTTTACAGTCTTCTTCTATATCTCTACACAGAGCCTCTCTCAGTAGCTGTCTCTGCTCATTGCCATGCACACCACACCACACACCCACATAAATCTGCCATGGGTCACGTGACTCACACAAGGCAGCCCTGGACAATCCTCCTTGTGACCTGGTTGCTAAGCAACCAGCCATGTTGCTCTGCTAAACACCTCCCCTCCACCTTTTCCTAAAACAACAGAGAACACACAAACAATATACAGAGAAAGGGAAGGGTAGGGACAACTGGTGTTTTCAGGGTCTCCTCCATGACCATAGCACCTCTTCAGGTTTCCATCTCTCTGGGGGTCATTTTGACTGGACTGGTCTGCATGGGATGAGCCGTGGTGGCTGTATCTCACCCTCTTCTGCAGGAACTGGCATAGAGGTGGTTTCTGAATCCCTATTCTCCGAGGTCTCCACTTCTGCTGGTAAGGGTAAGCCATCCCTCTGAGGGACATGTCCTCTCAATGTGGGTAGTGTCCAGACATCCTCATCACCCACCTCAGCAAGCGGGGAGTGTTGTGGTATAGTTAACGCTGGATTAACATGCCGGTGGCACACCACACCATCCACTGTGCGTATAACATATGACTGGGGACCTTGAACAGGGATTTACAGATTACCTTGGTTCCAGCACCGGCGCTTCAGGCGACGCTCGAATTGACGCTTCGGTGCCAGCAGCTGTCCATGCCGTACGGATGTCGATGGAATGGCGCATGGTTGGACGCATCAAAGCTAGATGCACCATCTGCAGGTGTGAGGCTTCAAGCATGCAGCAGGCTTCTGTTTTATGTGTTTGATTCCTGTAGTCTCCTCCTACCCACTTCCTCCCTCTGAGCTGCTCCTCCTACCTACATCCTGTGGAGGGGTTTAAAGGGCAGACTGAGCCCTGACTCAGTTGCTCAGTTGCCCTTGCATTGTTGTACAATACAGTTCTGTTTCCCTTGGGTTCTGTGTATGACCTGGCTTGTCTGACCATCCATTCTGGTGCTGACCTGTGGCTCTGCCTGACTACTCTTTTGCCTGCTCCCATTGTGTAGTGGACACCCAATCTGATGCAGACCTGTGGCTCTGGATGACTACCTGAACTGTGTATTACCCCGGCCTGTCCATCCATTCTGGTGTTGACCATTCTCCTTGTGCGTTCCGATTTGGCTTAGACATCCTTTCTGGTGCAAACCTGTGGCTCTGGCTGACTACCCACTCCGTGTATGACCTGGCTTGTCTGACTACCCACTCTGGTGTTGACTTGGGGCTCTGTCCACTGCTTTTCCAGCATACCAACGCTTCAGTGGATATCCTATATGGTGCAAACCTGTGGCTCTGGCTGACTACCCACTCAGTGTATGACCCGGCTTGTCTGATTATCCTTTCTGGTGCTGACTAGGGGGCTCTGTCTGTTTCCTTCGTGTGTTGGTCCCCACTCCACAGGCACCCATCCTAGTGTGGACCTGGGGCTCTATCAGACTCCTAGAATGACTGCAGGCTGAGTCAGTGCTAGTCTTTTGGGCATTCCAAATTACCTTGAGGCTCTAGTGGGCTGAGGCCTAGTCTCAGGCACTGTGGTGGATCTATTGGCAGACTGCTATTTCTGATACAGTGCTTGCCTCTTTGATCACCCTTTGTGTGTTATCTGTTTATGTGCATTACTAGTATTATTCTAATAAAAGATTGTTTTACCTTACAGACTCCTGGTTTATTCCTGGGAACCGTGACAGTGGACCACGGAAGCTGGAACCCAGTGGTGTGAACCCCCAGTATCAGCGATCCCATACTTTGTCTCTGGCTGTATACGTGCGAGCACCACCTGAGGTCGGAGGAGGTCGTTCTCTATTTGCAGGTCTAGCACTGTCAGCTGGGTGAAGCATATCCAACTTCTTGTGGAGTGGACAACAAAACATGAGACTTACAAGGGAGACTCCAGTAGCAGAATGGGGGGGGTATTTCGATATGACGGCAGAAACGTAGCTAGAGGCTCCGGAACACTAGCAGTAAAAGTGCATAGCTGTTAGAGCGGACTTCAGAATCTGTAGAAACTGCTTGGCTTGGCCATAGGTAGCCGGTGATAAGGGTCTGTGCTATGATGTTTGACTCCAATGGACAACATGTATTGTTGAAAGACTTGAGCAGTAAATTGTGGATCATTGTCTGTGACAATCATTCATGGAAGGCCAAAAGTAGCAAAGATACATTGTAAAGTTTGAATGGTAGCCCCAGACATCATTGTCGTCATAAGCCAAACCTCTGGCCATTTGGAATATGCATCATCTAAGACCAGATAGATGTATCCTGTCCCATGGAGCATCTACTCGGGTCCAGGGCTGAACTTGAGCTCGAGGTGGATCCTTTTTGGCTTGACTGCAACCTGGACGAGCAGTAACCCATTGACCCTATATCCACATCCAGGGATGGCCACCAGGTACTAGAGCAAGCCTTCTGCTTTATCCGCACAACTCTAGGATGCCCTTCGTGTAAAAGCTGTAATGTGAGGTGTTGTAAGATGGTGGGGAAGAACGCTCTAGTACCCCTGAGTATCTAGTTCCATCTGTAACTTTCATCCATTAATGTGGACATTTACTCTCAGGGCATCCTGCTGATCTCCCATTGTGCAAATGTGCCACCCATTCACCTGGTTCAACAGGGTCTTTCAGTTCAGTTTAACTCACCAGAAATTTAGTATTTGTGCTTCTGCCACCTCAGTATGACCCTCCATGTATTCTGGGAGCGCTACACATGTTACTGAGATGGCCTCGCTTGGAGCAATTGAAACACAGCTCATCTTTAAAATGGCAAGCTTGCACATCATGTGTGTTCGCACTACATTGGTAATGTTAGCAAAACGCCTGTACTCTTGCCGCTCTGCCAATGAAGAGACAAGATGGGAGGAGAGCAAAACAGGAATCTTTCTTTATTCGAATATAGAGAGAACAGTACAGCACATTAGCATGGAAAGAAAACTTGTTCTGTTCTGAAAATTATGAGCAGAGGGGGTATGTAATATACTAATATCACACCCTTGAGCAATAAGATGATTGGTTTAACAGAAAACAAGAATTGCAAAAATTACATATTCAGTAAACTACAACATTGCATATTTCGTTAGTCCAATAGTAAAGCATTAATATTGCTCCTCCACCCAAATAACATAATCAGTTTCCACCCCCTAATATTGCTCCTCCACCCAAATAACATAATCAGTTTCACCCTCTATTAGAATTACAAGCTTTGCATATTTGGAAATAACAAAACATTAGTTCTCAGCAAATACAATACATTATGATTTAACCTAACTTAGCAAAATATCTTATCAATCTATGTGAAGGGGGGAGAGAATGAGCTGTGAGTTTCTCTTCTTATCAATATGTGTGCAGGGAGATAGGAGGGGTCAGAAAGTGTGACATAGGTTTTCTTTTTTTTGGAGATCATAAAATTTCTGCTGTCTCTTTAGGTGCTGGTTAACCCTTCCCTTGCTATATTGTGTGATGTAGCTTATTTTTAAACACTTGATATTTGATAACAGTAACACTTGCGACTATTCACCATATTCTTCACCCCGTGGCTTGTTGTAAACATTTTATAGACAGGTGGTTTCCCCTAAACTTGGTTGGGTGGATATGTGTCCTGCATTAAGATGTGTAGCATCTTTCTCCACCATCTCCATCGCTACAGCTATTTCTATGGCAGATTTGTCTGTCAGTTCTTTCTCTGCTAATAGCCTGTTTTGAAATCCCTTTGTTGAGCAAACCACATACAAATTGGTCCCTGAGTGCGTGGGACAGATGCACTTTGAAATTGCAGGTCGCCACTAGTCACTTCAGTTCTACCTTGTACCCTTCAACTGTTACTCCCAGTTTTTATCTGCAAGAGTAAAACCTGAAACGTTCTGCAGTTTCCAATGGTTTGGGCTGGTAATAATTAGTCTGGGTCTCTAGTAGGGTTTTCAACTGTTTGTCCCTAGGTTTCTCCAGAGCTAATAAATCCCTTAATATTGCAAATAATTTCCTCCCTACAACCGTCAGGAAAACTGCAGTCTGTTTGTCCTCTGGGTTGGGTTGCTGGGATGACAAACGAGCTCCTATTCTACTCAAGTTTCTACCTAAATAGATAAGTATTTTCACATGTATTGCACTTTTTTTTTCTATTGTTTACACTTGATGTTATTTGCACAGTGTGATTATTTGAAATCTGTCCGGTTTCTCATTAGGATGGATTTCAATTATAGGTCGAAACTGCTTATATGTAGTTTTCGAGCTCGCTTGTCTTGGTTTTTAAAATGTTCTTATGATTCTGCCTTGTAAAAATATTTAGTATTGAATAAAAATACAATATTTATATTACTATATCTTTAAGTGTGCCTCCATTTACTGGGTTTCTTTGTTTGGGGGTTATTGTCGTTTCTTTATTCCCCTCATTAGTTTTGGTTTGTCTGTTTAAACCTTGAGTGCACCTCGACTATTTAGTCTGTACGTGTTAGGTATAGTTTATTTTACTGATGCGAGTCCCGTCTTGTTTATGTTGTTTGTCCTCTGCGACAACATTCGCTATCATAAACTGTTCTAGCCATTCCGCATATGATGCCCAAGTCTCCTCTTCTTGAAATTCTTGCAAAACCTCATACATGAGTAGCATGGCAGTTATCCTGCACTGTCACTTACTAACGACTCACGGGTCTGTCTAGTGGGAGAAGGTTGCGGAATTTATTTTTGTTGTTTTTTTTAATTTGATTTTTTTTTTCTATGATCTATCCTTCTTGCACTCGCTAGGTGTTACTGTAGAGCCCAAGACTTCGGCAGCGGTGGAAACTGCTGATCTCACACAAGAACTAGACGGGCAATAGACAGTCTGGCCTTTCTTGTCTCAGGAGCTCTACACTTGGAAGGTAGGGTGGCATATAGAAGATCCTCTGTTGGTACCTGATGTAGATGTAGATTGTCGGTAAACTCCGCTTCCTGGGTAATCCAGATTCACAGTTCTCATCACCATTGTTATGTCTCATGTATGATAGAAGACACTGTAGCCCAATGTTGTGTAACGGAGCAGCAACAGGTGGGTTGTGGTGGTGGGTGTTTGGCTTTAACATCTTCTACATAAATGTAATAGTTTCTGTGTTTCATGTGTGTTATCAGGGAGGTTGCACCAAGGTGATTCCCTCCTTTCTCCTTTCCACTGACTTGTCACAAATTGTGCACAGTGCCGTCGTTGAAAACTGCACTGCGCCTGCCCCAAGAGAAAAAGAGTCCTACACCAGTGACTTCAAGGGGGGGAGGGGACAAGTGGAGACAAATGGCCTCTTTCTTTTTCTCCTCCACATTCCCCTTCACTGGCTGGGGCAGAGGATGATGTTGCTGCAACTGCCTCTGAATCAGCACTGCAACTAATGATGTTGCTGCACTGCTGTCAAGTGGAACTTGTACTGTCCCACCACTGTGTCCATGGTGGTCTGAGGCACACTGCCCTGCTCCAGCATCCTGCTGCCCTTTGCAACTCAGCTTCAGCAGGAATTAGCAAAAAGGCAAAAAACACATTAATATAGGGGTAAAACATTTCTAGCCATTGAAAAAAATAGCAAAGCATTTTTTCCAAAGGGTGAAAACGGTGAAGATTTTAATCGCTTTATTTAAAGTGGATTTTCCAGCCAAAAAAGCAGACAACCACAAGGTTTTCACAGATTTTTTCACAGTAATGCAACGGGACCTTTCACCAATCCCTACTAGTCACATCTCTGTCCTGCCAGTCTTGCAAACCAGGCACTCGTTGTAGACTGTTCAAATTAAATATTTATTTCTAACTAGTGCAATTTCGGCTCTACTGAAGAGCTGCAGGACGGTCTGCGGACCAGGATCTCCTTCTGTAAGATAGAAAGCTGACGTCAGTGCAAGGGGAGGGAAGGGGGGAATTTGTAAGCTGATATCTCTGTGT
This sequence comes from Rhinophrynus dorsalis, assembly GCA_037306005.1. Lineage (NCBI taxonomy): Eukaryota > Metazoa > Chordata > Amphibia > Anura > Rhinophrynidae > Rhinophrynus > Rhinophrynus dorsalis. The sequence continues at coordinate 510,635,121 of CM074722.1, read as the reverse complement.
AATTATATTGATGTATTACTATCACTTTAATATTCAGCTTGCTGTGACTGAGCATAAGACGGGGCTGTTACCGCTGCCCTCCCCATCATGATGAGCTTCTACAGCCTCCTAATGAGGACAACTCAGCCTGCTGTAGGAGGGCAGCTGTGTGTGGGGCAATTCTAGAGCAAACCATCTGCAAAGGAGGCAGAGGAGAATCTCTATTGATTTAAATAGGGCTTGCAACCCTTTCATTGCTAAAGAGGTCTCCAAAGCAAGGACACCTCTATAGCATTTAAATAGTTAAAAACTCCATTTAAATCAATGGGTATTCTCCTTTGTCTCATTTTTTAGATTTCCCCTGCATTGCATTTCAGTTTGCCCAGTATTGTGCCAGCATAATACAACAGCCTCATTCAGGGGTGAGCTGGCAGCAGTACAGGTGACGCAGTTATCTGGTGCATATATCGATTAGATCTGTTATATGAGGGCAAGACTTTGATTTTTCGTGGAATGGAAATATTTCAGCTGCTGCAAATATAAATATAGGTAACATTTTTAAAATGCAATACATTTATAGGCTGCTTCCAGCTATTCATCAGGAGGTTGTATCAATACTCCTTTGTGATAAAACGCTTGGCAGCATCTGAGAAATGGATTGAGGGGTTAAATGTTATCATATTTAATTCTTTTCTTTAATTGTATTTTAATACATATAGACATATTTACATTTGCTGGCATCTGAAAAGGCTGAAGTCTCTCCCCAGGGCAGGGAGCTGGGTGTACTGGTGCAGAGCAATGCAGGGGAGTTCCGTTTCTCCCTCTATGCATACCAGACACTGCTCCCTGCACATCTTTATTTAACTACTTGTCACTTATGCTGGCGACATTCTGATGTCTCAACATTTAAGCCCGCGACATCAGAATGTAGTCCTTTTCAACCAGGCAACATTTTTATTGTGCAGTTTTGTTGGTTGCCCATTAGTAGGCGACATTTCAAAAGGATACACTCAAAGGGTTAATGATCCCCCGGTCCAAAAAAATTATTCCCAGTTCACCTGATTCTTTCCCCAGACTTCACCAACACAGGCACCCTCAGACCTCTTGTATACCATACTTGTTGGAAATAAAAATAAAAATTGGTATGTGTTGTGTGTAAATTCAGTCTTTCAACTGCTTACAATGCAATGAGCTAGGATAAAAAAGTGGAAAAACTGCACTTTTCATGGGAAATTTTCCACTAGGTGGGAAGTGCCATTTTCCACCCATTTTGGTTTGAGGAACATTTTTTCTCCCATTACTAACAATGAGACGACATCTATTGTGGCCCACAAGTATTCCTCACTTTTCCATTGGATTTGGAACATTTTTTCCAGAACCATTTGGGCGAGAGAAGATATACCACATACATCTGGAGAAAAAAACAAATGAAGACTGATAAGCTTAATATGAATGAACCTACACCAGATATAATGGGGCTTTATAGTAGGTTCACCATTGATTTATATAGTTTCAGGATGTGATACAAAAATGTAACCTTAGGTTGTTGTGTTGTTATTATTTTTTTATTTAGAAAATGTTTTTCCAGGAAGAATACATTGAGATTTCTCTCGTTTCAAGTATGTCCTGGATAGTTTTCAGTAAAGGGTTACATATTTACACAAACTGAGAAACATTATATATATATACACACACACATAAATATACATACATATTAAAAAATATATATACAGTTACATACTGCTTTTAGATATAAAGAAGCATTTACTTTTAAAGGGATAGTAATGTCTTAATTTTAGAAAAAGTAATATTGTAGACCATAGAATATGAAATCCATCGATGCAATTCCTATCTCTCGAACCTTTATGGTTCCCCTATCCCTCCTCTTCTGACGTTAGCTGTAAGCTGACAGCAGGAGTTCCTGGTCCAGGGACAGATAGGCGGCTCTTCAGCAAAGGTAAAATAGCTCAATTTAAAAAGAAATACTTCATTGGAATGGTCTACAAAGTGTGCATATTTTGAAAGAATACTTTTTAGACCGTTCCAAAGAAGTATTTATTTTTAAATCGTACTATTGCGGCTCTGCTGAAGAGATAGGAATTACATCGATGGATTTCTTATTTTAGGGTCTACAATATTACTTTTAATATAATTATGACTTTACTATCCCTTTAAGGATTTTAGACTGGGAGCAGATGTCATTATTTCAGGCAGATTATTCCAGGCTTTCGGAGCTCTGACGGAGAAGGCAGATCATCCTGCTTCTTTCTTGTATAGTTACTATGGAGATCTGGAGTGATCATACCGCTCAGGTAGTGTGGAATAGTCAGTGAGTTGTTAGCAGTGGAGTGGAGGTTATAGTTAGTATGGAGAGCTGTAGTGATCATACTGCTCAGGTAGTGTGGAATAGTCAGTGAGTTGTTAGTAGTGGAGGTTATAGTTAGTATGGAGAGCTGTAGTGATCATACTGCTCAGGTAGTGTGGAACAGTCAGTGAGTTGTTAGTAGTGGAGTGGAGGGTATAGTTAGTATGGAGAGCTGGAGTGATCATACTGCTCAGGTAGTGTGGAATAGTCAGTGAGTTGTTAGTAGCGGATGTTATAGTTAGTATGGAGAGCTGTAGTGATCATACTGCTCAGTTTATGTGGAATAGTCAGTGAGTTGTTAGCAGTGGAGTGGAGGTTATAGTTAGTATGGGGAGCTGTAGTGATCATACTGCTCAGGTAGTGTGGAACAGTCAGTGAGTTGTTAGTAGTGGAGGTTATAGTTAGTATGGAGATCTGGAGTGATCATACTGCTCAGGTACTGTGGAATAGTCAGTGAGTTGTTAGTAGCGGATGTTATAGTTAGTATGGAGAGCTGGAGTGATCATACTGCTCAGTTTATGTGGAATAGTCAGTGAGTTGTTAGTAGTGGAGTGGAGGTTATAGTTAGTATGGAGAGCTGTAGTGATCATACTGCTCAGGTAGTGTGGAACAGTCAGTGAGTTGTTAGTAGTGGAGTGGAGGTTATAGTTAGTATGGAGAGCTGTAGTGATCATACTGCTCAGGTAGTGTGGAATAGTCAGTGAGTTGTTAGTAGTGGAGTGGAGGGTATAGTTAGTATGGAGAGCTGGAGTGATCATACTGCTCAGGTAGTGTGGAATAGTCAGTGAGTTGTTAGTAGCGGATGTTATAGTTAGTATGGAGAGCTGGAGTGATCATACTGCTCAGTTTATGTGGAATAGTCAGTGAGTTGTTAGTAGTGGAGTGGAGGTTATAGTTAGTATGGGGAGCTGTAGTGATCATACTGCTCAGGTAGTGTGGAACAGTCAGTGAGTTGTTAGTAGTGGAGTGGAGGTTATAGTTAGTATGGAGAGCTGTAGTGATCATACTGCTCAGGTAGTGTGGAATAGTCAGTGAGTTGTTAGTAGTGGAGGTTATAGTTACTATGGAGATCTGGAGTGATCATACTGCTCAGGTAGTGTGGAATAGGATGCCTGGAGCCCGGTGGCTCCCAAATCAAATAAAAGGGTTTGGGCCAAGGTGCCCAGACTAGTGCCCAGCTCCACTGTGCTGGAGGCTTCCAACATATCACGGAAGTGGTCAGTCCCTTGGAACTCCCATGACCTACCCTCTAGGCCCCCTTCCAAGGGGATACAAAGGAATCCAGTGCAATGCACTCTGCCATCTCCGCTGCTGCAGCGCCGTCTGCACCTGGCATGTTATTTTTGTGAATGGGGCATACAGCTGCTTGCCATCATTCTGGGAAACTGCCTCCCTCTCTGTTACACCTTCTGCTACATGGCCATGGACTTCTGGGTCTTCTACCACCTTGTCCTGCAGGGGCTGTTGGGAAGCAGTGGCATCTCACTGGCTTCCATCCTCCAGTTCCATAACACTCCTGGACAGCACTGTATCTACACCCTCACTGGTTTACACACAGGAGAGCTTGTTAGGGTTCTCTTTGATGGTGGCTGGTTGGGAACCCAGACTGGCTATCTGGCATCCCTCCCTGAGGTTCACCTCTGGGACCACATCTACTAAGTTCGGGAGCTGTGTTTCTGATCCATTCCTCCACCTTGTCCACTCTCTCTGATACCACAGTTCCTCCTGATCTTTGAAGGTCTGGTGGGTTACCAAAAGGTCAATTACTATGCTATTGCTTCTGCTGAACCCAGCCTCGGGCAGGGGTCTGCCATTGACCCTTGGGTCTCGCGTCCAGACTAGCCCTGCTCAAACCTGCCGCATTACCTCCACTGTGATGACATCAAAGACAGGTGTGGTCAGGTAATCCAGTCTGCCTCACAACCTCTGCTGAAATGGGGTCTCTGTTCCCTGCTGTGGAGCTGGGTCTCAGCTATGTCAGCCTCCCCATGCATTTTGATCAGCAGAGCATGGTGTTGACCATGATCTTGGGCTTTGATCAGTTCTACCAATGTTGGGTCAGCTGCTCATATAACGCTTCCATCTAGGGCTCTGTCTGTGCCCTGCTCTGAACCTCCCGATGGAGGTGAATCCCAGTTGTGGTTTGGACTCTGTAGTGAAAGAGATCCACAGCTACCACCAATGTGTCAGCTCAGTATCCATCTTTGTAGATTAGGGGGTATCTATACTGCACTGGCCTCAAGGGTCCACCGGACAGACCTGAGCCATTTACTACTGGATCCTGATGCACCACTCAGAGGAGAGGAGGTCAGCCAGCTTGGAAGGTCTTCAAGTAGAGCCAGCCTTTAGCAGCTGGCTTAGGGCAGTGACCAGGGCAGGGATTCACACTTCTAACCACTGGAACAGGTCACTGCAGAGCAGGTATTGTCCCCTCTGCTCAAATGTGTCCACCAAGCACTAACCCCTCTGCCCTGTTGTTGCAGACAAGGTATCATCCCCTCTGCTCTGAGGTATCCTTTTCAAATATCACATTTTAAATAGCACGCTGCTTGAACCTGCATTCAGCAGGTCGCAGTGTTCAAAAGGCGGACATGACATTCTCACACAGTCTTGTAGTAGTAACATGGTACCCAGTCAAGCGGTACTATTGTGATACACAGTCCTGTACTACTAATGTAATTCATTTAATGTGTGTATGTAATGTGAAACACGGTCATGTAGTATGAAAGTGGAACACAGTCATTCATGAAACTTTTGGCATATCTCAGAGACAGAGGTCATCACTTCCACCTATAGTAAATATAGAAACTTCAAAGTAACACACAAAACATGCAGGTACCATCACCACTGTACACAAACATGTTCATGACTGAATGACAGCAAACCTTCTCAAACTCAGAGACAAAACCAAAATCATGATCATTGACGCATGAACAAGGCCAACAACCAGCAGGACAGAAACAAGTCCAGTATCAGGCACCAACTCTCATCCAACCTCTCCCATACCTATCATTTCACCCCTGGAACAGATAAAAAGATTATGAGTGATGATTGACAGTACATCAAATATAAAAGCAACCACTTGATCAGAATCAAGGACACTGTGGATTATATAACACCTAATGCATCTGCTAGAACCCAAGGACATCAAAACAGCTTTCTCTGTTGTCCAATATAGCTTACAGGTACCATGGGGAGGCGACAGCTCCTCCTAGTGGGCTGGAACAATTCTTCAAGAAGTGTAGGGTGGAGCCTCCCCCTCATCCATAGCAGCCTACTAGCCACTCCCCTCTCCAGATAAGAATTGTTCCATCATTTAGTAGGAGGCTGAGAACAGTTGTATTTGGTTTTTAGTTATTTTATTATTTTTGGATAGGTATGGGGTGTTCAAATTTCCCATTTGAACACTTCATTTACATGAATGGGAATTCTATTTACTCTAATATGGTGCAATTTATTTGCCCAAAAAATAAAACTAGTACATTGGTCTCCCTCTCTAGCAGCCAATGGGTTTAAGGCCCTATTTAACCTTTTGAGTACCAGCAATATGTTGGATACCAACCTGATATGCAAAATGTTAAAGGGGCAGTACATTGTCGAAAACATAAGCCATATAAGTGTTGGACATTAACAGGCACCTATTAGAATCAAGTTCCTATAGCTTAAGAGTCTGCCTTCCCTCAGCAGATCAGGGAGACAGAATCAAGGACAGTGTGGATTATATAACACCTAATGCATCTGACAGAACCCAAGGACATCAAAACAGCTTTCTCTGTTGTCCAATATAGCTTACAGGTACCATGGGGAGATGACAGCTCCTCCTAGTGGGCTGGAACAATTCTTCAAGAAGTGCAAGGTAGAGCCTCCCCCTCATCCATAGCAGGCTGCTAGCCACTCCCCTCTCCAGATAAGAATTGTTCCATCATTTAGTAGGCAGCTGAGAACAGTTGTACTTAGTTTTTAGTTATTTTATTATTTTTTGGATAGGTATGGGGTGTTCAAATTTCCCATTAGGTGGATTACCATTACTGGCTTCCCCTGGAGGATACCAGTTATCAGGTGCTGTTGCTGACCCTGTGCAGCCCTGGGAGAGAATCATGCAGCCCATGTCTCTCTCTCCAGAAGGAGTCTCTCTGAGGCTTCTTCAATTACAATGGGAATCTGAAGAAAAGGAGACCTACAAAAAAAGGTGAGCAACCCTTTGAGTGCCATGGTCCACTTGTCCCACACTCCTCCTCCACACAGGGGTCCTTCTGTAGTTTCTCATAACTCCTGCACTCATGTTGGGTAGTTTATACTTCTATCTCTGAGGTCTTTGGAGCATTTTGAGCTTCTTGGTAGTACTTAACCCCTTCCTTCCCATGTTATCGGGGATCCATTTACTCATTTTCCCTTTGGGTTAATGCATTTTTAAGCTTTATTTTGTGTTCTATAGGTGTTTTAGCACTTTTCAGACATTTTTTGGTTTTTACATTTACCATATAGTCGCAATGCTCCATAGACTTACATGGGACAGACTGCTTTGGGACATATCTCAGCAAATGATCCGTGTACCGAGTTGAGAGATGATTCATTCTTCATGTCTCCTCTTGTCCTACATTCTGGTTCACATCCTCAGTGTCTTGGGGGTCCCCGGGGAATTCGGGTCCTGTGTTTGGTACTTTTAGTAGGGAATCTACATTTCCCATAGATGCCTGTTTCATGGGCTGTTTGCTAATTGGCCCTGAATTCAGTCTCCAATTTCCTTCTCTTTTTACACCAGTATCATACACAGGGCTTGGATTCCTTTACTCTCCTCCTCAGGTTAACCCTTCACCTGCCAGATAAGTACATTTTAGGCTTTCTGGGGTGAAATTCTTGATCTGGGTGATAGTATTTGGGTTCCCTATTCTGTAAGACATTATTCTCCTGTTAGGATGTCAGATTCTAAGGGACATGGGGCTAGGCCTAAGGACTTGGGGGTGTCTCTTGACCCCCCTTGCTTATTGTTCCTCATTCCACGTGGGGCTTCCCAGAGAGTACTCAGGTCACTTATGCCCCTCATGTGCTGTGGCCCCTACTCCTCTGCCAGGGCCCTTCAGCCATGATCAAGAGGCACATTGGGTCAAGGATTTTAAGTCCTCTATGACGTAGTTTCCTCTTTCTCTTCATGGGGTCCTCCAGTCCTGGAAACCCCTCACTTCTTTCAGGTTTGTGGCCCCTAGGGTCCCTGGCATCCCTGATTTGTCTCTCCTCTCTCCTTCTGTAAGGATGAGCCATTGGAGAAGTCTGAGGATGGTGTGTGTTCAGAAGGGGCTTCTTCCTAGTTTCATGGCAACCCCTTTGAGGCCAACCCTGAACCCTCTGCTGCGGGCCTCATTAAGGTGGTTTTGTCTACCCTTAACAGTCTTGTTATCCTTGTAGAGTGTCAGTCTCCTTCTGATGTATTTTCTAGGTGCAAGAAGTCCAGTACTGTTTTTCCACCTAATCCCACTCTGGATCAAATTATCCTGGATGAGTGGAAGACTCCTGATAAGCGTCTCACTCTTTCTAAGAGATTCTCTAAGCTGTACCCTTTTGCTGATACAGCTTTTGCTCAGTGGGCTACACTTCCTCAGGTGGATTCCACTATTTCTAGGCTTTCAAAATCTACTGCCTTGCCTGCTGTGGATGCTTCTGCGCTCAAAGATCTGACTGATAGGAAGCTGGAGGCTATCCTTAAGGCTGTCTCTGCTGCCATAGGTGCATCCTTAATGCCTACCTTGGCTTCCGCATGGGTTAAAAGAGCCATTGCTGTTTAGACTGAACAGCTGACTGACACTGTCCGCAAAGGTGCCCCTAAGGAGGGCCTTTTGCCCATTTTGACTAACATCTCGGAGGCTCAGCACTATATTACTGAAGCCCTGTTTGATGCCATTGGGCTTAAGGCTAAGACCACCTCCTTCTCTGTGGCTACCAGACGCATGCTGTGGTTTAAGATTTGGTCTGCTGACCTGATCTCTAAGAAATCACTGGTCTCTCTTCCCTTTCAGGGTACATCTCTTATCGGCCTTGAACTGAAGAATATCATCAGTGAAGCCACTGGGGGTGAGAGAGCACCTTGTTGCCCCAGGTTCCTAAGAGCAATCCTCAGGCGAGGAAACAGCTTTCCTTTTGTTCTTGCCAAGGTGAAGCACAAAGGCTGAACCTGGTGCCGTCTGAGGCCAGCACCCTGCGTTCCACCCCAAAGTCCAGGCAGCAGTGGTGGTCAAAACACACTTCCCCCAAACCCAGGACCTGGTTTTCCTTGGTCTCCGGTTCAACACTCGTCAGGGAATGTTTTTTCTGATGGAGGACTCTGTTCAGCAGACCATGTCCCAGGTGTCCTTTGCTCTCGAGTGGCTCTGACAAGGAAATTCTCCTCCCTGGTGGGCAAGATGATATCTACCATGGAGGCGGTGCTGTATTCCATGGCTCACATCAGGGAGCTTTTTATAATCTGGGTCTGCCGGGAGGGATCCGGCCCTTCTGGATCATCCGGTATCTTTTCCCCCAGAAGTGAAAGTAGACCTCCTTTGGTGGTTGTACATCTCCAACCTGAGGAAGGGGAGACCCTTTGTAATTCCGTACTGGACCATTCTAATGACGGATGCTAGTCTGTTCAGCTGGGGAGCCGGTCTGGGTCACCTGGGTGTTCAGGGTCGTTAGTCAATGGAGGAAACCCTCCTTCCTATCAACATGGAGCTCAGGGCAATTCTCCATGCTCTGGAGTATTGGTCCTCTCATCTGAGGGGATGCCCAGCCTGTGTCCAGTCAGACAAAGCGACATCCGTCACCTACATTAACAAGCAAGGAAGCACCAGAAGCGTGGTTGCTTGGTTGGAGGTAAAGGCTATTTGGGTCTGGGCAGAGGTGCATGTTCCTGTCTTCTCTGCCATGCACATTCCAGGGGTAGAAAACTTCTTAGCAGATTTTCTAATTTGCCAAACTGTGGACCCCGGAGGTTTTTGAACTGCTGGTGTGGAAGCGGGGTCTTCCTTGGATAGACCTGATGGCCACTAGGGACAACCACTAGGTTCAGTTCTTCTGCTCTTGCTGGTGGGATCCTCTGCATTAGAGGTGGATGGTCCGTCAATTCCATGGCGATTTCATCTGGCCAACATTTTTCCTCCTCTTTCTCTCCTTCCCAGGGTGCTGAGGAAGATTCGGATGGACGGTGAGTCAGTCACTCTGATCGTACCTTATTGGTCCAGACAGCCTTGATTTCCAGAACTGCTGGCTCTGGCTGCTTAAGATCTGTTTCCTCTGTCATGCAGACCAGATCTTTTTCTCCAGCGTTACCTCTGGAGAGAGGATGTGCACAGTCTGGCTTTGACGGCACAGCTGTTGAAGCCTCCATCTTAAGGAGGAACGGCTTTTCTCCTGAGGTGGTCCCCACCATGATTCAGGCTACAAAGCCTGTGTCCTCTAAGGCCTACCACAGAGTTTGGTCTACCTTCCATTATTGGTGTGCGCAAGGCAGCCACTTGGTCTTCTGTGTACACCTTGGCACCTTTGTGTACACTACCATGTGGATGTTCTGGCTTCAGCTGAAGAGAGCTTTGGCAGGAAAGTCCAGGAGGCAGTGTTGCCTGTCTAGGACTTTAATTCCTGTGCCTTATAACTGTTTAACTGTTTGAGCCCTGTTGGCTCTTGTTCTTGTGTGCTGTGTATTGTTTATCAGTGTCCATTGACAGTTAGTTTGGGACTGTTCCGTGTCCTGGATAGTCCATGGGAACTCTGGTATCATGGTGGACTGGCGCTTGGTCCTTTCCTTCTCTTCCCACCCATGTTGGTACATCCCCATGGTAACCTGTAAGCTATATTGGATGACAGAGAAAAGAGGATTTTAGTCTTACCTGTTAAATCCTTTTCTCTTAGTCCACATAGCTTACAGGTCTCCCACCCAGTGAAAGGGACCGATAGGTTTCCTGTGGCTGGACGTGGGAGTCCGTTTAGGTCTAATGCTCACAGGAATTTTCCTCATCTTCTTCTCGCTATCTAGCTCGGTAGGTTTATTGTCTCAAATCTATCTGGAAAGGGGAGTGACTAGGTAGCCTGCTATGGAGGAGGGGGAGGCTCCACCCTGCATTTCTTGTAGAATTGTTCCAGCCTACTGGAAGGAGCTGTCGCCTCCCCATGGTACCTGTAAGCTATATGGACTAAGAAAAGGATTTAACAGGTAAGACTAAAATCCTCTTTTAACATCATTGGTTCTATCTCGTTGACAGGCAGAACAACAAGACAACGTATTTTTACAGTAAGGGCAGTAACGTTTTGGAATTATTTGCCTCGGGATGCTGTGCTTACAGATACTCTGACTGCTTTCAAAAAAAGGTAATGGATACCTATCTAGCACGAAACAATATTGAGAATCATAACAGTTGGTTTTCCAGCAGATAGGACGTTAATACAGGGAAATACCTAGCTGTCATTTGGAGTCAGGAAGGAATTGTTTTACCCACTTGAGGCTCAATTGGAAATTACTTCAATATTTTTTTGCCTTTGTCTGGATCATCAGGAGTGACTTGGGATGGGCTGGGCTTGATGGGCAATTGTCTTTTTCCAGTTTCATCAGCTATGTTACAAGTAGAGAATGCTGATCACTACCAGTGCAGGGAGCACAGGTCTCACTACCAATAAACACCAGGACTACTTTGGATCACCTAGCACCCATGAAGAAATTCAAAACTTGTCCCTTTGACAGAGTGCTGAAGTGTTAATCCCTCAATCAAAGTCTCCTGCGATTTTCTCTACCTTTATTATTGTTTATTCTTCTGTCCCCATCCACCACCTTAATTTTTTGTTCACCTCATGCATAGCTCATTTATGCACCTGTTCCTTTATCTTCTCTCTTCCTATGGGCCCTTATCAAACTCTGTTGTTTTACCTTTCCCCAACAGGTTCCTTTGAAGCTCATGGAAGCATAGCTGACCCTGCTTATGTACAATATAAATTAGATGGATGGATGGATGGATGGATGGATGGATGGATGGATAGATAGATAGATAGATAGAGATAGTGTAGACAGATAGATAGTGTAGATAGATAGATAGATAGATAGTGTACATGGTGTAACATAGTATAACATGGTGTAAAAGACTGTAACATGGTGTAACACACAGTAACATGGTGTAACAAAATATATAATGTTATAACATACTTCAACATGGTGTTACTCTAGTTCTCCAACATGTTTACAGTACTAGAATTATTTATATTTAAATAAAATCTTGTAGGAACTCATGCAGTCAAACATTTTCAACCCCTTGGTTGAATACATCAAACTAAAACTGAATGCCAGCTGGTGGCAAAAATATAAGACCAAATTATTAAGTTAAAATATCAGGTAACAGTATGTGATAATAGGTTTACTTTCAGGGGTTCTAGGTTCTAGTTCTTAACTAGTTCTGCCTTCCCAGCTTTACCTCCCTTGACCTTCATGTGTACTGTGCAACCCCTTGTTCTCCTTCACGGAACCCTTGGAGTCCAGAAAAGTGAGTCTTACTTTGTTTAACTGTTGTTCCTTCTGTTTTTTTCTTGGTTTGAGCCGGTATATAAACCATCACTATTGCACAGCAGAGTAGATTGGCCATCAGAGCAATCCAGGTGGGAGTATACAGGCTGCAAATAGAGAGAAAATCCACCAGACACATCTGATTAGCAGACTTTCCTAAAAGGAAACCCCCCAAAAATGCACATCAGTGAACCCTAATGCAAACACTCTACAATATGCACAGACCCAGATAATTGATACAGTCTATAAATGTTACTGTAAAAATATAATTGGACTCAAAGTGGAAGCCAAAGAAAAGGTCTCACTAAGAAGACCCATTAAGGCAGTGTTCCTCAACATTAGTCCTTAGGGGCACATCAACAATGTAAGTTTTCAATTTATTCTTTCTTTTTAACAGGTATGAAACCTGTGGGTCAGCCACTGAGATTACTGCACCTCTGCTTAATCAGGGATATTCTTAAACCCTGACTTGATTTTGTGAGCTGAGAACTGAAGTTGAGAATCATTGTACTAAGAGAAGATTTAACAGAAATGGAAATGACACAAAGGTCCTGACTGGTATATTCTATGTATATGGCTTTGTCAATAGTGTACAACATAAGAGCACAAGCCTTTCAGAGTCTTCTCACATGAACACAGGTGGATCAATCAATGGCACATTCATTCTGCATAAAGAAAAAGAGGAGCAAATCGACAGCACCATGCTGGACAAATAAATATGTCAATTGATTTATTGCAAATGGAGCATATAACACCTAGAATTCTAGAGTTTCCAAAGTAGTGACCTCTCTAGAGATTAATTCTAGAGCAGTGGTTCTCAACCTGTGGGTCGCGACCCCTTATGGGGTTGAATGACGATTTGCCAGGGGTCGCCTAAAACCATCAGAAAGTTGTTTTTTGTCTATTTTAATCTGTAAAAATTATAATTGTCTGGGAGACTGGGACTGACAGCTCAGGCTCGCAGACAAGATGTCTGCTCTGGTGCCTGGATTCCAGCCTCGGAACAGTAAGGATTTCTTTATAACGGAGTAATTCAGTAATTACGGCGATGAAGGAGCAATGAAAATAATTTTACTGTTAGGGGTCGCCACAAGTTGGGACATTTTATCAAAGGGTTGTGGCACTAGAAATGCTGAGAACCGCTGTTCTAGAGATGAATGCATCGACACCGAAAAAAAACACCCGCCGGCATTTTTTTTTCAGCACGGTAAGCAATGCTATTACCTGTGCTATGAAGAAATGCCGTAAGAAAATAAAGCATCTCGGTGCTAAATGTATTGCCAATTTAACCCCATAGAAACATACGATAAACCGCTGAATTTGCCATTCAAAATGAATGCATTAGTCGGTAAGATGTGCCCACTTTAATGGGAAAAGGAACCCACTTTAATGGGAAAATCTGCAATCAGTTTTTTTGGGTATCTTTTGCGTGTCTTTAAACATTTAATGTGCAAAAAAGTCCCCAGTGGATGTATCAGGCCCTAAGCCCCATATCGATGCATCCAAAGCTCACCCAGATGTGACCAATGTTAGTAGAATTAACCCTATGAGTGTCAGTGGGTTGTGCTTACCACACTGGCACTCACAAGTTTAATCCAACTATGTTACACAGCAACAACTCCTGAATAGAAAAACTTACGATTAATCCTGATGTCCAGCGGGGTCTTCAGCACCCTGGTCAGCTACTGTCCATCTTCTTCTTCCTTCTTCTCTCTTCCTTCTCTCTTCTTTCTCTCCATCTTCTTTTTTCTTCTGGTCTGTCTTTTTTCTTCTGTCTCACATTCACATTCCTGTAAAAGAAAGAAAACAAGAAATATTAATGATGTGCCATAAACATAACTTGGACATATGTGCATAGTTTAACCCCTTGAGTGCAGACCAATGTGTTGCGTACCTCTCTGTCACTAAAAGGGTTAAGCATTGCACATATGCCCGAGTTAAAATATTAGTAGAAGATACCAAACTAAAAAAATATTTCCCCATTTTTCCGCTAATATTGTATATCTGTTGTCCAAGAGAAAAACTATTTAGTTTAGTTAGATTAGTTATTAAGAAAAAGTCCCCTTTGTGTTCTCCGCCGCTGTTGGCAGTGGTGGAGGCAGGGTAGGAGAAGACAGAGACCCCCTAGGTACCTCACAGATCAATGCCCATTCCAGTGTGAGGGAATTTTGTACAGAGACTGCCTTTTTATATGGGCAGCCTCTGTTCAGAATGACTCACAGCCACTGGCTGGGATCTATGCTTATGCACCTCCCATCCAATCAACTTCAAGAGGGGGATTGAAGGAACCTGCTAGAAGCTGACTGGCAGGGAGATGCGTAAGCATACATCCCAGCCAATGGCTGTAAGTCATTTTGAACAGTGACTGCCCATATAAAAAGGCAGTCTCTGTTCAAAACTCCCTCACACTGGAAGAGGCATCGGCCTGTGAGGTAGCTGGGGAGGGACTCCATTGTCAGAGACAGCAGAGGAGAACACAAAGGGAGCTGTTTCGTAATAAACTATTTTTTGCACAAAACTTTTGTTTTCTTTTAGAGAACATGCATACAATATTAACAGAAAAACGGGGAAATATTTTTTTCCGTTTAACATATCCTACTATTATTTTAAATCGGACATATGTGCAAAGCTTAACCCTATGAGTGTCAGAGAGGTATGCAACGCATTGCTCTGCAATGCATTGCATACCCCTCTGGCACTCAAGGGGTTATGTACAAGTTATGTTTGTGGCACATCATTAATATTTCTTTATTTCTTTCTTTTACAGGCATGTGATAGTACCACGGAAGAGAAGACAACAGAACAGAAGAGAAAACAAAAGAAGACAGAAGATGGTGAGAGAGAGTAGAGAAGAAGGAAGAAGAAGACCGACAGTGGATGACAGGTAACTGTAAAACAGATCTGGGTTTTAGGATAGTGTTAGGCCTAGTATTATTGCACTTTACTGTTAGGGGTAGTATTGGATGGACAGTGGATAACAGGTAAGTCTAACACAGATCTGGGTGTTAGGATAGTGTTAGGGGTAGTGTTGGATGGACATTGGATGACAGGTAAATGTTACACAGATCTGGGTGTTAGGATAGTGTTAGGGGTAGTATTGGATGGACATTGGATGACAGGTAAGTGTCACCACTCAGAAGCATCACGTTTTAGCTCTCTAGTGCCATTACAGAGAAGAAATTTCCACATACATGTTAGACTAATCTAACCCAAAAGGGCGGTCCAGTTCCAAACGGACGGGCAAGTCTCCCCTGCATGGGAACATCAGCTAACCCACAACGTATGTTTTGGCCTTGTTGGGCCTCGTCAGGAGGGTGCAGCTGGATTCCCTAGGCACTGAGAGCAAGGGGTCCACATCAGATTACCCTTCACCCCTAAGAGTATACAAAATATGAGAGGACTCTGAGGATGAACAAACAGCCCAATGGCCTGTTCTACTGCTAGCTACAGCTCAGAAGCATCATGTGTTAGCTTTCTAGTGCAATTACAGAGGAGAAACTTACACATACATATTAGACTAATATCACCCAAAAGGGCAGTCCAGTTCTAAAATAATGGGCAAGTCCCCTCTACACGGGAACATAAATCACGTGTTTCAGCCTTGTTGGGCTTTTCGGTGAGGTGCAGCTGGATTCCCTACTCGTCGTTGTCTTCTTGCTGATAGATTTTATCTATCAGCGGTGATTTTTGGATACCGAGGCTTGAGCCTCACTACTCCATCTTCTCGGGTTGGGTTTTAAGTCGCAGGTTTGGATTCTTCTTGGTCTGTGTTGACTTGTCACAGCTGGGTTGGTTTCACAGGGTCTTCGCTGTGATGGGCCGCGGGTAGCGGTCGAAGGGGTTTGCAGTGGTGGCAGTGAGTTTTCTGGTCAGAGGGTTCAGGTTCTGATCCAGTCCTTGGCAGAAGTTCTTACTCAGCTTCGCTAGGTGTTCGTCCAACATCTCAATGTCCAGCACCCTATTTTTTTCCGTTTAACATATCCTACTATTATTTTAAATCGGACATATGTGCAAAGCTTAACCCTATGAGTGTCAGAGAGGTATGCAACGCATTGCTCTGCAATGCATTGCATACCCCTCTGGCACTCAAGGGGTTATGTACAAGTTATGTTTGTGGCACATCATTAATATTTCTTTATTTCTTTCTTTTACAGGCATGTGATAGTACCACGGAAGAGAAGACAACAGAACAGAAGAGAAAACAAAAGAAGACAGAAGATGGTGAGAGAGAGTAGAGAAGAAGGAAGAAGAAGACCGACAGTGGATGACAGGTAACTGTAAAACAGATCTGGGTTTTAGGATAGTGTTAGGCCTAGTATTATTGCACTTTACTGTTAGGGGTAGTATTGGATGGACAGTGGATAACAGGTAAGTCTAACACAGATCTGGGTGTTAGGATAGTGTTAGGGGTAGTGTTGGATGGACATTGGATGACAGGTAAATGTTACACAGATCTGGGTGTTAGGATAGTGTTAGGGGTAGTATTGGATGGACATTGGATGACAGGTAAGTGTCACCACTCAGAAGCATCACGTTTTAGCTCTCTAGTGCCATTACAGAGAAGAAATTTCCACATACATGTTAGACTAATCTAACCCAAAAGGGCGGTCCAGTTCCAAACGGACGGGCAAGTCTCCCCTGCATGGGAACATCAGCTAACCCCCAACGTATGTTTTGGTCTTGTTGGGCCTCGTCAGGAGGGTACAGCTGGATTCCCTAGGCACTGAGAGCAAGGGGTCCACATCAGATTACCCTTCACCCCTAAGAGTATACAAAATATGAGAGGACTCTGAGGATGAACAAACAGCCCAATGGCCTGTTCTACTGCTAGCTACAGCTCAGAAGCATCATGTGTTAGCTTTCTAGTGCAATTACAGAGGAGAAATTTACACATACATATTAGACTAATATCACCCAAAAGGGCAGTCCAGTTCTAAAATAATGGGCAAGTCCCCTCTACACGGGAACATAAATCACGTGTTTCAGCCTTGTTGGGCTTTTTGGTGAGGTGCAGCTGGATTCCCTACTCGTCGTCGTCTTCTTGCTGATAGATTTTATCTATCAGCGGTGATTTTTGGATACCGAGGCTTGAGCCTCACTACTCCATCTTCTCGGGTTGGGTTTTAAGTCGCAGGTTTGGATTCTTCTTGGTCTGTGTTGACTTGTCACAGTTGGGTTGGTTTCACAGGGTCTTCACTGTGATGGGCCGCGGGTAGCGGTCAAAGGGGTTTGCAGTGGTGGCAGTGAGTTTTCTGATCAGAGGGTTCGGGTTCTGATCCAGTCCTTGGCAGAAGTTCTTACTCAGCTTCGCTAGGTGTTCGTCCAACATCTCAATGTCCAGCACCCTATGAAGGTCAGTTGTCTTGCTGATGTTGAGTTCTATCCGCCAGTCGCTGTACCAGGTTGAGATGGTATCTAATGATGCTTGCAGATTCTTCGCCACTTCCTTTTCTCTGAATGACTGGGAGATGATTGCGACATCGTCCGCATACAGTGCCAGGTCGGTCTTGTGAAGATGTTGAACAGAAAGGGTCCAAGGTTCGAACCCTGCGGCACGCCTGCTCGGATGGGATGTGATGAGGACATCTCAGACCGCATGGCGACATGGAAGGTGTGGTCTCCCAGGTAACTTGCAATTGTCTTCACCAGGTAGTTTGGGAATCCCAGGCCAATCATCTTGTGCAGCAGTCCCTTGTGCCAAACTCTGTTGAATGCTTTGGTGACATTCAAGAAGACAATTCCCGTGGACTTCTTGATGTTGAATCTGTGGCTGATGGTGTTTACCACTCTCAACAGCTGATGGGTTGTTGCATGCTCCTTTCGAAATCCAAACTGTTCATTTGCTAGTAGGTTTCTTTCGGAGGCGAAGTCGCTGAGTCGGGCAAGGAGGACCTTCTCCAGGAGCTTCGATAGTCCAGAGAGCAGACTGATGGGGAGGTAGTTTGCAGGATCCCTCAGTGGTTTGCCGGCCTTTGGGAAAACAATGACCCTTGCTTCTTTCCAGCATTTCAGGAAGTGCTGGAGCCTCATGCATGCACTGAAGATGTTTGTAAGGTGGTCCATTGATGCTGACGGGAGGTTTTTGATTGCTAGATTAGTTGTTCCATCACTCCCCGGTGCTTTGCAGTTTGCCAGCTTCTCTGCAAGTCCTGCTACCTCAGTGCTCGTGCACTCCTCAATGTCTTCTGCTCTCAACTCGGTTTGGTCTTCTGCGAGATGCTTCTGAACTTCTTCCTCCACTCTGTCCGTGAGCCTGCTTACCTTGTTTGGGGTGAACGAAGCCTCCAGTGTCTCGGCAAGGACCTCTGCCTTGTCCTTGTTGCTGCATGCAAGGTGAGTTCTTCCTTGGATTGGTGGGCTTGGTTCCTTCTTCCCAGTTAGGCGTCGAGCCATTCTCCATACAGAATTGTCCGCCTCCTTTAGTTTGGCTGTTGCAGCCTCCCATTTCTCTCCGCGGTGCTGTCTGATTTGTTCCCGCAGGAGTCTTGCAAGCGTGTTGTACTTCTGCAGGAGATGTGGTGTGCGGAACTTTTGTCACTTGCGTCGGGCCCTGTTCTTTTCAGCAACTGATTGCTGGATTCTTCTTGGTAGGTCGTAGATGGAACATCAACTTGTCTTCTGCTTTTGAACGCTGTTCTTGATTGCTTGCTGGATTGCTATCGTGAAGTCTTCCACAGCCTTTTTCAATGTCCTCCTTGGTGTTCAGCGGGTTTGGTGTGACCTTGCTGTTCAGCTCTTCCTTGAAGCAGGTCCAGTCTGCCCTTCTGAAGTTGTACTTCTCAACTTGCTGGTTGGATTCCCTAGGCACTGAGAGCAAGGGGTCTACATCTGCATTGACCTTCACTCTTAGGGAGACCCTCTATGAGTTTTGAAAATAAGCATACAAAATGTGAGAGGCTTCTGAGGACGAACAAACAGCACAATGGCCTGTCCTACGGCTAGTCACCACTCAGAAGCAACACGTTTTAGCTCTCTAGTGCAATTACAGAGGAGAAATTTCCATGTACATATTAGAATAATCCCGCCCAAAAGGGTGGTCCAGTTCTAAAATGATGGACAAGTAAAATCTTTATGGGAACACCAGACAACCCCAGAGGTAAGTTTCGGCTTTTGGGGCCTCGTCAGTGAGGAGCAGCTGGATTCCCTAGGGATTAGAGCAAGGGGTTCACTCCATATCACAGTTCATACACTAGTTCTTTTTAGTTCTAATAAACACAATTATGGCACAAAAAGGGTTATTTAAAGGCATAATATATTTGGCCTTTTTTTGTTTGCTTGGCTTGCCTAGACTTGGTATTGCCTTTAATTATGGTTTATACAGAAGAGTTCAGGTGCCATGTACAGGGGGGGTCTGTGCCTATTTATGAGAACTAGCAGTGTCCTGATCCTTTTGGGTCCTGGCTTCCTTACACTGGCGTAACAATAGGGGTCACAGGGGTCACCCCTGCGACCGGTTCTATCACTCCAGGCCGACCCCTACGACCCCCCACCCATCGCTCGCAAGAAGCTGAGGTCTGTACTTTCTTCGCCACAGACCTCTAGCAGCTGAGCTCTCCCTCGTTGGCACTCTAGTAATGCAGAGCGCTGGGAAATGACATCATATCCCAGCATTCTGCATTACTGAAGAGAGGAAAGTGCAGGAGCTCCAGCTTCTGAGGCCTTTGCAGAAGGAGGCACAGACCTCTCCTGTCATGCCAGTGGACCACCAGGAAGGTAGGAGATGGACACTGGGGGGGTCAATGTGGAGGCAATGTGGATATTGGGGACAATGTGGAGGCAATCTAGATGTTAGGGGCAATGTGGAGGCAATGTGGAGACAATGTGGGGGCAATGTGGAGGCAATGTGGGGGCAATGTAGAGATTGGGGCCAATGTGGGGGCAATGTGGAGGCAATGTGGGGGCAATTTGGAGATTGGGGGCAATGTGGAAGCAATGCTGGGGCAATGTGGAGATTGGGGGCAATGTGGAAGCAATGTGGAGTCAATGTGGAGGCAATGTGGAAGCAATGTGGGGACAATGTGGAGACTGGGGCAATGTGGGGGCAATGTAGAGACTGGGGGTAATGTGGAGATTTGGGGCAATGTGGAGGTAGTGTGGGGGCAATCTGGATATTGGGGGCAATGTGGAGACAATTTGGGGGCAATGTGGAGACAATTTGGGGGCAATGTGGAGGCAATGCGGGGGCAATGTGGAGGCAATGCGGGGGCAATGTGGAGGCAATGTGGGGGCAATGTGGAGATTGGGGGCAATGTGGAAGCAATGCTGGGGCAATGTGGAGATTGGGGCCAATGTGGGGGCAATGTGGAGGCAATGTGGGGGCAATGTGGAGATTGGGGGCAATGTGGAAGCAATGCTGGGGCAATGTGGAGATTGGGGGCAATGTGGAAGCAATGTGGAGTCAATGTGGAGGCAATGTGGAAGCAATGTGGGGACAATGTGGAGACTGGGGGCAATGTGGAGACTGGGGGTAATGTGGAGATTTGGGGCAATGTGGAGGTAGTGTGGGGGCAATCTGGAGATTGGGGGCAATGTGGAGACAATTTGGGGGCAATGTGGAGGCAATGCGGGATCAATGTGGAGGCAATGCTGGATCAATGTGGAGATTGGAGGCAATGTGGAGGTAGCCAATGGGGTGGTAATGTGGAGGTGGCCAATGGGGGGGGCAGCGTGGTCAGGGGGGTCCATGGCAATTTTTCCACCAGGGCCCGGTGGCATCTAGTTATGCCTCTGTTTCCTTACACACTGTTGGATAATGGGTGAGTCCTTACATGACGTGGGTCATTATGGCTCCACCACTTGATGTATTTAACTTGGTTTAATGTTTCAGGATTGCTTACATGTTTCCTAACAGGAATGTAAATTTTTTTTTGTTATATGTATAGGTCAGGTTTAGGACTCTCTCGAAATTGAGTACTTTGAAGGGGTAAGCAAGATTAAACATATATTGGCCAATCTATGAGACAAAAACCCTAATTATTATTATTTTTTTAAGTAATATTATAGCACTGTTATGAAAAAGACTCATTACAGGGTTTATTATTTAAAACAACAGTATGAGGAAGCACAGGTTTGCTTTTGTTTTTACCTAGGTAAGTGCTTCTGTTACACACAGTAATTGTATAGATACAACTGACTGCTGTGCGATGGACTCCTACCTAGGTAAGTGCTTCTGTTACACACGGTAATTGTATAGATACACCTGACTGCTGTGCGATGGACTCCTACCTAGGTAAGTGCTTCTGTTACACACGATAACTGTATAGATACACCTGACTGCTGTACGATGCACTTCTACCTAGGTAAGTGCTTCTGTTACACACGGTAATAATACAGATACACCTGACTGCTGTACGATGGACTCCTACCTAGGTAAGTGCTTCTGTTACACACGGTAATTATACAGATACACCTGACTGCTATACGATGGACTCCTACCTAGGTAAGTGCTTCTGTTACACACGGTAATTGTATAGATACACCTGACTGCTGTACGATGGACTCCTACCTAGGTAAGTGCTTCTGTTACACACGGTAACTGTATAGATACACCTGACTGCTGTACGATGGACTCCTACCTAGGTAAATGCTTCTGTTACACACGGTAATAATACAGATACACCTGACTGCTGTACGATGCACTCCTACCTAGGTAAGTTCTTCTGTTACACACGGTAATAATACAGATACACCTGACTGCTGTACGATGGACTCCTACCTAGGTAAATGCTTCTGTTACACACAGTAATTTTATGGCAAGCATGGAGGCTTCATATTATGCTATATCCTTCTCCACTGCTACCCTCAGCAGCAAAGAAAAAACAGTTCCAAAATTACATGCAAATCCTCTCTACACAGGAACACCAGCTAACCCCCCGATGTACTTTTCCCCTATTAGACCTCATCAGGAGGGTGCAGTTGGATTTCCTAGACACTGAGATCAAGGGGTCAACATCTGGATGACCCATCACTCTTAGGGAGACCCCCTAAAAGTATTCAAAAATTAGCAAACAAAATGTGAGAGATTTCTGAGGATGAACAACCTGTTCTACAGCTAGTCACCGCTCAAAAGCATCATGTTTTAGCTCTCTGGTGTCATTACAGAGTAGAGATTTCCATGCATATTTTAGACTAATCCCACCCAAGAGGGTGGTCCAGTTCCAAAATAACAGGCAAGTCCCACCTTCACCAGAACACCAACCAGCTAACCCGCCATGTACGTTTCGGCCTTATTGGGCCTTATCAGGAGGGTGCAACTGGATTCCCTAGGCACTGAGAGCCTGGCTGAAGTATTCTGATTATCAATGGTATCTTGCTGTCTGGTTCCCAGATGTTTGGTTGTTCAAGTTGGAAGTTTGGAGCTGGCTGTTCGTGTTTGGAGATGACCAGGTTCTTCAGTTGCTAAGTTCGCAGAAAGAGGTGGAGCTACAGATTACATCACAGTTTTAAGGGAATGACAGACTGGAACTAGTCACATGGAGAAGTATGATAATACTGAAAATTAAAGTGTTGTCTTTGCTGCTGAGGGTAGCAGTTGAGAATGATATAGCATAATATGAAGCCTCCGTGTCTTTAATAAAATTCAGACTTTCCTTCACAAATGCTAGGAAAATCCACAAATTATTTAGATATATCTGACTGCTGTATGAGGGACTCCTACCTAGGTAAGTGCTTCTGTTACATATAGTAATTATATAGATACACCTGACTGCTGTATGCTGGGCTCCTACCTAGATAAGTGCTTCCGTTACACACAGTAATTATAAAGATCTAGAGGACTGCTGTTTGATGGATTCCAATCCTTATTATGTATGTCCATCTGTTATACACAGTAATTTTATTGCAAGATACTCTCCCTCAGCAGCAAAGAAAAAAGAAACATTTTAAATAGAAAAACTTTACATATTAAAATGTGCTACTCCTTTAATACTCTATGCACCAGTCAGGAGGCAGTAAGATTATAAAGTCTAGATGTTTTCATAGCACTTCCTCTTTGTTGTTTTTTTTTTTTTGCATTTGCTGATATAGGTATATCTATCAGCAGCAGCAGCTACCATTGTCGATCCACTTCAGGATAAAGGCCTTCTCAGCAAGCCTCCAACTTCGGTCCTGTGCCTTTAGTTGCTCCTGTGTACCATTTATAAAATGATTATTATATCTTTAACTAGTTTAGTTTATATTAAGATATTATTTCTTTTAATATCTTTAGTTTGACTCTTGTCTATGGGGACACACTGTTATATTGAGCTCAAGGACTCATACTTGAGAAAGTGGGCAGAGAGGCCCGCTACATGTGTGGCCTTGAGAAAGAGGGCAGAGTGGCCTGCGACATGTGTGGCCTTGAGAAAGCAGGCCGGGTGGCCCATGACATGCGTAGCCTTGAGAATGTGGGCAGAGTGGCCCATGACATGCGTGGACTTGAGAAAGTGGGTAGAGTGGCCCATGACATACGTGGATTTGAGAAAGCAGGCAGAGTGGCCCATGACATGCGTGGCCTTGAGAAAGCGGGCAGAGTACCCCATGACATGCTTGGACTTAAGAAAGTGGGCAGAGTGGCCCATGATATGCGTGGCCTTGACAAAGCAGGTAGAGTGTCCCAAGATATGTGTGGAGTTACTATAGTTCATATAGATGGTAGATGCTAGCCTTTGACCCTCACATGTATGCTCAGTGTGGATCTCCCAGATCCCTCCAGAATGCCGAGGAAGTTTGCTTCACTTTGGATATACATCACACAGTTTGACCAAAAAATGGTCTTATACATTGGGCAAGCTAGAAACAGTTAAGGAGTTGAATACTTTTGGGATAAGTGAAAGAACTGTGACAGTGAGATTCTGGTACCCAGAAGGGTGAGAGGCTTGCAATCTGCTATATGTCTGTAAATGGAATCTTTATGCGTTTTTAGCGATTTGTCAATAAACACCACTTTTTCATTTTGCTTCTTTTATTCTCTTTTTCTTTGATTGCATATTATGGAAAAGACCATATAATAGAGCTGCAAGAGGAGATTCTAGAGTGGTTGTACAGGAGACAAGTGTTATATATACTGATTGAATAAGAAGAGTGGAAAGTTCATTCTCTTTCCTTCATTCATTATATTTATTCATCTATTCATGTCCATCATTTCCTTCTGACCACTGGAGATTATACAGCTAAATGTTTTTGGACAGTGTGTGTGTGTGTGTGAATCATTTCATGAGCATTTGCATATTCCTTTTACATTACTCTTTCATTTTCATTATACAAGACTGGAAACAATTTTTGTTATGGTTGTGTATAGGGGGTAGTAGATACAATGTTAAACAAAAATTTGACACACCAGTCAAGCCATAAGACTTGCTTTTCCCACAGAAAGCTCACATTTGCAGTGTTGTTTTTACTGCAAGGGATTCTGGGTAGGAATCACATTTTTGCCTCAGATTCCACTTTATACATGGATTCCTTAGAGTATCTGTATGATGAGCAACAGCTTTAAGACACAACTCAGGAAGAGATGCAAAGCCAATGAACCACTCATGGACAGCTGTTTCGTTGTTAATTTGTTGTTGTTGCTCCAATATATAAAAATATATATATATATATATATATATAGCAATAGGTGTAGGAGAAAGCACTCACTCCCAATAATAACTAGCCCAGGTGCACAATCCCCAGCAAATAGACACATGCAATGTGGAGGAAAGGGCAACACCCTTGGGTCTTTTTTCAAGAATTTAATAAAGCAATTTAGGCACAAAAAATGGTCAACGTTTCGGTCCAGCATCTGGACCTTTCTCTTATATTATATAGATATACCTGACTGCTGTACGATGGACTTTTACTTAGGTAGGTGCTTCTGTTACACACAGTAATTTTATGGCAAGCACAGAAGCTTCATATTATGCTATATATTTCCTCACTACCACCCTCAGTGCCAAAGAAAACTTTATTGTTACAGAAAACAATAAACTTGATACCACCATACTCATCTCCCCAGTTAATCACACCCACATTCCCTTAAAACTGGGATGCAGCATTAAACACTTCCTCTTTCTTTGCTGCTCCCTCAGGATCAGGTCATGTAGATGATAATGTTTGATATACATTGTGTTGTATGTAGATTGTGTTGTATTTCACTGGTTTCTGCACTGACAAATCAGCTGATGCTGTTTGGTATACATTGTGTTGATTGTGGATGTTGTTGTGTTTCACTTGTCTCTACTGTGACAATTCATTTTGTTGATGTCTGTATTGTCATCTGTTTTGTCCTAGCCAGCGGTTTGACCTGTTGACAAATAATTTTGCCTTTATTATTGTTGTTGTCTGTACTGTTCCCCTATCCAGCGGTGCTTTGGCCTGTTGCAGTGGTTGTGCTGGTTACTGTTTGTTGGATTCTTTTGTTTAGACCTTTCCTTTTGGGCTCCCTGGTGCCTGCCATCCACTCCTTTGCATGTCCCTTGCTCTTGTCCTGTGCATCTTGGGACCTTCTCATCCCCTCAAGCCATTTCAGCTCACCTGCACGGCTCTATTGGCCCAGTCACGTCTTCGCTCATGCGCGGTCCGAAGCCTGCTTTGTCTTGGCCAGGCCACCTTATTGTGCATGAGCGGTTCGGCTCTTATGTTTTTTGCCCTCATCTCGGCTTTCTGGCCCTCAGTCTAGCACTGCTCACCCGTGAGGTGACATACTTTTTGGGAATCACTCTCCTTGCGGGTCCCTGTGCTTTGTTAAGTGGGATCACTTCTCTACCTTTTTTCTAGTGTTTTAACACCTTTTATCCTTACTTTTGGCCTTATTTTCTGGCTGTTCTAGTGCACATAATTCTTTGGCGTCAGACTCCCTGCGGTGGCCATCTCCCAGGCTGATTGAGACATTATATCTTCAGATTTTTACAGACTCACAATACCTAGTGTGTATCATATACATATATATTTCTTTATTTGCCATTAATCTTCCTGCTGTGGCCAGATTCCATTATTTGTGCATATATATATATATATATAGGTATATATGTATATATATATATACAGTATATGAGTGTACAGCCTGTATAACAGTGTACATTTGCTGTCCCCCTCAAAATAACTCAACACACAGCCATTCATGTCTAAACCTTGGCAACAAAAGTGAGTACACCGCTAAGTGGAAATGTCCAAATTGGGCCCAAAGTGTCAATATTTTGTGTGGCCACCATTATTTTCCAGCACTGCCTTAACCCTCTTGGGCATGGAGTTCACCAGAGCTTCACAGGTTGCCACTGTAGTCCTCTTCCACTCCTCCATGACAACATCACGGAGTTGGTGGATGTTAGAGACCTTGCACTCCCCCACCTTCTGTTTGAGGATGCCCCACGGATGCTCAATAGGGTTTAGGTCTGGAGACATGCTTGGCCAGTCCATCATCTTTACCCGCAGCTTCTTTAGCAAGGCAGTAGTCATCTTGGGGGTGTGTTTGGGGTCGTTATCATGTTGGAATACTCCTCCGAAGGGAGGGGATCTTGCTCTGCTTCAGTATGTCATAGTACATGTTGGCATTCATGGTTACCTCAATGAACTGTAGCTCCCCAGTGCCGGCAGCACTTATGCAGGGCCAGACCATGACACTCCCACCATCAAGCTTGACTGTAGGCAATAGACAGTTGTCTTTGTACTCCTCACCTGGTTGCAGACACACACGCTTGACAACATCTGAACCAAATAAGTTTATCTTGGTCTCATCAGTCCACAGGACATGGTTCCAGTAATCCATGTCCTTAGTCTGCTTGTCTTCAGCAAACTGTTTGTGGGCTTTCTTGTGCATCATCTTCCTTCTGGGATGACAGCCATGCAGACCAATTTGATGCAGTGTGTGGCGTATGGTCTGACCACTGACAGGCTGACCCTCCAACCCCTTCAACCTCTGCAGCAATGCTGGCAGCACTCATACGTCTATTTCCCAAAGACAAACCACTGAGCACGTGCACTCAACTTCTTTGGTCGACCATGGCGAGGCCTGTTCTGAGTGGAACCTGTCCTGTGAAACTGCTGTATGGTCTTGCCCACCTTGCTGCAGCTCAGTTTCAGGGTCTTGGCAATCTTCTTATAGCCTAGGCCATCTTTATGTAGAGCATCAATTCTTTTTTTCAGATCCTCAGAGAGTTCTTTGCCATGAGGTGCCATGTTGAACTTCCAATGACCAATATGAGAGAGTGTGAGAGCGAGAACACCAAATTTAACACACCTGCTCCCCATTCACACCTGAGACCTTGTAACACTATCGAGTCACATGATACCGGGGAGGGAAAATGGCTAATTGGGCCCAATTTGGACATTGCCACTTAGGGGTGTACTCACTTTTGTTGCCAAGGTTTAGACATTAATGACTGTGTGTTGACAGCAAATTTACACTGTTATACAGGCTGTACACTCACTACTTTACATTGTAGCAGAATGTCATTTCTTCAGTGTTGTCACATGAAAGATAAAATAAAAATATTTACAGAAATGTGAGGGATGTATTCACTTATGTGAGACACTGTATATATATATATATATATATATATATATATATATATATGTATATATATATATATATATATATATATATATATATATAGATAGATAGATAGATTTGTTTTTTACCAGGCCCACTTTACCTAGCTTATAGTTTGTATTCAGTATACACTGCTTATTTGCTATAACTCCCTTGTAGTACGCCTTTCTCCAGTGATGCAGGAGCTAGCCCCAATGTTTATTTCCCTCATCACCATGATACTGTGTGCTCTCTGTTCGGTGGGGTTGTGGGGGTTCCCAGACCTGAAGAGCAAATGGTTCACCTGGACCCCTGCAGTGGAAAGTGCTTGAACAAGCCCTCTCCTGGAAGGCTGATTACTTCAGCTCCTACAGGAGCAGGAACGTCAGCCAATCCGGGTCGGTACACAGTAGCAGGAACGTCAGCCAGGCCGGGTCATTACACAGGAACGATCACTGGAGAGTAGTCAGGCAGTCCGGGTCGGTACACAGGCGCAGGAACAGGAGAGTAGTCAGGCAGGCCAAGTCGGTACACAGGAAACCTCAATAACAAACGTAGAACTGGCACAGGAACACCACGAAAGGGCAGTGAGAGGGTGCAGGAGCCCAGTATATAAAGGCTATACTGGGCGGGCTAAACACAAGGCAACCAATGAGGAGCTCACATTGGATAACTGACAGAAAAAATAAAAACAAGGAATCACGGGCACCATGATAACCTATTGGTCAGTGTTCTTTAGTTTGTCGCCTCCTGCAGGGCATTCGGTTTTCTAGACCACCATCATGTCACCAATATCTGTGGGATGTTAATGTGGTACTTGCTTATTTTTTTTGAGGCTTGGCCTCCAAATAAGCTGTTATCCTTCATGCAACTATCTGCAAAGCTAACTATGCTGTTGTGCCTTATCTTCTTTGAGAGTGTGTCTGACATTTATGCTTTTGACCTTCACTTGCGGTTTTTCACTCCGGAGGAGATACTGTTTATCATTCATGGGCGTACAAGACATACACGGGAGGCGATTTATCCATTTTTTCCAGAAAGATTGCAATTGTGTGTGGTCCAATGTCTGCAGGCCTGTTAACACCATACGGTTTCTCTGAGGATGCTGGGTTGGACTTAGTTGTTAATTGTTTAGCAGACCCCATCTCCCAGTGTCATCAGCCACACTGGCGAGATGGGTGCGTTGGGTTCTGCAATTGGCTGGTATTGACGTATTCGTGTTTGGGGTGCATTCCTCCAGAGGTGCTATGGCATCTATGGCCCTGCAGGTTGGGGGTCTTTTGGAGGATTTGCTCCGAGCAGCAGATTGGACTATGGAGTCCACATTTAGGGATTTTTATTTTAAACTTGTTGATCATGTGTCTAGTCAGGTTGTATGTCAGCTTTGAACTAGCATAATATGAAGTCTCCATTCTTGCCATAAAATTAAAAGACATATATAATTTCCATTTAATATAAGCCCATACTTTTGAAAATTAATTAAAGGGATAGTAATACTTAAAATGTAAAAAAAAATATTTTGTAGGTTTTATCCCCTGAATAAAACAAGAGTACTCCCACTACTGAAAGGTGTTTCATTCAAAAGTTATTAATTTTCAAAGTTGAATTTTATAGGTCCAATATCTCAGTGGCCTGAAATTGTACAGTGGCGCTGTTGCTACACCATCCTATGGAGATTTATGGTCCCGGGACCAGAGCTGTCCATAGGATCGTGTAGCAACAGCGCCACTGTACAATTTCAGACCACTGTGCACCTAAAAAAATTCAACTTTGAAAATTAATAACTTTTGATTGAAACACCTTTCAGCAGTGGGAGTACTCTTGTTTTACTCAGAGGGATAAACCCTACAACATATTTTTTTACATTTTAAGTATTACTATCCCTTTAAGGTAGCATTACCAGACTGCTGTAACATAGACAGAGCAGAACATGTACAATAACATTATTATGATAAGCAACTCACCTGAATTGTGTAGCAAGATAACCTCCCAATGAGGAGCCAATGATTATTCCCAACCCAAAGCATAGTCCAAGTTTTCCTAATGCATCAGCTCGTTCTTGGGCCGTTGTCAGGTCTGTTACAACCATCTGGGCTCCTGAAAAGCAATAGACAGAAACATATATGGGCCCCTAAAATATAAATATGGCATTAAGATTATCTCGTGTTGCTGGACTTGCATTAATGCCTTGAGAGGTGTAACATAAAGTCAGTCTCATTGTCCCATACATTGTCAGTCTCATTGTCCCCCACACAGCGTCAGTCTCTTTGTCCTTTATATTGTCAGTCTCATTGTCCTATACAGTGTCAGTCTCATTGTCCCACAGTGTCAGTCTCTTTGTCCCATACATTATCAGTCTTATTATCTTACATAGTATCAGTCTCATTCTCCCATCTATCAATAGGTATTTAGATAAATATATTAGGATCCCTATGTCCAAGTTTGAAATGTATGTGTCCCCCTGGAAGCCATGTTCCACGAATATTACTTCTATATATAATTTCATAATTGTAGACAGCTCCAAAATGCAATGTGAAGATTCTTGGGAAGCCTTGGTCGCAGAAAAACTGTTGTTTTAGATAGATGGGAAGCCTTGCTGGGAAAGAACTAAAATTCTAACAAAATACAAAGCTAAATGAGCCTTATTAATTTCTTTACGAGCAAGAGTTTATATAGTGCATCAGTGGAAGACTAGTTTGGTTTCTTGGAAGGGGATCCTAAACAAAATTGATTTAGTTTGTGTAAATTAGACTTAGGCACGGCAACAATTTTCGGTAAATTTCGATTTCGGACAAATTTTTTTTTCCCCATTCGGAGGATCCAAATTTCGGACCAGACCTGTTCAACTCGGGAGATATTCACCAATAGTCCGAACTATTTGTCCGAATTAAAAGAAAAAATGTAAATATTCAATAAAAAATTTAAATTAAACAAATAAAAATAAAATAAATACATTAAACTAAATTAATAATAATATTAAATCTCTAATGAGACAGGAAGGGGTATTTTATAAATCCCTACACACTTATTAACCCTTAATAGGGCATATGGGGTGAGTGGCAGAAATGTAACATGGCTGAGTGATACAAATAAATATACAACAATTACACAAAATAAAACCCTGCGCTCAAACACTCAATACTCCTGGGCAGCAGCAATGGCTATAGTATACATCAGCACAAAATACATAGTACAAAAACTGTTAAAAAAAGTGTTTGTTTTTTTTCATTTTGTAATTTTTAATTTTTTTTTAATAAATGAGAATTTATATATGTACTAGCAGTTTGGGACGGCGTTGCCCGTCATGTTATGCAGGAAATGTTTCTTTTTTTTAAATAAATGTTATGATAGTGAATTATAGCGTAGGGTGTACGTGTCAGAAAGGTACACACAGTGATAGACAGAGACACATGCAACACACACATATACACACACATGCACTGACAACACAAACAGTGACACACAGCTGCAAATCAGAACATAAATACATACAGTGTGAGCAGTGTAAGTAACATACCTCCCAACATTTCATATGGCCAAAGAGGGACACTTGTGTTTTCGGTGGTGTTACTGGGGGCGTGGCTGGTGGTGTATTTTAGAGAATTTTTAACCCTTTGAGTGCCAGGGGGTAAGCAATGCATTGCATCCCCTCTGGCATTGAAATGGTTAAGTTACTCTTTCTGTAAGTGAATGATTTAGAAGAAGATGAAATTATTTTGTACACATACTAATTTAACAGATATATACAGAAGTTTATACCCACATTACTGTGGGTTTTATTGATGTGGAGCAATCTGATACACTGGTATATACACCACACAATGTGATCTCCTAAATAGAGGAGCAGAGGGATTTGGGTGTCAAACAGGGACTGTCCCTCCTATACTGTATAGTGCCAGTCCTTATACACAGACACATGCAGACTGTATACTATACAGCAGAGGTTCTCAGCCCATGCCCTCAGTGGCCACTAACAGGCCAGGACTTAGGAATTTCACTGCTAGAACACGTGTGTTGATCAGAGGCTCAGTCATATTGATTAACTCACCTGTGCTCTTAAAAGGAAATTCTAAAATCCTGGCCTGTTAATAGCCACTGAGGGCACAGATTGAGAACCACTGCTATACAGTGCCAGACCATTGTAGAGAATTTTTAACCCTTTGCGTGCCAGGGGGTAAGCAATGCATTGCATCTCCTGTGGCACTGAAATGGTTAAGTTACTCTTTCTGTATGTGAATGATTTAGAAGAAGATGAAAGTATTTTTTTACACAGACTAATTTAACAGATATATACAGAAGTTTATACCCACATTACCGTGGGTTTTACTGATGTGGAGCAATCTGATACACTTGTACATTAGGCTGACCAGACCTCACCTTTAACCAGTGACACATATGAAAAATGCATACTGCAGGGCTGCTTTGATTTTGGTGCACTCCTGAAATATGCTTATTTCCTATGTGTCCCCGGTTAAAGGTGAGGTCTGGTCAGCCTACTGTATATACACCACACCGTGTGATCTCCTAAATAGAGGAGCAGAGGGATTTGGGTGTCAAACAGGGACTGTCCCTCCTATACTGTATAGTGCCAGTCCTTATACACAGACTGTATACTATACAATGCCAGACCATATATAAATAGTTTGTCATACATGCTATACAGTGAGCTATGTACAGCATGGAGATGATTGCAGGAACTGGCACCTCTACTTACAGACAGACTGACAAACAACCTGCTCTCTTTCTCTCTCTTTGTGCAATATATAAATACAGTCACATCCATGTCTCTGCCATTTACCAGCTCAGCTGAAGCCTTGCTCTGCACTGCCTGATCACCTCTCTGCCGTTGTTTCCACTTTCTCGGCAAGCCAGTATCCTCCTGCTGATTGTTTAGAAATCAGCTCACTTGTAGTAATTAGCAGAGCTGTGTAGGCTCAAAGACAGGGAATGAAGAAGCTGCATAATACAGATTGGACCATGGCCTTCCAGCTGTAGCTTGAACATTGTTCCCATCATCCTCAGCGTGCGTGTGTGTATATGTGTGTATGTGTCTGCTAGTGTGTGTGTGGGAGGGCATGTGCATGTGTCTGTGGTGTAGGAGTGTGTGGCAGCCATTTTTTTTTTCAGCCTTAGATAGTGGTGGGCGGGCTGGATAGTGGGGGCAGGCCAAAAATCACACTCCCACAGAATCACCCAATGGCAGCAGTAATCCTTTTTACTGCCGCCCCTGGGTGTGTTTTGCCAGGCACAAAGTCTTCTTTTATATATATAGATATGTCAAATCAAATTAAAGCCCTTTCTGCCTTTTAAAAAACAGTATATAATAAGTGTTTGTGCAATAAATGAGAAAGATAAGAATTATGGTTGAACACACGCATAGAAAAAAATGCCAAAATTGCCTGTGTCCTTATGTGGTTAATATCTGCACTTTGCATGAACTGTAACGCACCTGTTGTACCACATCTATTTTTAGCAGCATGTAGCAACATTGTAATAGTTTCAGGCGGGAAAGCGCCATGCCGTCTATTTTTAGTAACATGTAGCAACATTGTAATAGTTTCAGGTGGGAAAGCGCCATCCGAATTTCCGAAATTTACACCGAAATTTCGGACTAGGTCCATTTTGGATTCTGTGTTTTTTTTTGTGGGAGGACCTTGGCTTTAGGAAGGTTCGAATTATGCCAAATACGCCATATTGGTCCAAATTCCAAAATTAGCCAAACTGAATCGCACAAGTCAAGTGGAAATGAATATCTATCCTCGACTGAAAGGATTCACAAAAACATGGTCTCCTTGGCTGAATAGCTCTTTTTGTAACAATAATATTCTTCTGAGTCTTGTTTGAGCACTTAGTTTCTTTTATTCATAATCTTATGTTTATATCTTCAAATTTCTTATTTCCATATTTCCTTTTTTATTTATGCCTTCATTCATGAATAACTATTAAAACCTAATTAAAATCCCATCTCTCTTCTCAACCTGGATATAAAGATATACGCGAAAGGTTCTGGCCAACAGACTCAAGACAATTCTCCCCACCCTGGTCCATCCAGATCAGGCTGGATTTACGCAGTGTCGAGAGACCAGAGAAACACTAGATGACTTATCAATATCTTAAACCATGTTGAGACTAACAAATTACCTGCGGTATTTCTGACAACTGGTGCTGAAAAGGCTTTCAATTGAATGAGTTGGCCCTTCATGTTTGCGACGCTGCATGCCTTCGGCTTTGGACCTGGCTTTCTTTGCCATATTTGATCCCTTTATACCAATCCCACAGCCAGAATTAGAGTCAATGGCCGACTATCGTCGGCTTTTGGGATATCAAACGGAACCAGACAAGGATGCCCACTATCTCTGCTATTTTTTCTAATTATGGAGACACTGGCTCATCATGTGCGCAATAATGCCTCCATACCTGGCATATCTGCTGCTGGGTCGAACCACAAATTGTGCATGTTTGCGGACAATGTACTGCTCTCCACCTCAGACCCAAGCAAAGCCTTGCCGGCTTTCATGGATGAACTAGACACCTTTTTGTGCTTATCGGATTTTAAGATTAACATGCAAAAATCTGAGGCTCTCCACTTGTTCCTAGACCCCTCCACTCTGGACTCTTTAACCGATTCCTTTTCTTTGAGATGGTGCCCTGACTGTAAACAATACTTGGGAGTTTGCATTCCTTCCCATATGTATAAGGTCTACCCTTTGAACGTCCTGCTCCTTCTTAAAGTGGTACGGCATGACCTCTTTAGATGGAAACATTTGAACATCCCGTGGATTGGAAGAGTCCATACTATCAAGATGATGATCCTCCCCCACTTTTTATACTTGCTTCAGACTCTCCCTATCTCAATACCAGGCTCTTTCTTTGTCACGGTTACCAAACTTCTCTCTGACATCCTTTGAGGGCGCAAGAAGCCCCGGATTAAGTGACAAACCCTGCATAATCACAGACTATCTGGAGGCCTTGGCATTCCAAACCTTTTCCATTACCACCGAGAAGCCCTACTCACCTCCCTACCTGATTGGCACCTCAGTGGTGCTCAGAAGTTATGGGTTGCTATGTAGAGACACTTTTTCCCTTCAGCTGACCCTCTAGTTGAAGCCTTTTTAGCAAGAAAACATAGATTGTCTATACCCACCCGATCCTACGGACATTTCACATGGGACTTTCTCCTTAGGAACACTCTCTAGTCTCCCTTCCTTCACCCTTTACCAGGATCTCTTTGAGCAGATCTACACCGTTCCCTCTTCAATCTTCTCAGTTCCCACTGTGGGTCACTCATCCAGACTTCTGCCTACGTAACCTCAGGACCTCCTCTGGGATCCACAATTTTGACCATCTGCAAACTTTCTTGTCTCTCCCTCCACAGGAGAGCTAGAGGTTTCTCCGGATTAAACATTTTCTTACACAACCAGCAATTCGGGACTGCTTCACCCACCCCCTTTCCCCTTTTGAAGAGCTTCCCCTGCCACCTGTTGGCACCAAATCTAGATACTTGAGCTCCATCTACTCTATCTTGTCAGATTATCTGCCACTGGATAAACCGGCTTACGCTATTGTGTGGGAAAAAGAACTAGGGTCATCCTTGACTACGAGAGAATGTAAAATGATCTGTAGAAACACCTCTCATCCATTTCTACTAATTTCATATTAATTAATTTTAAGCTTTTATCCAGATGATACTATACCCCAGCCAGGATCCATGCCTTTCAGCCCTTGAGTTCCAACACTTGTTGGTGATGTGCCACCTCGTAGGGTTCTTTTCTCCATATTTGGTGGTCCTGTCCAGTGATACGGACCTTCTGGGATTGCTGTCTATCCCATATTGAACCGCTGCTAGGACACACCCTCGGGGGTGACCCCTGGCACATACTGCTATTCCACAATCTGGCCCCCTTCTCCCCCTGCAGAAATTTTTCTCTTTATGCTCCTGAGCGCAGCAAAAGCACTTATTCCCCTGGGTTGGAAGACCACATCACCCCCTCGCTTAAGTCTTGGGCTGCAAATGTTGAGGATCAATTCCTACTTACTAAGATGTCATGGTTACTTCTGAGATGTGACCCTGCCCCCTTAACACAGATTATGGATACTTGGTTTGTTAACTGTGATGCGTTACTGTAATAATCCGCATATACCCCCCTTTTGCTCCCTCCTCTTCTCCTCATCTTTCTTCTCTTTCTTTACTTTTCTTCTCTCCCTAGATCTCCTTTCCTACTCTCTCATTCTACCTTTAAAATCCCTTTCCCAGTCAGTACTCTACCACACAGGAATTGGGGTATGTTGCCTGATCTCATTCATCTTGATTTCACCATTGGCACTTATAGCCGGTTTGTCACATTGCGCTTGAGCTCTACTGTAACGCTGTACACTATGTTGTATCTTTAACTGTGAATCCTATTTGGTGTCCTGTATTGTTTGTATGTACTTTTCTTTGTGCTGACTGAATAAAAATCTATTCATAAAAAAAAACTAATAAAAATTAAGTTTAAAAATATTGTCCCACACAGTGTGAGTCTTATTGTCTCAAACAGTATTGGTCTCATTGTCCCATACAGTAGGGATGGGCAAAAAGTGTCACAAACTGAAAACAGCAAATAATGGCACTTCCCTCTTTGCAAATAACTTCCAGCGAAAAGTGCCAATTTTCTGCTTTTTGCACCTAGCTCATTCCATTGAAATCAATGGGAACATTGAATTTACACACAACACATAACAAATATTATTTTATTTCACAAAGGCATAGTATAAAAGGGGCACAACTGAAAGAATCAGTTGAGCAAAGAATGTTTTTTTTGGGGAGGTTGTTTATTAGGATTAGGGGGGCAGTTATTAAAAAAATGAATCATAAATACAATGAAAAAAAAACATAAGACATAGTATAAAGGGATCTGAGGAGGGTGCCTGTGTTGGTGGGTAGAGTCAGGGGAATGAATCAGTTGAACAGGGAATTTTTTTTTTTCGGGGGGGTGGTTGACTGGTATTGAGGGGGGACAGTTAATAAAAAAAATCAATAAAATAGTGATAAAAAGTGATAGAGACAGGAACCCCCTAACATAAGCTGCCACTGGGGTGGACTGATACTTAACTTGATATAGTATTTTGTAGAGGATGGTTTGTTAGATTTGTTGTTAGAGGCCCTGAGGAAACATTGATTTGTAAGACTGAAGCCTGTTTGGCACAAGCCCTAAGGAAACTGATTTGTAAGACTTAGATGTGTTAGAAACAAACCCCCCAAAATTGTTTATTTTTTTGTAGGACTATGTTTTTTTTTCTTTTCAAAGTACAAGCCCTGAGAAAAAATGCCCTACTGGCCTAATGCCAGCAGGTCATGTTGGCCAGTGACCACTGATCATTGACAAATGTTCGTCTGAGTCCATAACTGTGGAATTTGCAACTGCTGTTCTTGCTGCTTCTGCTGAGTTGTTTAAGCAGCAGGATGATTAGGCAGCTGAAAGGAAATGGGATCAACAATAGCAGTAACATGGGTGATGGATGATGAAGGTTCCACTTTCCACGATTAGCTACAGTGATGCGCCTAAGGCAGTAGCAACACAATAAGTAGCCCCCAGTCTATGTGGAGAAAAGAAGAAGTTGGCTAATAATTCTTCATCTCCCGCCCCTCCTCCAAAATCATGGGTGTGTTGTTATTACAGTAGAAAATTTTCCCTTGAGAGCAGGAACTGTGCCTCTTATGAGCAACTGCAATGTGCACAGTGTGTGTGGTAAATAATATCTGGGATGACAACTGTATCCAAACATCATGACACCAGAAACCAAATACTGCCACTGTCACTATACCACTTGTCCAGACCCCACTAAGGACACATGACAGCTTGCTGACAGTTTAATAGTAATGATGAACCCTCCCTGCCAGCACCTTAGCATATTCTGTGTGATGGAATCCCCTCAGATGCCGATTGATGCCCTAGTTGCTCCACACAGTGTTCAATTGGTGGAGATGCCACATCCTAACATCAACAGAATGGCTATCATTTGGTGGGGGAGGTAACGGAGAACGAGGTGGATTGGCAGAAGATGTAGTTACCCTAGTAGGTGATGGTGATGGAGAGCTAGTTGTTTCACTCATCATGGAACTTCCAGTCTCTGCCTGGGTTTCTCTACTCTTCCTCCTCTTTGATCTCTGCCTCACCTCTTGTTGCCTTTCTGGAGAGTCAGGGGGTACAGAAACAGTGGTGCTTGATTTCTGTGGTGGGTGTTTGGCTTTAACATGTTTGACATAAATGTCACAGTGTCTGTGTTTCATGTGTGATATCAGGGTGCTTGTGCTACGGTGTGTTTCCTCCTTTCCTCTTCTCAGATTTGTCACAAATAGTGCAAAGTGCCATTGGTGATGACTGCACTGTGCCTGCCCCAAGAGAAAAATAGTCCCGCAGCCATGACTATAGGGGGGGAGGGAAAAGGTGGAACAGGTTGAGAAGAATGGCCTCTTTCTTCTTGTATTCCACATTCCCCTTCACTGTCTGTGTCAGCGGATAATGTTGCTGCTGTTGCTGCTACTGCCTCAGATTTAGCACTGCAACTAGGATCAGGAGTATTGCTACTGCTGGCAAGTGGAACCTGTCCTAGTCCCAGATCACTTGTTGACCCCATTCCCACTGTATCCATGGTGGTCTGTGGCACACTAACCTGCTCCTCAGCATCCTGCTGCTCTTGCATCTCAGCAGCAGCAGGAATTAGAGCAGTTTCAAATTCATCAGATTCCAAAATGTCACTGCTAGTGGTGGTGGTGATGCCCATCTTCATCACTGTCTCCCATTCCTTCTCAGCTTCTGCTAAAAAGGCCATCAATGTCTCTTCCACCACAGCTTCCCCAACATCATCATCACCACCACCACTAGTCCCTACGTTCTGCTGCTGCTGCTCTGTTACGGACATCTGTGACGGAACTGTGGCGACCATGGGAGATATTGGTGTGTTAGAGATATGGGATCTCATGTCTTCAGACTATTTCTACCCAAAAGACAAACACCCATAGACTGAGCTTAGCCATAGTTGATTCCAGTACATTGCTGGAGTGCAGAGATAGTGGGGGGTTGGGCTTTGATTCCACTCTACTCCAGGCCTGTGCTAAGGAATGTTAATTGATTCCTGCTGTGCTTCCTTGACCAATCAGAGGCGGTTATGGATGAGCCAGTTAAGAATGTATGATTTCAAGTCTTAATCTGCATTCTTATCCTGATAAGGATGCTGGTGGCTGATTGGTCAAGCATAGAAACACTGTCCCAAGTATTCGTTTGCATGCTGATCTAGATAAGAGTCTCTGTAGTGTATATAAGCTGTGTCTTTGAGTCAATAAAAGAGAGTTCTTCCCTTCATCAAGTCTCGGCTGATGTTTGGGAACAGGAGGGTCAGTTTACTATTGGAGTGTTATTCTGAGGGAGAAAGGAACTATAAAAGAGGTATCCAGCTTATGATACAAGGCGTCACGTTACAACATCTCACTGCTACTTGGAGGAGGTGACAAGCAGTTTGACAGATGGTCCCCTAATGTCACACTTGGCATTTCTTTTTGACCTGAAGAAGGCAGACTGGCAGCAGACACAAGCAGCTGATCTGTGCTGGTGGTGGTGGTATTAATTGTGCACCTGCTCTCCCCTAACACCAGTTTGGCCTCTTATTCTTCAGGATCCACTTGGACACTTTAGTGAAGAGAAGGGGACTCCCAGGGTCATAGAAATGGTGTGTCTGCTAGTCTGGACGCTCTCAAATGCTTACCCTACCACTCCTCTAACACGAGTCTCACCGGTTACTTCACCATTACTGCTACTACTACTAACTCCAACCACATCAAGTTCAGCCCTAGAGTCTTCCTCCTCACAGTCATTAGTAATAGGAGGATATTGATTACCCCCTCCTTCACTCTGAACACTAAAAAGCTGCTGGACATCCTTAGTAGTAGTACTAGCAATGGCGGCACTGCTTGGGAATGGCAAGTGTGACTAAGGGTCCCTTGCTGTCACACTTGTCATCATCTTCTCCTTCCCCCCTCTTGAGTATTACAAGACACACTAGCAGCAGGTTCAGCACTGGGGGCAGTAGGGTCAGCATGTCAGACAGCAGGAACAGTATTGGTGGCAACAGGGGAAGCACCTCTGACAACCATCACAGTACTGGTGGCAGCAGGTTCAGCTCTGGCAGCAGGCACAGCACTGGTGGCAAGAGGGGCAGCATGTCTGACAGCAGGCACAGTACTGGTGGCAGCAGGTTCAGCACTGGAAGAAGGCACAGCACTGGTGGAAGCAGGGGCAGCACA
The DNA here is from genome assembly GCA_037306005.1 of Rhinophrynus dorsalis. Lineage (NCBI taxonomy): Eukaryota > Metazoa > Chordata > Amphibia > Anura > Rhinophrynidae > Rhinophrynus > Rhinophrynus dorsalis. Next base: position 510,595,499 of record CM074722.1, on the reverse strand, counting down.
TCTGACAGCAGGCACAGCACTAGTGGCAGCAGGGGCAGCACATCTGACAGCAGGCACAGCAATGTTGGTAGCAGTAGCATGGGCAGCACATCTGACAGCAGGCACAACACTAGTGGAAGCAGGGGCAGCACGTCTGACAGCAGGCACAGCACTAGTGGCAGCAGGGGCAGCACGTCTGACAGCAGGCACAGCACTAGTGGAAGCAGGTGCAGCACATCTGGCAGCAGGTACTGCAATGGTGGCAGCAGGGGCAGCACGTCTTGCAGCAGGCACAGGCAGCTGACCTGTCCTGCTCTCATTAGTAGCACCCTTCTCTTCCTCCCTTGCCATTAATTTCACCAAGATCTCTACAGGTGATTTAGGGGGACAGCATTGGTTCAGTAGTGCTCACTTCCTCCTCCTCTTCAGACTCAGTGGACATACAAGGGTCCTTCCATTTCATCCTTTTACTATTTGTAAACCTGCTCATAGTGATAGCAGTCACTATGTGCCTCTTCTGCCTCAATTTTCAAAATAAATAACAGCAGAACAGCACAGCACATCTACCTCACTCAGTAGCTGCTTCTATTGTGTTTCATTTCCATAAATACATCACGTTTATATAGTGAAATGGCAAAAACCATGTAGATCAATACATAATCATACTTTATCAGTATCCTTGTCCCACACAGTATCAGTATCCTTGTCCCACACAGTATCAGTCTCATTGTCCCTCACAGTATCAATCTTATTGTCCCTCACAGTATCAGTGTAATTATCCCACACAGTGTCAGTATTTTTGTCTCACATAGTATCAGTCTCCTTGCCCCACAAAGTGTCATTCTCATTGCCCCACGCTATGTAAATGTATATAGAGTTATGAAATGAACAAAGATTTATGAGATATAGGGCTGCAACTAACGATTATTTTCATAATCGATTAGTTGGCCGATTAATTTTTCAATTAATCGGATAAAAATAGAAAAAAATGAAATGCCATTTTTAGGCTATAATGTGAGGCCACAGTCAGGGCCGGCCCAAGACATTGTGCTGCCTGGGTCCAAGGATGAAATGCTGCACCCCTCACCAAAACTACACCCACCAAAACCACACCCAATAAAACACGCAGACCTCATACCCACGCAAGAGCCTAACCTCCAATCGCGGGACACGATCCCGGGTGGAGGAGAAGCTCCATGAAGTGTGCACCACCCAAAATAGACTGACAGACACACGCATACACACCCCAAAATAGACTGCCACACATGACACCACCCAAAATAGACTGGCACACACCACCCAAAATAGACTGCCACACATGACACCACACAAAATAGACTGCCACACAAACACCACCCCAAAATAGACTGCCACACATGACACCACCCAAAATAGACTGCCACTACACACACACCTCCCAAAATAGACTGCCACACACGGAGCCTGCTGAAAGGGTTGTCACAAACCGCACATACTGACTGAACAGGGCAATATTATAGCCTGGCAGTGGATGAGGAAGAATAATGGGATATACACAATAATTTAGAAGGGTAAAACAAAGCTAGTACAGATGAACTCATACTTGTAGCGGAAGCAACTCAGGCTTTTAAATCCCAGTTTAAATCAGATGATATACTGGCAATGTTTTTTTCCCCTGTGGTACCATCTGTTTGATGCTTGCTCCTTTTTTATTTTGTGAATAAATGCAAGTGAGTACTATACATCTGTATAGTGTTAATCTTTGGGACACACCAGTGAGGACATTTGTGGCTACCTACCACTGATCAGTGTACAGGTTGGTTGTAATTGCCATTGACCTCCTGAGAGATGGTCACACAGCCTCTGCCCCCACTCAGTGGTAGCTTGTCAGTCACTATACTCTGACCCCCCCTCAAATTCTTCCTAGTTGGTTTTTGATTGTGTGATATTGGGATGATCATGGTCTCATCCATAACACTTCCTTCAGCTGCTGCTTCCCCCTCTGCAAGTAGAGAAGACTTTTTACCCTAGTGAGGCTGGGAAGGGGGAAGCTGAGGAACAGGTAGGCCCTGCAGAGGGTGAAGCAGCAGCTGAAAGAAGGGTTATGGATGAGACCATAATCATCAGAATATCACACAATCAAAACCAACCAGGAAGAATTTGAGTTGGGGTCAGAGTATAGTGACTGACAAACTGTGTGACCATCTCTCAGGAGGTCAATGGCAACTACAACCAACCTGCACACTGATCAGTGGTAGGTAGCCATAAATGTCTTATTGGTGTGTCCCAAAGATTAACACTGTACCGATGTAAAGTACTCACTTGCATGTATTCACAAAATAAAAAAAAGGAGCAAGGATCAAACCAATGGTACCACAGGGGAAAAAACATTGCCATACATGCTCAGAGTAGTTGATCATTGCAGTGGTAGGTAGCCATAAATGTCCCCATTGGTCTGCCCCAAAGATTAACACTAATACAATGTATAACGAAAAAGGACAAAAAATAAACCCCAACCCCCACAAAAAAAAAAAAAAAACCCTCCATCACTTCACTGTAATATAATTTAGGTTTTTACAAATAGCATACCATTTTTATTCTTTTTTTTTCATGCTATCTCCAGTGGTAGGACAATGTTTGAATTGAGTCACATTTATTCACACAACATACATGACTCTTCATTCTCATTCGGTATACATGTACTCAGCTCTGCTCCTCTGCTGCTGTTTGCTGCCACCCTCGCGACTTGCGCCAATAAGTGACTCCACTGCACATCATGATAATATCACACTACAGTTTTCAGGTTTATATTTCAGCAGCAGCCCGCGCAAGTTGCTCCGTAGTGCGCGTGTGCGGCTGCTTATGCCCATGAAGCAACGTTAAGTCACATTGTTGACACTCCGTTCCGACCACAAACAAGAGCATCTCCTAGGACTGGGCTGAGGCAATTGGGGAGTGGGGAGCAGGAGCAGCTATGCAAAGAGAAACTTAATGAGTCACAGGGAGCACTCGCATGCACAGTTCACAAGAGCTTCCCTTCATTGAGTCAATAGACTCAATGAAGGGAGCTGTAGGCGCAGGGATCCATAGCGGACTGCAGGGAACTTAGGGCAGCAGCATAGGGGGGACCCTGGCGATGTAATTGATTGGTAAAAAAATGGAAAATAAAAAAAAAAAATCACTCAGCTTCACCGGGTCCGGCTCTGCTTGCCCGAAGCAGGGCTAAATGGTGCATTGTCTTTAAAACAGTCTGGGGCTGCAACTAATCGATTATGAGAATCGTTGACAACGATTCTCATAATCGATTTTTATCGATAATATCGATTAGTTGTTGCAGCCCTAATGAGATATAGGTGTGTGTGTATATATATATATATATATATATATATATATATATATATATACACACACACACACACACACACACACACACACTAGCAATTCAGGACGGCATTGCCCATCATGTTATGCAGGGAATGTTTTTTGTTTTATTTTTAATGTTATGATAGTGAAATATAGCGTAGGGTGTACGTGTCAGAAAGGTACACACAGTGATACACAGACATGTGCAAACAGACACATATACAGGTGGATACACCATGAGAAGCATGCAACACACATACACACACATGCACTAACATACCCAAACAGTGACACACAGATGCAAATCAGAACATACATACATACAGTGTGAGCAGTGTAAGTAACATACCTCCCAGCATTTCAAATGGCCAAAGAGGGACACTTGTGTTTTAGGTGGTGTTACTGGGGGTGTGGCTGGTGGTATAGTTTAGAGAATTTTTAACCCTTTGAGTGCCAGGGGGTAAGCAATGCATTGCATACCCCTCTGGCATCGAAATGGTTAAGTTACTCTTTCTATAAGTGAATGATTTAGAAGAAGATTAAAGTATTTTCTTTACACAGATATATACAGATGTTTATACCCACATTACTGTGAGTTTTATTGATGTGGAGCAATCTGATACACTGGTATATACACCACACAGTGTGATCTCCTAAACAGAGGAGTAGAGGGATTTGGGTGTCAAACAGGGACTGTCCCTCCTATACTGTATAGTGCCAGTCCTTATACACAAACACATGCAGATTGTATACTATACAGCAGAAGTTCTCAGCCCGTGCCCTCACTGGCCACTAACAGGCCAGGACTTAGGAATTTCCCTACTAGAACACAAGTGTGTTGATCAGAGGCTCAGTTGTATTGATTAACTCACCTGTGCTCTTAAAAGGAAATTCTAAAATCCTGGTCTGTTAATAGCCACTGACAGCACAGGTTGAGAACCACTGCTATACAGTGCCAGACCATTGTAGAGAATTTTTAACCCTTTGAGTGCCAGGGGGTAAGCAATGCATTGCATCCCCTCTGGCATTGAAATGGTTAAGTTACTCTTTCATCTTCTTCTAAATCATTCACTTACAGAAAGTATTTTTTTACACAGACTAATTTAACAGATATATACCGAAGTTTATACCTACATTACTGTGGGTTTTACGGATGTGGAGCAATCTGATACACTTGTATATTAGGATGACCAGACCTCACCTGTAACCGGGGACACATATGAAAAATGCATACTGCAGGGCTTCTTTGATTTTGGTGCACTCCTTAAATATGCCTATTTCCTATGTGTCCCCAGTTAAAGGTGAGGTCTGGTCAGCCTATTGTATATACACCACACAGTGTGATCTACTAAATAGAGGAGCAGAGGAATTTGGATCTCAAACAGGGACTGTCCCTCCTGTACTGTATAGTGCCAGTCCTTATACACAGACACATGCAGACTGTATACTATACAGTGCCAGACCATATATAAATAGTTTGTCATACATGCTATACAGTGAGCTATGTACAGCATGGAGATGATTGCAGGAGCTGGCACCTCTACTTACAGACAGACTGACAAACAATCTGCTTTCTTTCTCTCTCTTTGTGCAGTATATAAATACAGTCACACCCATGTCTCTTCCACTTACCAGCTCAGCTGAAGTCCTGCTCTGCACTGCCTGATCACCTCTCTGCCATTGTTCCACTTTCCCAGCTTCTCTGTACTAGCAAGTCAGCTCCCCAGCATCCTGCCTGCTGATTGGTTAGAAATCAGCTCACTTGTACAGATTGGACCATGGCCTTCTAACTGTGGCTTGAACATAGTTCCCATCATCCTCAACTGCTCGGTGTGTGTGTGTTTGTATATGTATGTATGTGTCTGCCAGTGTGTGGGGGGGCATGTGTGTGTGTCTGTGGTGTAGGAGTGAGTGACAGCCATTTTTTTTCAGCCTTAGATAGTGGTGGGCAGGCTGGATAGTGGGGGCGGGCCAAAAATCACACCCCCATTGAATCACCCAATAGGAGCAGTAATCTTTTTACTGCCGCCCCGGGTGTGTTTTGCCAGGCACAAAGTCTTCTTTTATATATATAGATGTATCACGCACACATAATACATATCTCTGCAAGGACTTCACCCTCCACCACAATACACACCTCCTCACCATGCACCCTCCCTCCTATTCGACACAAATGAATCCTCCAACTTCATCACCTAACCTATAAGGACTTCACCCTCCACACCACTACACACCTCCTCTGTTCTATACCTGTAAGGGATGGTTTTTGGTGATCTCCTCACGGACAGTTAGGGGTTAATGCTCTGCAGTCATGTAGCAGGCTAAACAACAGAGAAGCCAGTAGTGCCATCTTCAGTTATGCAATATTTAGTGTTATATAACAATTTAGATAAGCATGCATAGTGGTAAATTAGTGTTATATAACAGTGTAGATACGCATGCGTAGTGGTAGGTATGTAGCATACCTTGCATACCTTTAAGGGTGTAGTCTGTATTTACCCCATAATCAACACGTCTCTAGTTTTAGAGCCATTTTGAGACTGGAGAGTGTGTATCTGATCTCAAGTGTGTTTGCTTAACGATATCAGCACTACAGAGTTACGTGTGGAGGGCTCTCCCACATTGATGAACAGCTCGGTAGCTAAGTATCCTGATTTGATTTATATCACTGCATGTTCAATAAACAGTAGTTATAATTTCACTACCACTGTGAGTGTGTATGTTTTCTTTATCTTTAGTGGAATTGCAGACCTCTTATATAACACTTGGTTCTGCGAGCAGGGTGGTATTTCACTAAAGATAAGGAGTGGTAGTGCAGAGATGTTTAAAAAAATGAAGAAATTAACCCGTAAAGGAAGTAGGTGCGAGAGGGCACCAGTAACAATATGGGCAGAGCTGGGACCGTGGACCCCAATTGCCCAAGAACTGTATAAATATGTTGATGGGCATAAGCTGGTAGAGCCGTGGAAAGCTGATCTCAGGTTGGATTTATCTAGGTATTCTGCAGCAGAGCAGAATGCTGCTGGACATACTGGGTGGCTTTTGTTTCAAGCTTTGCAAGATTTGCAGAATGAACATGACCTATCAGGCTTTAGAGGATAAATGTCCTATGATGCAAAGCACATTGAGGGAGCAACAAAAGAGATTGGAACAAATGGGGGAAAGTTATGCTTCGTATGTGGTGAGTGCTCTGGCGAAGGCGAGAAGGAGACAGAGAGGGAATAGGAGGGTGATTTCTCCTCAAAGCACTGTCCACGTTCGAACATTGGTGGCAGAGGAAAAATGGAATGAATTGTACAAATGGGATGGGTTGTCCGATGGGGAAAGCGAATCGGACGATCGAGCAGATGCTCCAGAATATGGGGCGCGACCTATTGTTACTAAGCTGCAACGGAAAGACTTGACTAACCGTATGCAAACCTCTCAGCCCCAAGCAGCTGAAGGGGATGCGGTTGCTGCACAGCCCACTGCTTATACTGCCACACAGAAACAATATACAGAGGAAAAAAGGTCTTATTCAGCTCCAGAGTTAGCAGAATTAGGCATATAAACAAACTATGCATGAAAATTTGTTGGCATGGATTTTGCGTGCTTGGGACGCTGGTGGTGAATGTGTGAGATTGACCAAGAATGAAGCATTCGGATTGGGTAACATTTGTGTAGATCCTCTGATCAGATTGCAAATGCGATGAGCTAGGGCCATGAATGAGCCTTTTACTCTGTTGCATTTGATGCGTGACTCTATAGCCCAGGTGCATGAACATCCGATTGAGTTAATAGACCTCACGCCTTGGACTACTTTGGGAGATGGAATTCAGAGATTACGGGAGATGGCATGTGTGGCTGGGTGTCAGAGGATTGTGGGTGAGCAAGGAAGTATTGGAGTGAAGAAAGATTGGAAAGGTCTGGATGAGGAGCAGTTTGTCCTGTTGATGTGTAACAAGCTTTTGCAGTGTGCTCCTCCCAGGTATAGGGCTCCATTGTTCGCTTTACTGGGTGCTCATACCTTTGGTGCTACAGTGTACTTAGCTAATGGTGTTATGAGGAGATTGAGTGCACTTGACCAGGTTCAGACACAGCCAGTGGCGAAGAATCGATCCGTTGACAATAAGGCAGGTGGAGGTGGGACCAGGGTGAATATCTCTCGTTGACAACTCTTTGTGGACTTGTTGGCGAGTGGGGTCTCCAAAGAGCAGATTGATGGAATACCTACACATGCCTTGCTGAAACGCTGGCAGGAATTGAAACAAACAGGGAAGTTACAAACTGCCAGACCCAAAAAGGTGGCAATGAGTGATGTAAGAGTAGGTGGGGAGGGTGACGTAGTTCCGACTGATGCACTACCCATAACACCTACAGCACTGCCCCCTTCAATGACTACTCCATACACAGAAGCATTTGAGGCATTACATGAACATCAACGGACATGGACAGTCCCTGAACCATTATGAAGTGTTGGCCGGTCCCCGTCCCCAAGCCCTACTGTTTTTCATACAGCAGCACTGAAATCAGGGGACCTCCGCCCATATGTACATGTGACTTTATATTGGGGACAACCGAAGAAACCACAGTATGTGCTGGCCTTGCTGGATACTGGGGCAGAAGTGTCCTTGTTTCACAGCAACACCAGGAATACGAAATACACTACACTAAGGTTGAGGGGTTAGGAGGATGGAAAACACCTGCGTATAGAGTGCAGTGTTGAACGCAGATAGGAAAGGGTCCTATTTTCTCAGAGGAGATACTGATCTCTGAGTTACCAGATAACATTTTGGGTACGGACCTCTTAAAAAGCAGACAGTATACACAGAGACAAGCTGTTGTACATTTGGCACTGCTATTCGTACTTTGTGTCTTTCAGCCAATAGTCAGAGGGCAGGCGAACTGGACCCCCCCGCCTCCACAACCAGTGAAGTTGAAGCAGTATCGAATGCCTGGAGGCCATGCAGAAGTAACAGAAACTATACAGGGCCTGTTGCAAACAGGTATGTTGAGACCTGCTGTCAGTCCATACAATAGCCCAATATGGCCTGTGAAGAAACCAGATGGCAGTTGGCGCATGACTGTGGATTATAGAGGACTCAATAAAGTAGCGCCCCCGCTGTCTGCTGCAGTACCGGATGTAATGGAAGCTGAGAAGGGACCATGCCGCCTTCCGCCGTCGTTCCCGGGTCTCTCCTTCTCAACGCCAGATAAGCGCCGTCGGATGCACCAATTGAAGTATGGACAGTCACTGGAAACAGCCGCAGGATTGTAAGCAGGGAAGCAGGGAAGAGTCCACGTCGCCGCCTGACAGTCCACGAAGTTAGGTAGCAGGAAACTGGCAGCAGGCGGTCGACAATTCAGGATACTTGGCGCAGATGGGTATCAGAGTGGACACTTTAGACCATAAGCAATACAAGACTCCAGGACTCCATGTTCACTCCAAACATAACTCATTTTATTGGCAAAGGCCACAGATATTTATACACAGTACAGTACATTGGATCACATGGGGAAACCTGATACAATAGGGAACATGATTAAATCATAACACATCAGACAAAAGGCCAGCAGCAGATGGTCTTAACAGATACAATAACTCAGACATGATTACATTTCAGATACAAAAGGGTTTGATTGAACCAAGACTTGAGGGGCGTGAACTGATTACCACACGGCAGGGGATCTGACTGCAGTTCACAATGGCTTAGTTAACACCCAGCAGGAAGTCTTGCTACAGTACCCATAGTCAATGCCTTGAGGAACTACAATACACATTGGAATAATTAATCCCTTACTGCCTATTCCCTTGGAAGCAAGCCATGTGTGTAATAATGTCCATATCCTCGTTCACATACAGGATACACAAAATATTTTTGGTGGATAACCAGGGAAAAATGTCCACAGTTTTTTTGGTTAGGCAAACTTATGGCCAGATGGGCTCAAGTAACTGGTAGGATCCGTTACATTTCTCCCCCTTTTTTTGTACCAAGCCAGCGGTTGTGGTAGTAAATGCTGGCTTGGGACTCTGGGAGAGCCTTACCGCTGTGAGCCGCTTGTCTGGAAAGTCTATTAGTCCGTAGGCCTTGGTCCCAGGCCAGAACCACACGTGGCTGAGCCCTTTATCCTGGGCCAGGGAAACTTGTGCCCCTTGTCTGGGCCTGGGAAAAATAAGAGCCCCTTGTCCGGGCCTGGAGAAAATAAACATGCCCCTTGCCCTGGGCCAGGAGAAAATAGGAGCCCCTTGTCCGGGCCTGGAAATAATAACCATGCCCCTTGTCCTGGGCCAGGAGAAAATGGGAGCCCCTTGTCCGGGCCAGGAAAGAATAGCTGCACCCCTTGTCCTGTGCCAGGAATACAATGTCGGGCCTTGGTTCTGGGCCAGGGAAACTGGTGCCTCCTGATCCTGGCTAGCACCAAGTTGGGAGGTTTCTCCTGGGCCATGCTCCAGGCAGTGCTGGGGTCAAACCCTCCTGGGTCTGGGGCCAGTGGCTCAGGGTCCAGAGGCAGTCCATACGGTGGACTCCTTTGTGTCCACAGGGTCTCTAGGCTTTCCATAGCCTGGAAATCAAGTAGTGGGGAGAGGGGCACATCTCCCCCTTTTAGTTGGGCCAGTGCCCCAGAGGGACAGGAGAGGATGCGGTTCCCACTCTCCTGAGTCAAATCAGGTATGGGCCTGGTGGGGAATACATTCCCACCCACCAAGCTGGGGTCAACAGGGGACAGGGCAACACAAGTGTCCTTGGTGAGGACCGTGGTCCCACTCACCAAGGTGGGGATCTCCAGTGCAGGGGCAATAACAGGCTCCTTGGTGAGGACCGTGGTCCCACTCACCAGGCCAGGGGTCTCAGGGAAAGGGGTGACAAATGCTGGGCTGGGGATGAGGACTGCTGTCCCACTCATCCCAGCCAGGGCTTCACATGACCTGGTGCTCTCGCTCCCATGCACCAAGCCAGGGGTTACAGGGGGACTGGAGAGCTCTCTCCTACTCTCCAGCCTGGGGGTCTTGAGGCAATATCCAGGGTCTTCAGGGGCAGTAGCAGCACTGCAGTGAGGCAGTGTGTTGGACCCCTCTTCTTTCTGGCCCCCCCCCACATCAGGGCCATCTCTTCTCTTGGGGAGGAGGGCACTCTCAATCCTCCTAGCCATCTTATCCATGTACCTGGAGAATACATTCTTCCCCTTCTCCAGGGCAACAGCAAGAGGGGACGGACTGGGGCTGCTGGTGGGGACCTGCATCTCCTTCACCACAGCAGGGGTATCCCAGGCCCTGGTGAGCTCGCTCCTACTCACCTGGCCAGGGGTCACAGGAGGGCTGGTGAGGAATGCATTCCCACCCACCAGTTCACAATCAATATCCACAGGAGGGCCAGCAGCACTGCTCTCCTCCAGTCTGCTGGGGTCCTCCTCTTGTAGGCTATCAACCACAGGCCCATTCTCTGTCTTGAGGGAGACCGCAGTCCCATCCCTCAAGGAGGCACTGTCCATATTCCCTGGGAGCACACACACTGCTCCTGCTCCAGGGCGCTGTCCAGTAAAACATAGGGCATCTCTTTGGGGCTGCTGGTGAGCTCTTCCACACTCACCACAGCAGGGGGTTCACCGGGGCTGATGGGCTCTCTCCTACCCATCAGTTGGGACATAATATGGCTGCTAGTGGGGACCTGTATCTCGTCCACCGCAGCTGGGAAAGCAGGGGAAGGGGCAACATGCCTATCAGGGGAGATGCTGGTCCCATCCCCTGATGCACAGGCATCCTTGTGGCTGAGGAGGACCGCAGTCCCACTCTTCTGATCAGGAAAATCAAGTTCCAGGGGAAAAAGGGTATCAGGAAGGACCTTTGTCCCACTTCCTGATGCAGGGGCAACACAAGGGGCACTGGTGAGGAATGCATTCCCACTCACCAGTGTGGAGTGAACAGGGAAAACTCCATCCAAGTCCTCAGCTCCACTGAGGTCCTCCTCTGATGGGTAACCCCCCCAGTCTTCTTCTTCCTCTCTTGGTATCCCCTGAACTTTCTGTAACCAGCCCAGGTACATTCTCTCCAGGTCCCATTCACATCCTGCCAGGATGTCCAAATTTCCCTAGCAGTCCTCAGGAATGTTTCCCCCAAAACAGTCCTCTCTCTTGTCCCGGATTTCCCAGTATCTGCTGGAGTCAGGGCAGCCAAAAGTAGAGTCCATGTTGTAGGTGTTCCATACCAGCCCTTCGATGTCCCATCGCAAGCGGCCTGGGCACTAGTTGAAGAGACCCTCAGATTCATATTCCTGGTCCAGGTGCTTAACAAAATCCCAGTACTCCTCCTGTACTCTGAGCTCCTCTGTAATGCACGCATCCAACTATGGGACGAAGTCGTAGATAACATCGCCCAGCCAGGTCCACCACTGTACTCGGATGGTGTTGTAGCGGTCCTTGTATGCTCCCAGAGTGTCCGCCAGCACTGCTTCGTCCACCATGTCGTCTCCGATGCCAATGTCGAAGAAGAAATCTCACCGCTGCCACCAATGTAACGGAAGCTGAGAAGGGACCGCGTCGCCTTCCGCCGTCGTTCCCGGGTCTCTCCTTCTCAACACCAGATAAGCGCCGTCGGATGCACCAATTGAAGTATGGACAGTCACTGGAAACAGCCGCAGGATCGCTGGAAGCAGGGAAGCAGGGAGGAGTCCACGTCGCCGCCTGACAGTCCACGAAGTTAGGTCGCAGGAAACTGGCAGCAGGCGGTCGACGATTCAGGATACTTGGCGCAGATGGGTATCAGAGTGGACACTTTAGACCATAAGCAATACAAGACTCCAGGACTCCTTGTTCACTCCAAACATAACTCATTTTATTGGCAAAGGCCACAGATATTTATACACAGTACAGTACATTGGATCACATGGGGAAATCTGATACAATAGGGAACATGATTAAATCATAACACATCAGACAAAAGGCCAGCAGCAGATGGTCTTAACAGATACAATAACTCAGACATGATTACATTTCAGATACAAAAGGGTTTGATTGAACCAAGACTTGAGGGGCGTGAACTGATTACCACACGGCAGGGGGTCTGACTGCCGTTCACAATGGCTTAGTTAACACCCAGCAGGAGGTCTTGCTACAGTACCCATAGTCAATGCCTTTAGGGACTACAATACACATTGGAATAATTAACCCCTCACTGCCTATTCCCTTGGAAGCAAGCCATGTGTGTAATAATGTCCATATCCTCATTCTCATATAGCATACACAAAATATTTTTGGTTCATAACCAGGGAAAAATGTCCACCGTTTTTTTGGTTAGACAAACTTATGGCCAGATGGGCTCAAGTAACGGGTAGGATCCGTTACACCGGATATGATTACCTTGGTGGAAAGGATCACACAAACTGCAGGACAATGGCATGCTGTTATAGACTTAGCCAATGCTTTCTTTTCTATACCCAACTGCTCCTGAATCCCAAGATCAGTTTGCTTTTACATGGAATGGACAACAGTATACTCTACTTGTTTTGCCACAGGGCTAAGTACATTCACCTACTATTTGTCATGGACTCATAGCCAGAGACTTGCAAGCCATGAGTGTCATCTGCATCACTACATTGATGATATTATGCTGTCTGGTGCAACAGAAGAACAAGTGGCCAAGGATCTGAACACTCTGTTACTGTGGATGAAACACCGAAGGTGGGCTATGAATGAGAAGAAGATCCAAGGCCCCGCCCAACAAGTGAAGTTTTTGGGAATGGTGTGGCATGGAGCCCAGAAAAGTATTCCTCAGCCCATGTTGGAGACTATTGCTAATCTGAAAGCACCAATAAATGTCAAGGAAGCACAAGCATTGCTGGGCATTTTTGGTTTCTGGAGATCATTTGTACCTCATTTAGGCTTGTTATTATGCCACATATATAATGTGACACGGAAAAGAGCAGCATTCACTTGGGGTAAAGAACAAGAGGAAGCTTCAATCCTAGCCAAAGAAGCTGTGCGAGTCAACAACAAATTGGGACCCGTACTATCTGACCAACCGTTTATCCAGGATGTATCCATGACAGATCATGGCATGTCCTGGGGACTGTGGCAAAAGTCTGCCACTGCTGGAGTACGAAAGACTCCCACTGGATTTTGGTCAAGGAAGTTTACCCCTGCACAAAGAAAGTATAGTCCTCTGGAAAGACAATTGTTAGCAGCATATACTGCTTTGCAACATACTGAAGGAACCACAGGACTACGACCAATGACTGTGATAACTGATCTGCATATCAGCAGCTGGGTGCGTCAAGAAGGCCTTGCGGCTCGCACTGCAGTGGCTCAGAAACAGACTCTACAGAAATGGAAATGGTATCTGGGTGAAAGAGGTAATATGACTGGACAAGAAACCTCTGACATCAACAAACGTCTGACGGGTGCTGTTATTTGTGAAGCTGTGGAACAAGAGCTACCACCAATCCAGGTTTGTGGTGGGCCATACAAAGCAGCAGAAGCATGGGATAAGCTAACAGCTGAACAAAAAGAACAGGCCTGGTTCATGGATGGGTCTGCTACTATAACTGCAAAGGGTCGTGTATGGGTGGCAGCTGCATATCAGCCTACAACTGACTGGGTCTTACATGAAACTGGCGAAAGAGGGTCCAGTCAATTGGCTGAATTAAAGGCAGTGGCTATGGTCATTGAAGAAACAACAGGACCATTGTACATATATACAGATAGCTGGACCGTTTACAAAGGATTGACCGCGTGGATGGCCAGTTGGAAACAAGACAATTGGACTATCAGGGGCAAGACATTGTGGGGTGGTGTTGATCTCTGGCAGAAATTGTAAGAACATGGGCATACACGATCCATCTCAGTGGGTCATGTGGATGGACATGCTGGACTACCAGGAAATGAAATGGCAGACAATTTGGCTCAAATAGCAACGCAAGATGTGGAAGAGGTGGTGCAACTTGGAGAATGGGCGCACAGCCAAGGAGGACATATAGGGGCTTTAGCTACATACCAGTCGGCTAATCACAAAGGTATCCCATTGACTGTCGAACAAGCAAGAGATATTGTGGGAAAGTGTCCTGTGTGTTAAGCAGTACAAAAAAGAAAACTTAAGGCTATTCCCGGACAAATATATCGTGGAACACGAAGTGGAGAAGTATGGCAGTTGGATTTCATTGGCCCCTTACCACCTGGGGTGGGACAAGTGTGGTACTGTGCAACTGCAGCAGATACCTACTCAGGGGTGATGGTGGTGTGTCCATCCAAACATGCAGATCAGAAGACAACGTTGAAGCTGTTACAAGTACTAACAAAATACTATGGATTACCGAAGGAGATTCAAACAGATAATGGAACCCATTTTACTGGAAAAATGATCAAAGACTGGACTGAGAATCAGGATGTACATTGGGTGTACCATATTCCCTATCACCCGCAAGCTGCGGGTCTCATTGAAAGAATGAATGGTTTGCTGAAGGAACAAATACGCAAAATGACTAAAACACACACTCTAAGGGGGTGGGATAAGGTACTGGATGAAGTTGTCAACATTTTAAATGGCCTCTTTGTTCAAGATGTTACCCCTTTGGAGTGAATGTTGGGGCATAATGCACAGGATCACTTGTTAGGACTCGGAAAAAGCTACCTAGAGAACAAGGTAGAGTAGTGATCACTGCATCTAGAGAGATTACAAAAGAGGAAACTGAGGAAGAGGGTGTGGTGTGTCATACTGGCATTGTGAGTGTCACTCCTGTGTCCCGCTTGTGTTTCATACCCCCCCCATCATTTGTGAGTGGTGTACATGGAGTGAGGTCATGCAAGTGAAAGGTGGTGAAGAATACGTTGTAATCATTACTCCTGTGGCTACTGGTACAGTGGCTGTGGGAGCAGTGGTGGGTTGGGTGGAAATTGTGTTTGATGCACAGCAGATTACTGAACAAGTTCAGTTGTTTAATGAGGGGGCCAAAGTGAAAGTGTTGCCCACGGGAACCAATAAACAAACAGTAACAGGAGAAATTTTGGCAAAGGGGCAAGGGGCTACGTTTCTGGTATTGTGTGAAGGAGAAACTAACCCAATTTATGTTCCCTCTCACAGGTTATTGCTTCTACCATGATGCAGATCTTTGGCAGCCCTTCTGGGAGATCCATTGTACCAGGAGACAAGGAGCAGAAAACATCAGATACAGCCTGGTTTTGGAGAAAAGATGCCCTTCCATGGTCCCTACTTCTTAGTGTAGTGATTGTACTGTTTGTGTGGAGTTTACACGGAGGATACAGCTGCCAATATAACTGTGACGTCTCATATCAAGTGACATGTAACTGAGCATGCATTGTTCAAGGCCCATTGGAGCCTGGCGAAAGTTGCTAATGCATCAGAATGTTGGGCTTGCTCACATGTTCCAGGACCAGTTGCAGAGCATTATTTTTCTATTCCTGCATATGCGCAGACCCTATGGCAATTGAAGTCTATAAAGCCAACGGAGGTGCCGCTGCCTGCTGGGGAGACTGCCATGGTTAACTTGACATACAATACCACCACAGTGTTTATTCCCATATGGGAGCATATTCAGTTTCCTGTGTGGTGTTATTGGCCCAACACCACCACTGTACCACAAATCAATTGCTAAGCCATGTGTACAAGCTCTCTTCAGGATATATGCAAACTAAACCGTACGAATACCACGTTTGTGGATTGCTAATGCAAAGCATAGGGTCACCTATATCAGACAAACTATGCTTCGCTTGCCTAGTCAAGGTGTTTAATTACATGACTTGTTATTTCAAGTCTTAAATAACATAATAAAAGGTCTAGGGTTTGTTTGGCCCGGCACTGTATATTGGATTTGTAGCCATGGAGCATACAAATGGTTGTCACGGTATTTGAAGACTCTCAGACTCAAGGTTTGGTAAAAACGTAACTTTATTGAAAAGTTAAGGCAATCCCATAGGGAATCATACCTATATAACAATACAACACGTAATGACAATATGAATGGGTTCTACCGGCCTTGCCAATAATACCGGGCAAGGCAACCAAGTGACAGTTGCAAATATAGCAGTAGGCTCTACCGACCTTGCCAATACCGGGTAAGGTAACCGTGAGGTGCAACGTACCGGTCCTACCGGCCTTACCAATACCGGGCAAGGCAGCCTGAAGGAGTACTGAGAGTAGGCTCTACCGGCCCTGCCTATACCGGGTAAGGCAACCTTAGAGATGTAACGTAAGTAGGTTCTACCGGCCTTACCAATACCGGGCAGGGCAGCCTGAGGGAACACCGATAGTAGGCTCTACCGGCCCTGCCTATACCGGGTAAGGCAAACTTAGAGATGTAACGTAAGTAGGTTCTACCGGCCTTACCAATACCGGGCAGGGCAGCCCAAAAGAGGAGACCAGGCTGTCAGATGACAATGACAATAGAGTGGAATAGGAATCAATGGTCTCGCTCAAGCAGAAGTCTCCAGACAACTGCAATAATAAGTTGGACAGCAAACGGCCCTCAGTGTCAGAATAGTCAAGGAGCAAACCAGCGTCCTCCCGCTGGGACCAACTGTAACATAACCCACCAGGTTTAGTGGAGTAACCCAACGTCTGCACGCAGGGACCAACAGTAGATAATGCCACCAGGTTTAATGGAGTAAACCAGTGCCCGCACGCTGGAACCAACAGTAATCAGAGTTACTAGGTTAGATGGAGCAAACCAGCGTCCGCACGCTGGGACCAGCAGGGATTGAGCCACCAGGTTAAATGGAGTAAACCAGCGTCCGCACGCTGGACCAACAGTAATAGAGCCACCAGGTTAAATGGAGTAAACCAGCGTCCGCACGCTGGACCAACAGTAATTGAGCCACCAGGTTAAATGGAGTAAACCAGCGTCCGCACGCTGGACCAACAGCAATTGAGCCACCAGGTTAAATGGAGTAAACCAGCGTCCGCACGCTGGGACCTACAGTAATTGAGCCACCAGGTTAAATGGAGTAATCCATGAGCAGCGCTTAGATCAGTTGGCACTGGCTCTACAGACCCTACTTGAGTGTACGGTACACCTAGACAAGCCTAGTCCGAATCCGGTGGTCTCCCCAGTCTTGACACCGGATAATCTGCCTCTAGCTCCTCCTCCTTGTGCCAGAGGCTTAACGGCAGCGGCACCGTTACCATTGAGATATGATGGCGAGCCTTCCTTATGCAGGGGCTTTATCAATCAGTTGGAGATCTATTTGGAATTAATGCCCCAGGCATTTCCTAACGACCGAAGCAAGGTCGGATTCATGATATCGCTACTAACAGGCAAAGCATTGGCTTGGGCGAACCCATTGTGGGAAAGTGCACTGGGCGACTATGCAATAGAATTCCGGACCCTGGCAGCGGAGGTGGGCTGGAATGATGAGGCGTTATTGGCAGCATTTGCTAAGGGGCTGTCTGAACCAATTAAGGATGAAATAGCTGCTCAAGATGTACCTAGTGACCTGGACGAATTCATTGATTATGTAATGCTCATTGACTCTCGTATCCGGGAGAGACGGTTGGCAAGAAGGGCAACTTCCAGAAACCATGGGCAGGGCAGTTCCTTTGACCCACCCTCTCCACCCTTTCCTACTGAGCGTCCAGGAGAGGCAGCAGAGCCAATGCAGCTGGGTTTCACTAGACTCTCCAAAGAAGAGAGGTATTTTCGTAAAAGGCAAGGCCTATGTTTATATTGTGGCAAACAGGGGCACCTTTTGCGCAATTGTCCGGTGAGGCCGGGAAACGCACACGCACCTAGGGTACCTTGGGGGACAGGCCCTAGGTGGTGTACAACAGTCCCTAGATTCAAATATTGTTAAACCCACCATCCAGGTGGCGTTCTTTTGGGCTGACAAGGGCGCAGAAACCTTGGCGCTGGTAGACTCTGGTGCAGCCGGGTACTTTATGGACCAATCTTTTGCTGCTTTGCAGAATATTCCTCTATGCAAAAAGGAATCTCCGTTGGCAGTAGAGGCTATTGATGGCCATTGGAACCTGCCTTTATTACGATGGAAACCATTCCTATTTCTATGTCAGTTGGGGCACTCCACAAGGAGTAGGTACGGTTTCAAATTATTCGTTCACCTCGCCATGCAGTCATTTGGGGGTTTCCATGGTTACTTCTGCACAATCCTCAATTTGATTGGCAAAAATGTGAGGTTAGTTCCTGGTCCGAATATTGTAAAAAGAACTGCCTATCTCTTCCTGTCAAGATTATGTGTACCTCTCCTGCTGTGCCAGTTGAATATGGGGAATTCAGTGACGTATTCAGCAAGGGGGAGGCTAGCGCATTGCCCGAGCACAGACCCTATGATTGCGCTATTGATTTGCCTCCAGGTGCGGTTCCCCCGAGAGGACGTACTTACCCACTGTCATGCGAGGAGAACAGGGCAATGGAGGAGTACATTGAGGATGCTCTTAGGAGGAGAATTATTCGCAAATCTACCTCCCCGGCTGGTGCCGGATTCTTCTTTGTAAAAAAGAAAAGTGGCGAACTAAGACCATGTATTGATTACCGGGGGCTTAATAAGCTTATGCCCAAGAACGCATACCTTATTCCACTCATCATCGAGTTATTTGACAGATTGAAGGGCTCTTCTATCTTCACTAAACTTGATTTGCGGGCTGCCTACAATCTAATTAGAATCAGAGAAGGTGATGAGTGGAAAACGGCATTTAATACCAGAACTGAGCACTACGCATATCTGGTAATGCCTTTTGGCTTATGTAATGCACCTGCGGTATTCCAGGAGCTTATTAATGATATCTTGCGTGACATGCTTCAGTCCTGCGTGGTGGTATATCTGGACGATATATTGATTCATTCCGCCACCCTCTCCCAACATATTAAAGATGCCACGGAAGTCTTGCTGTGACTTCGGGAGAATAAGCTGTTTTGTAAATTGAAAAAATGTGAATTCCATGTGTCTCAAGTACCATTTTTGGGGTTTGTAATCTCCAAAGATGGAATCGCTATGGACCAGGATAAGTTGGCAGCAGTATCACAATGGCCTCGCCCTAAAGGGTTAAAAGCGATTCAGCGCTTTCTAGGGTTTGCCAACTATTACAGAAAATTCATACGTAACTTTTCCACAATTGTGAAACCTTTGTCTGATTTGACACATAAGGGCGCTACTCCCTCTCAGTGGTCCGAGGCTGCTGAAAATGCGTTTGAGACCTTAAAATCTGCCTTTGCGTCTGCCCCAGTGCTGTCCCATCCCAATCCCTCCCTGCCATTTACCTTGGAAGTTGACGCCTCTGAGGTTGGGGTTGGGGCAGTACTCTCCCAGCATCCTGTGGGAGGTGGTACCTTGAAACCTTGTGGGGTTTTTTCTAAGAAGTTGTCCAGCGCCACTATGAGATTGGCGACAGGGAGTTATTGGCTATTATTCTGGCACTGAAGGAGTGGCGTCACCTGTTGGAAGGTACCAAGAACCCAGTATTGATCTTTACCGATCACAAGAATTTGACATATCTCTCTAAAGCTAAGAGGTTGTCTTCTCGACAGGCCAGGTGGGCACTCTTTTTGTCCCGGTTTAACTTTATAGTATCGTACCTCCCGGGTTCCAAGAACGTGAGGGCAGACGCCTTGTCCCGACAGTTTGCGTCGGACACTGAGAGGAAGGAAGCACCAGTACCTATTATTCAGCCCGACCGTATTATGGCTACTATTCGCACTAGTATAACTTCACCACTGGGAGAGGAGATTTTGGGGTCTCAGTCTAGGGCTCCACCTGAGACTCCAGTTGGTAAATGCTTTGTGGATGAGCCATTCCGTACCCATCTATTGGAGTCCTATCACTCATCTAGGGCGGCTGGGCACATCGGCAGGGATCAGTTGGTATGGTCTCTTTCGCAATTATTCTGGTGGCCGACGCTCAGAGCCGATTGCTCCGCTTTTACTGCCGCTTGTGCCACCTGTGCCCGTGCTAAGACACCCAGGCATCTCCCAGTGGGCCTACTTCAACCTGTGCCTAATGGAGAACGGCCCTGGTCTCATATATCTATCGACTTTCTGGGAGAATTGCCAGTCTCTAGGGGGTATACATTTATCCTTATGGTGGTTGATAGGTTCTCCAAGATGGCTCATTTTGTGCCGCTCAAGGGGCTTCCATCGGCTCAGGAATTGGCAAAGGTCTTTGCTAGAGAAGTGTTTCGCTTGCACGGGGTACCCAGAGTTGTGGTCTCCGACCGTGGGAGTCAATTTGTGTCCAGGTTTTGGAGGGCATTCTGTTGCATGATGGGCATTCAATTGTCCTTCTCCTCCGCCTACCATCCCCAGACCAACGGAGCCGCTGAGCGTACCAATCAGGGACTGGAACAGTTCCTGCGCTGTTTTATTACTGATCATCATGACAATTGGGCCGACCTGTTGCCATGGGCGGAGTTTGCCAGGAATTGTGCAGTTAACTCATCGTCCGGGAGCTCCCCATTCTTAATCAATTATGGGTTCCAGCCATGTTTGCTCCCGGACTCGTTCCAGTCACAACAGATTCCGGCTTTGGATGAGCATATGGAGCAGCTCGGTTCCACCTGGGCACAGGTGCAAAGGACCCTCAGTCAGTCTTTCCAGCGGCATCAGCGATATGCCAATCGTAGGAGGCTGCCAGCGGTCTCTTTCCAGATTGGAGACAGGGTATGGCTCTCCTCCAGAAACCTCAATCTGCAGGTCCCCTCTAATAAGCTGGCTCCCTGGTTTATTGGTCCTTTTAAAATCATTCGCAAAATTAATCCTGTCTCCTATGCATTGGAACTTCCACCGTCTATGCATATTCACAATGTGTTCCATGTGTCTCTGTTAAAACCCCTGGTTTGCAATCGTTACACTACCACTCCGGTAATTCCTGGGCCAGTGGACGTCCAGGGGCAAGAGGAATATGAGGTTCAGAGCATTGTTGATTCTAGGCGACTCAGAGGGAAGTTGCAATACTTGGTCCACTGGAAGGGTTATGGCCCGGAGGAGCGCTCTTGGGTTGACCAGAAGGACCTCCATGCGCCCAGACTTGTGCGCAACTTCCACTCTAAATACCCTCAGAAACCTAAGCCTCCGGCGGGGAGAGGGGGTCTTTGAGAGGGGGGTACTATCACAGTGCCTGTGATTATCCTGTCACTCTCATCTGTGGCATACTTTGATTTGTTCAGTCGGTTTGGCCCGCCCCCTTTTGACCTTTTTATACCTGACTCTCACATCTGTCAGATGCCCTTTCGTGGTGTTTCTGAGCCAGTCTTGCTGTTGCTGTGTTCCTGTATCCGGATTCCTGTGTACCGACTTTGGCCTGTCCTGACTACGCTCCAGAGTTCCTGATCGTGTTTGACCCGGCTTGTCTGAGAACCTCCTACGTGCTACGACCCGGCTTGTCTGAGAACCTTCTACGTGCTACGATCCGGCTTGTCTGAGAAACTCCTATGTGCTACGACCCGGCTGGCTGACTTCCTGCTTCGTGATCGACCACAGTCTGTTCCAGCGACCTGCGTTGGCCTGTTGTCGCCGCCGCGACATTCTGACTCCTGCGTTGCTGTGCTGACTCAGTGTGACCATTACACTCCGGTGTAACCCATCTCCTAGTGCAGAGTTCCTTGCTGTCTCGCATAACTGTGCTCTTTGTACCGAGCCTCCATACGCTGCAGAGCTAAGTTTCCATACCGAGCCTGGGAGATTTAAACGTACCTTTTAACCCTTGCCGTGCCGCTTCTCTCTTGCCGAACCTCCTTTCTAATTACCGAGCCTCTACCTCGTAGTCTACTTCTGCTGAGTTGGCCGCTACTTGGACGGCGACTCCAATTTACATCTGCAGAGTAGTCAAACCCTGTTGGTCCGGTTGGGCGCCTTAGGCTCTCGGTATCACGTTTATTACCGGAGGTATCCATTGCGGCTATTGGTTCTGAGAGGTAGCAAGGTTAGGCTCCAAGCTCTTGCAGGATCCGAAGGTCCACGCCCATGGGGGCTATTGGCTCGTGTTGTGCTCACTTTGGTCTCCGGTTATACGCCCGTGGGGGCTAAAATGCCAGCTTTGCATCTCAGGCTAGTCTACGATTACGCCCGTGGGGGCTACATACTCTTGCACTTGCAGTCTCAGTGGTCTCTTGGTGAACGCCTGCAGGGGCTATTTTGGGTCACTGTTCTGCTAAGCAACATCTACTATCCATCGTTGCATGAACTCTGTGCTGTGCAGATTTGCTCAGTTTATCACGACACCATTCGGGCGTGCCAAACCCCACAGCTGAGACGGACAGATTGTTCTTATTTACCCTTTAGGGACCAGTTCCCTATTATCTGTACCACTTGCGTGTGCCTTCTATCCATTATAGTGATTCTATGTGTACTGTGTATTCACTTGCAATTGCTGCTGTCAACTGTAGAGGGCGATCATTTGTACTTATTTTCATTCAATAAACGTTGTTTTATTTTACCTACTGGTCTGAGTGTCAAAACAAACCGTTACAAAACCGGAACTGGTTAGAGAGACAAGCAGGCGGGAGACTCAGGAACTCAGGAACGATCGAGACTGGAACACTGGAACCACTGGAACACCGGAACACCGGAACACCGGAACACTGGAACACTAGAACGCAGGATCCTCAGGCCCAAGCGACTGACAAGCAGGTCAGAACAATTAATGTCAGAGACACCACGAAAGGGCAACCTGGGAGTGCCCAAACTTGGTTTAAAAAGGCTGTGTGAGGTGGGCTAACAGCAGACAGCCAATGAGGAACTTCCAGCAAGTGATAGACACAGGATAGCACGAATCACGGGCACCTTGATAATGGTTGTCTGAAGGAGCTGTGGGAGCATTTTCTGCAGGTCAGATGCTCCCTGGTATGTTTTTTATGCAGATAAATGACTTGCCCATGGCCCGTATTCCGTCTCACAGTCTGGCAAGAAGCCGGCGTCAGCAAGGTCAACGTCAGCAGGCCTATGACTTGGTATATGAATCGCGTGGCTTCCAGTTCTTGGTGGGATTGGATATTATAGGTTCCAGCTGTGGGACTTTGAACTTTGGATATATACAAGACCTAGCTCAGTTAATTGATAATATTACTGAACTGTATGATGATGCTTTACGCTTAATTGCAGAAGACTTGAGATTGATCCATAGACAGCGCAAATTACTTTTGTACTGGATTATCTTACTGCTAGTCAATGGGGCATGTGTACTATTGCAGGCCCATCCTATTGCCATTATGTTAATCAAACCGATGATGTATCCAATGCAATTGAGGCTCACATTCAACAGGTGGAACAGTTAAAGGAACGCTTTGCGGCTAAGCACCACACTGAAATGCCAGGCTGGCTGGATTGGTTAGGTAATCTTAATCCTGCCATCTGGTTCAAGGGTGTGGGGGGTTGGTTTGCAGGCATCCTTCGGACCCTGTTGCATGTGTTTATCATAGCTCTTATTGTGTATATAGTGTGGAAATGTATTTGGTGTCTGCTTTCACGTTGTTTCTCTACGTCTGCAGAAGTGCACAACTTACCTATACAACGTGAGGAGACCAAGGGTGGTGTGTAAGAGAGGGTTTTTGGTGATCTCCTCACAGACAGTTAGGGGTTAATGCTCTGCAGTCATGTAGCAAGCTAAACAACAGAGAAGCCAGTAGTGCCATCTCCAGTTACGCAATATTTAGTGTTATATAACAGTTTAGATATGCATTCGTAGTGGCAAATTAGTGTTATATAACAGTGTAGATACGCATGCGTAGTGGTAGGTATGTAGCATACCTTTAAGGGTGTAGTCTGTATTTACCCCATAATCAACATGTCTCTAGTTTTAGAGCCATTTTGGGACTGGAGAGTGTGTATCTGATCTCAAATGTGTTTGCTTAACGATATCAGCACTACAGAGTTACGTGTGGAGGGCTCTCCCACATTGATGAACAGCTCGGTAGCTAAGTATCCTGATTTGATTTATATCTCTGCATGTTCAATAAACAGTAGTTATAGTTTCACTACCACTGTGTATGTATGTATGTTTTCTTTATCTTTAGTGGAATTCCAGACCTCTTATATAACACTACCTACTTCCCAGTTCATCTTTGCCTCTCCTCCCCTTCAACTGGGAGTTCATCTTTGCCTCTCCTTCACTTCAATTGGCAGTTCATCTTTGCCTCTCCTCCCCTTTGACGGACACTTCATCTTTGCCTGTCCTCCTCTTGCCACAATTAACAACCTTCTTCCTTCAATTACACATCATGTCTATAGCCCATTTGATAGCAAGTCACTCCTTTTCAACAATAGAGTAGTTTTTTTCTTGCAGATTCAGTTTTCTGCTTAGGTATAAGATAGGTGCTCTTCGCCCTGATTCTCTTGGAAGTGGACAGCCCCAATTCCCACGTCTAATGCATCAGTCTGTAAAATAAAGTCCCTAGAGAAATCAGGGATTACCAGCACCAGTTGACTACATATGGCCTCTTTCAATTTTTTGAACGCTAGTTCAACTCGATTGAACCATTTAACCATCACAGGAGCTTTTGCTTTTGTAAGCTCGGTCAAGGAACCTGCAATGTTAGCAAAGTTGGAGATAAATTTCTGGTAATATCCAAATAAGCCCAAAAAAGTTCTCACCTGTTTTTTAGTGAGCAGGAGAGTCCAGTTTCGTATTGCTTTAATTTTTGCAAATTGGGGTTTCACTAATCCCCTACCAATCCAATATCCTAAATATCTGGCTACCTCTAGACCAATAGTACACTTACAGGTATGAGCTGTTAAGCTGACAGATGGGATCGATGAGACTCCCAATCTACACTATGTATTACAGCATCATCAAGGTATGCGACAGCATAATGCCCATGTGGCTTTAATATTCTGTCCATCATTCTTTAGGATGAGGCAGGAGCCCCATGGAGACCAAAAAAAAGACCATCACAGCTAGAAAAGACAGTGATTTTTTTTTGCCTGCTCTGTAAGTGGGACCTGCCAATAACCCTTGGTTAAATCTAAATTGGTGTGTTACCGGTCTTTTCCAAGCCTTTCAACTAGCTCATCAACTTTTGGCATACAACTTGCAATAATAATTGCAAAATCTGATTATGCCATCAGGCTTTGGTACAAGTACAATAGGGCTATTCCAGTCACTTTGGGATTCTTCAGATACCCCAAGGTCTAACATTTTCTTAAACTCTTCTCTAATAGCCTGTCTACAGGCTTCAGGTATTCTATAAGTCTTAAGATCAACCCTTATCCCTGCCTCTGTTATAATGTCATGTTTAATAATATGAGTTCTACCTGGAGTCGTGGAGAACACATCTTTGTTTAACCTTTGACTTCCTGTGTCTGGTGAATAGACAAGGTTTGTGATATGTTAACTGGGTCACTTTTATCTTTAATAGGAAGGGAAGTGGCTTCAAACTGCAATTAGAGATTCCCTTTATTTCCAAGGTTTAAGTAAGTTTACATGGTAAATTTGCTGTTCCATACATCTACCTGGCTGCCTGACTTTGTAATTCACCTCTCCAACTCTTTCAATAACCTTGTATGATCCATGCCATGTTGCCAGGAATTTATTTCTATTGTAGGGACCAAAACTAGTACTCAGTCTCCAGGCTGAAACACATGGACCCTGGCATTCCTGTTATAACTATTTTACTGAGCTTGCTGGGCCTTCTCCATATGTTCCCTTAGAATGGGCATAATAGCGGCTATACGTTCCTGCATCTGGGTTATATGTCCAATTATACTACATTGTGGGTAGCCTCTTTTTCCTGTGTTTCCTTAGCTATGTCAAGTAGTCCCCTGGACAAAAGTTCAAAAGGAGAGTACCTAGTGGAAGCCTGAGGTACTTCCATAACAGCAAACATTGTGTGGCAGCAGACAGTCCCAATTTTTCTCATCCTTGTCAGTCACCTTTCTGTAGCATAGCCTTTTAGAGTTTTATTGAACTGTTCCACCAATCCATCAATTTGTGGGTGATAGACAGAGGTTTCAGGTGCTTTATGTGAAGAAATTTACATAATTCCCCTGTAACCCAGGACTTGAATGGAGTATCCTGATCTGTTAGGATTTCCTTTGGGATCCCAACCCTGCTAAACAGCATCATTAATTCCTTGGCAACTGATTTGGCTGAGGTGGAGCACAGAGTGATTTCCTCAGAGTAACGAATAGCATAGTCTGATATTACCAATATGTACCGATGTCCCTCTAGCAGATTTTACTATTGGTTCCACACAGTCCATTGCTATATGTTCAAATGGGATTTCAGTTACAGGTAGGGGTACTAATGGGATACGATACGCTGTAAAAGGGGCAGTAAGATGACATTCTGGACAGGAAGAGCAATACTGTATTATTGCTGCAATTATTCCTGGCCAATAAAATCTCCTGACAATAAGCTCCTTTGTCTTGTCTACCCCTCGGTGGCCCCCTATCACGGTGCCCGTGCTCCTTTGTTGTTTTTCTGTCAGTCTATCCTGTGCTCTGCTCCCATTGGCTACCATGTGTTTGTCCCGCCCAGTATGACCTTTATATACTGGGCTATTGGTACCCCTCCGGTGCCCTTTCGTGGTGTTCCTGTGACAGTGCTTGTTTCTGCTCCGTGATTCCCAGTGTACCGACTTGGCCTTCCTGACTGCTCTGCATATTGTCTTCTGCTCCTGTGTACTGACCTGGATTGCCTGACTATTCTTCTGCGCCTGCTCCTGTGTACCGACCCGGCTTGGCTGACGTACCTGCTCCTGTGTACCGACCTGGCTTGGCTGACGTTCCTGCTCCGTGATCCGACCTGGCTTGGCTGATGTTCCTGCTCCGTGATTCAACCTGGCTTGGTTGGCTTCCTGTGCTGTGTCGCTTAGGCGACATTCTGACTGTCTGGCAATCGTGTCACCACTTCCTCCTGCAGAGTACCAGTGGTCAGTTCCGTTACTGCTACGGCAGTTTGCCGTGGGCCTAGTTTCCGTTACTGCCTCTGCAGAGTGCAAGTGTCTGCCTCCGTTACTGCTCCGGCAGTGAGCCACCGGTTTGCTTCCGTTACTGCCTCTGCAGAGTGCAAGTGTCCGACTCCGTTACTGTTACGGCAGTTTACCTTGGGCCTAGTCTCTGTTACTGCCTCTGCTAAGTGCAAGTGTCTGCCTCCATTACTGCTCTGGCAGTGAGCCACCGGTTTGCCTCCGTTACTACTTCTGCAGAGTGCAAGTGTCTGCCTCCGTTACTGCTACGGCAGTTTACCTTGGACCTAGTCTCCATTAGTGTTTCTGCAAAGTGCAAGTGTCTGCCTCCGTTACTGCTCCGGCAGTGAGCCACCGGTTTGTCTC
Source organism: Rhinophrynus dorsalis (assembly GCA_037306005.1). Lineage (NCBI taxonomy): Eukaryota > Metazoa > Chordata > Amphibia > Anura > Rhinophrynidae > Rhinophrynus > Rhinophrynus dorsalis. Next base: position 510,567,979 of record CM074722.1, on the reverse strand, counting down.
CGTTACCGCTTCTGCTAAGTGCATGTGTCTGCCTCCATTACTGTTTCGGCAGAGTGCAAGTGTTCTGGTCTTCGTTACTGCTATGGCAGTACCTTACATGTCTCTGTTCCCATTGTTGCCTAGGCAGTTCACGTTAGTTCTGCTTATCTGTTTCTGGACGTTACGAATCCTTCAGCTGTCTATATGCAGAGAACCCCATCGCAGACCTCTCTGCACATGGGACTGTTTACACTCAAAGAAGACCATTAACCCATGCAGTACCTTGCTCCTGGGAATCCATTATAATCTGCCTGACCTGTGTCAGTATAGACTGTTGTGGACTTTATGTTTATGCTGGACCTGTGTAGGCATATGTATATATAACCTGTCGTGTGTCTGTATTATTCAGCTTATATACTACAGGACCTGTGAAGGTAATTTTATTACTGTGATTTCAATAAAACTGTGTTTTATCCTAAACCACTGTGTCTGTGTGTCAAATAAACCTTTACACCCCCGAGAATATGGCTAAGTGCAAGATATAATACTGTGCATCGATAAGCTTGCAGAACAAAAAACTGCTTTGTTAGAACAGACTCCTTATTCTCAACCAGATACAATATATCATTGTCTACTTCAAAATACAGATAAGTAAGTTGTCTTTCAGGAATTGTAGGGGAACCATCTTTTACTGAAATAGCATTTTTGGCTGCTAATAGATGGGGTCAAACAACTGTGCACTCCTGAAGTTACCTGGGCATACTTCCAGATTATAGAGCCCAGTGTCTTCTTCAGAGCTACCAGATGGCTCTGTATCACTCGATTCTGGATTTTATGATAAGACACAGAGGCTCCTATAATGCTTTAAACACCATCTTTACTACTCCAGAAGCAAATACAAACAGTTCAATACAGAAATAAAGATGTACAGAACAGTAAGATAACCCCACCCCTTACATGTTGCTAACCAATCACATCCCAATAAACTTTATAACTGTAGAGTCAAATATTCCCACTTCCTCTTTCTTTGCTGCTCCTGGCACAGATAAGTACTCATAGATTCTTTTTTCCAAATAAAAAGAATCTCAGAAAATGTATTAATTTATGTGGTAATAATTTTATTTTACTTTATTTTTATGTTGTATGTGGGTTTTGACAGCATCTATTAGTAGCTGAAATTCTTTAGTGTATTTTTCCTTTCCCTATGTCCTCTTTGGCTATTAACTTGTCTATATATTCGCTGTGAATGTCACCTCTTGGTTGTCTTATGTCTTCACTTTGTCTTATACTGTTTGCTCCCTGCATCACTTCCTTATCCTTTACCTCAATTGGTGTTCGGTGGTAGATGGCATGAAGGCGGCCTTTGGCATCTTGAGCATGCCCTCTTCATAGCTCCTGCCTCCGCTTGTTTTTACCTCAGGGTTTTCAATTCCTCCCATATTTCTGCACTATCTCATAGCAGTTGGCTCCTTCACACACTGTTTGAGCTCACTGTACATTTTTTCTATCAGTTTCCTTTTTCACTCCTTGTTTCTATTACTTTCAGAGGTGTGGCGGACATCTTGGATTTTGCCCTTTGCCCTGTTCGTCTCTCTTCTGCGCATGTGTGCTTTCTCCTCATAGCTCTCACCATTTTGTGGCAATTTCAGATCAATATGGAGTATAGATTTATAACACTGTATCTTCAGATATTTGGTGAAATATTTCATATATATTCTTCTCTTTTATAGTTACCCACTATTTCCCATTTAGACTAAACTTTTTGGTGTACAGGGAAGTCTTTTTTGCAAGACAAATCTGTTCTGGTTTAAGATTATATATATATATATATATATATATATATATATATATACTAGCAATGTGGGATGGCGCTGCCCGTCAGGATATATAGGGAATTAATGCACACACACGGATGCAAGACAAACACACACAGAGACACACGCAAATGCACACGCATGCACTGAGATGCATAAAGAGTGACACAGTGATACAAACATACATGCAATGCACAACATGCAGACACATAGAGTGTGATACAGACATGCAGCACACACAGGCACACACAGAGACACACACACACAGAAGTGAGTCATAAGGGGGTGACTTATGTGTAATTGTAATGAGTTTGTGTTTGTACTTATGTCTCCACTGTGGCATTCATTCATATAGTTGAAATGCATGTGGTAATTGCACATACTATGGTGGAAGGTGGATCGTGCTGGCTCCCGGGGTGTGAGTGAGTGGCATTCATTCATGTAGTTGAAATGCATGTGGTAATTGCACATACTATGGTAGAAGGTGGATCGTGCTGGCTCCTGGGGTGTGAGTGAGTGTGAGTGAGACTTTGGTGGAAGGTGGATCGTGCTGGCTCCCGGGGTGTGAGTTTCAATGAGTGCGTGTGAGTGTGAGAGTGAGTGATTGCATGTGAGTGATTGCGTGAGTGTGTGAAATTCATTGAGAGTGTGTGAGTGAGAGGGTGTATGAGAGAGAGTGAGAGTGTGTGAGTGAGAGTGTGTGTGATTGAGTAAGATTGTGTGTGATTGAGTGTGAATGAGAGAGAGCGTGAATGAGAGTGTGAGTGAGAGAGTGTGTGTGAGAGAATGTGTATGATTGAGTGTGTGTGATTGAGTGTGTGAGTGAGACTGTGAGAGTGTGTGTGAGTGAGAGTGTGTGAGTGAATTATTGTGAGTGTGTATGATTGAGTGTGTATGATTGAGTGTGAGTGTGTGATTGAGTGTGTGATTTTTGTCTGATGTGTTTGTGTCTGTGGTGTAGGAGCAAGTTGCAGCCATTTTGTTTTTCCAGTTACTTGGATAGTGGTGGGCGGGCTGGATAGTGGGGGCAGGCCAACTCCCTGCATGATTTAAATCACTCCCCCATTGAATCACCCAATGGGAGCAGCAACTGCAGCGTTGCGTACCCCTCTGGCACTCAAAGGGTTAAGTTGAGGTAACATAGCAATATACCACACGGTGGCTCTTCAGTTGAGGCAACGTAGCAATATGCTGAGGGAACAAATAGAAAGTGGTGTTTGAGGCTTGCCCTCTGTAACATACAGCAAAGCGTCTCTCTCCCTTTAAGCAGAAAGGGCGGGAATCAAGTGGAGGAGTGACAGTTGAAAACAGACAGTGAGGTGACTGAAGAGATGAAAAGAGTTAAATAAAAGAGTTGTATTAAGTTTATCCCTGAGTTTGTATTTTATGGAAACATTACACCCTCGTACTGAAACAGAGTGTATGGAGGGTTACAGTTATCTGTGGGAGGTGACACAGTGTATGGAGGGTTACAGTTATCTGTGGGAGGTGACACAGAGTGTATGGAGGGTTACAGTTATCTGTGGGAGGTGACACAGAGTGTATGGAGGGTTACAGTTATCTGTGGGAGGTGACACAGAGTGTATGGGGGGCTACAGTTATCTGTGGGAGGTGAAACAGTGTGTTTGTGGGGTCATGATCCTGAGTGAGAGAGTGTGTGGACCAGGAGAAGTTATTGATATCCCCTACTTCAGGAGCGAGTGGCAGCTATATTTTTTTATTGTCAGTTGGATAGTGGTGGGCAGGCTGGAGGGGGCGGACCCTGTATGATAATCATGCCCCCATTGAATCACCCAATGGGAGCAGTAAAGTCCCCACTGAATCACCCAATAGGAATTGTGTCTCCTAATGAGACATAAATGATGTAATGAGGCATAAATTATGCAATGAGGCTTATTTTTTTATATATATATAGATAGATATACTAGCAATGTGGGATAGCGTTGCCCGTCATGTTATGCAGGGAATGTTTATTTTTTTTTTTAATAAATGTTATGATAGTGAAATATGGCGTAGGGTGTACGTGTCAGAAAAGTACATACAGTGATACACAGACACGTGCAAACACACACATATACAGGGGGACACACAGTGATAGACAGACACATGCAACACACATGCACTGACATACACAAACAGTGACACACAGATGCAAAGCAGAACATACATACATACAGTGTGAGCAGTGTAAGCATCATACCTCCCAACATTTCAAATGGCCAAAGAGGGACACTTGTGTTTTAGGTGGTGTTACTGGGGGCGTGGCTGGTGGTGTATTTTAGAGATTTTTTAACCCTTTGAGTGCCATGGGGTAAGCAATGCATTACATATCCCTCTGGCATTGAAATGGTTAAGTTAGTCTTTGTGTAAGTGAATGATTTAGAAGAAGATGAAAGTATTTTTTACACAGACTAATTTATAAGATATATACAGAAGTTTATACCCACATTACTGTGGGTTTTATTGATGTGGAGCAATCTGATACACTTGTATATACACCACACAGTGTGATCTCCTAAATAGAGGAGCAGAGGGATTTGGGTCTCAAACGGGGACTTTCCCTCCTATACTTTAAAGTGCCAGTCCTTTTACAGAGATACATGCAGACTGTATACTATACAGAGCCAGACCATATATAAATAGTTTGTCATACATGCTATACAGTGAGCTATGTACAGCATGGAGATGATTGCAGGAAATGGCACCTCTACTTATAGACAAACAAACAATCTGCTTTCTTTCTCTCTCTTTGTACAATATATAAATACAGTCACACCCATGTCTCTGCCACTTACCAGCTCAGCTGAAGTCCTGCTCTGCACTGCCTGATCATGTCTCTGCCATTGTTCCACTTTCCCAGCTTCTCTGTGCTAGCAAGTCAGCTCCCCAGCATCCTGCCTGCTAATTGTTTAGAAATCGGCTCGCTTGTACTAATTGGCAGGGCAGTGCAGGGTCACAGACAGGGAATGAAGAAGCTGCATAATACAGATTGGACCATGGCCTTCCAGCTGTAGCTTGAACATAGGTCCCATCATCCTCAGCTGCTCAGCATCCATGTGTGTGTATATATGTGTGTATGTGTCTGCCAGTGTGTGGGGGGCATGTGTGTGTGTCTGCGGTGTAGGAGTGAGTGGTAGCCGTTTTCTTTTTTTCAGCCTTAGATAGTGGTGGGCGGGCTGGATAGTGGGGACGGGCCAAAAATCACACCCCCATTGAATCACCCAATGGGAGCAGTAATCCTCCTTACTGCCACCCCTGGGTGTGTTTTGCCAGGCACAAAGTCTTCGTTGCCCATCATTGTAGTGGGGTATGTGTTATGTAGCATTTTTTGTTTGAAATGTTGTAGGTGGCATGTTGAAGGTATTTTGTAAGAATTTTTTGTGTTTGTTTGTATTGTATATTTCATTTAGCTGTATTGACCGATGATGGTTTTGTGTGTACTGTGTGAAGCAGAAAGAATCATATTGCACACATACATAGACACACACAGATACAGTGACATATACAGACATTGATCATACATACACACGTACATACATGCGTACACACACACACACACACATACAGATATTATTACGGTCCTGTAAGTGCCAGAAGGATAGGCAAGGCATTGCTCATTGTGTTGCTTAATCCTCTGGCACTGAAAGGGTTAACCAGCTGTCCCAGTATGTAGCGAGAGTCATGGAGTCCACAGTCCCTGAAGTGGACTCTGTACATGCACACTCAGAGGCTGCCAGACAACCGCCGTCCCGGCTCCCTGGCCAGGAAGACACCTCCTGCCCCAGGGCTCAGCCAAGAGCTTTACTAGGGATGCAGCCCGGGCCCCGAGAGCAGGAACTGAGGAGGGATGGTGTGTTTGGTTGGAGCAGGGATGGTGTGTGTTGTTGGAGCAGCTATAGTGCGGCATGTATATTTTTTTGCCAGGGTACTTACACAATGCAGGTTTTTGACAGCGGGCAGAGAGCGGCGGTGAAGAAGCTTGTGTGTAAGAGTGTGTACTACAGAGTGGCCTCAGCATGGTCTGTCTCTAGCCCCTCAGCCACGGGTAATAGCCGCATCCAGCTGCTGCTTGTAGAGAGCTCCTTGAAGGGCCAAATGACCGGGCTGTTGCGGGGTGGAGTGTTGTGCTTCATGAAGGGGGAACATGAAGGATTTGGTACTGGGCCTGTCTGCCTCCGAGCTACATGAAGCAGCTGGGCTTCCTGCAGCAGAAGCATATTGTGTACCAGGAGCCGAAAGCATTGTTGTGTTGCGGATACCAGAAATGAAGGTACACTGGAGCAGATCCCGCCCTCTCTTTGTTGGATCAGCTCATTGTGTGCCTCAGGTTGGTGGAGGCACCCCTGGGGACTCTGTGTGTGTGTGGCTTTTGTGTGTGTGTGGCTTGTGTGTGTGTGTGTGTTTATGTGGCTTGTGTGTGAGTCTGTGGTGTAGGAGCAAGTGGCAGCCATTCTGTTTTTTCAGTCACTTGGATAGTGGTGGGCGGGCTGGATAGTGGGGGCAGGCCAACTCCCTGAATGATTTAAATCACTCCTCCATTGAATCACCCAATGGGAACAGTAACTCCTTACTTAAGCTGAGGTAACATAGCAATATAACACACAGTGGCTCCTCAGTTGAGGCAACGTAGCAATATGCTGAGGGATCAAATAGAAAGTGGTGTTTGAGGCTTGCTCTCTGTAACATACAGCAAAGCATCTCTCTCCCTTTAAGGAGAAAGGGTGGGGATCAGGAAGCAGGAAGTGGAGTAGTGACAGCTGAAAACAGACAGTTAGTAAGGTGACTGAAGAGATGAAAAGAGTTAACCCTTTGAGTGCCAGAGGGGTACACAACGCATTGCAAAGCAATGTGTTGCGTACCCCTCTGGCACTGAAAGGGTTAAATAAAAGAGTTGCTATTAAGTTTATCCCTGAGTTTGTATTTTATGGAAACATTACACCCTCGTACTGAAACAGAGTGTATGGAGGGTTACACTTATCTGTGGGAGGTGAAACAGAGTGTATGGAGGGTTACAGTTATCTGTGGGAGGTGACACAGTGTGTTTGTGGGGTCATGATCCTGAGAGAGCGTGTGAGTGGACCGGGAGAAGTTATTGATATCCCCTACTTCAGGAGCGAGTGGCAGCTGTATATTTTTTTGTCAGTTGGATAGTGGTGGGAGGGCTGGAGGGGGCGGGTTAACTCCCTGTATGATAAACATGCCCCCATTGAATTACCCAATGGGAGCAGTAATGTCCCCATTGAATCACCCAATGGGAGTTGTGTCTCCTAATGAGACATAAATTATGTAATGAGGCATTCTGTTCAATGTGTGTTTGTTTTCTGAGGAGACATAAATTATGTTCTGTGTGTGAGGTACCATAAATTATGCAATGAGGCTTATTCTTTTATATATATAGATATATACTGTATATAAATTATTTCTTTCAGTATTTTCACCTTTGACATTAAAACGTCTCATAAGAAATTAATCTCTCCTATTACCCCACAAATATCAAACAGGATTCCATCCTATTTCATGTTGGAGGATAATGTTTCAAATTCTGATTCCTAAGAGGCAATCGGCATGTCGTCCAGACCTGATACTGAAGAACATATTCAGTCCTTGAAGGATCAATGTGTCAAATCCGTATCAAACACCATTTCCTCTTTTATGACTCAGATGACTGAAACTCTGGCGAAGTCTATCGCTGATGCCCTTAATCAAAATAAACTGAGAAGCCTCCTCAAACATCCTTGAAACCCCAATTGATTGTCAATAAAAATTATTCTGAGTCTTCATCTGAGAGAGATATTGAGGAAAATATTGGGGGTAAAAGGAAGTATAAAGTCAATCATTGTTCCACAGAGAAAAGTGAACAATCTTGTTCTCATCATGAAAAAGCTAGATCATCTAGCATACAATATTGTGGTTCAAACCAACACAAACGAACCTTAACTCGGGAGAATATTTGCCGAGGTAAAGAAACAGGAATTGATTTAAGGAGTCCAATTATGATTCAGAGGAACAAATGGGCCAATTGTAATGGAAGCCCAATACGCCGGGCAGTCCTGGGCTGTCGTTTACGGTCTCTCCTTCCTAACGTCAGCTGATCTGAGTTGTATCTGTCGGTCGACTGGTAGCCGGAGCACTTTACTGCTTGAGAGCTCGCCAATTGTACGCCGTCAAATCTGTTGACCAGCAGGGTCAGCGCTGACGGTCCGGGGAGTCGGCTTCACAGAATACAGCAAAGTTGCCGCCAGCTATCCTCGAAGTCGGCAAATCCCCCATGCATCGAGTCGACAAGTCTCCAAGCGTCGGGTCGCAGGTATCTGGACGAAGAAGGTCATCCACACGGAACACCTCTACTGGATGGGAGTCAGAGAGGACTCTTTACACCATCCAAGAAATGACTCCATCTTAGTTCAAAATAACTAACTCAACTTTATTTGGAAACACAGCTTATTTATACAGTTTGATCTACATTAACTTGGAGCCAGTACAGGAGACATAATACAATCACAGTAGATACAATAGGTCACAGCAAATGTTAAAGACATAGCACAATGGGCGTATTCACAGGGATAATGTAATCACAAAACATAATACAAAGAACCAACTATCACGTTGCCCGTGATTGCTTACTTGTGCTGTCAGTCAGGTGTGTGTACTCTCCATTGGCCACCTGTCTTTTGCCCGCCCAGGATTGCCTTTATAGACTGAGCTGAGGCAAACTTTGGTTGCCCTTTCGTGGTGTCTCTATGTCAGCAGTCACCTGCCTTGTACCTGTTCCCTGGGCCTGTTTCGCTTGCTACCAGTACCAGCGTTGCTCCTGTAGCCAGTGCCTCTCCTGCACTGTTCCTGCTCCGTTCCTGACCCGGTTGGCGGTGCTGTCATTCCTGTTTCCGTTCCTGACCCGGTTGGCGGTGCTATCGTTCCTGTGTAGTCCTGGCTTGTCTGCTGTAGCTGCTACTGGTTATCCGTTTGGCTGCTGAAGTCGCTATGGCGACATTCTGATCTCGGTATACTCCAATCTCACCAGTTGCTGATTTGCTTGTATAGAACCGGTTGGGCATTCGCTTATCCAGTACGCAGTACTGGTTTACTCCACTCTCACCGGTTGCTGATTTGCTTGTATAGAACCGGTTGGGCATTCGCTTATCCAGTACGCGGTACTGGTTTACTCCACTCTCACCGGTTGCTGATTTGCTTGTATAGAACCGGCTGGGCATTCGCTTATCCAGTACGCGGTACTGTTTTTTTTCATTCTCTCACCGGTTGCTGATTTGCTTGTATAGAACCGGTTGGGCTTTCTCTTATCCAGTACGCTGTACTGGTTTACTCCACTGTCACCGGTTGCTGATTTGCTTGCATAGAACCGGCTGGGCATTCGCTTATCCAGTACGCGGTACTGGTTTAATCCACTCTCACCGGTTGCTGATTTACTTGTATAGAACCGGCTGGGCATTCACTATTCCAGTACGCGGCACTGGTTTACTTCTTATCACCGGCAGCTGATCCCGCTTGTATTGTACCGGTGGGGCATTGGTTATCCAGTACGCGGTACTGGTTTACTCCAATTCACCGGTAGCTGCTTCAGCTTGTTTAGTACTGGTTAGGCGTTTTGTTTATCCAGTATGCGGTACTGGTTTACTCCACCATGCACCGGCTTCTGATTCCGCTAGTTTAGAGCCGTGTGAGCGCTATTGTTGACCAGCATCAGTGCAGGTTTACTCCACCATCCACCGGCTGCTGATTCCGTTGTATGGAGCCGGTTAAGCACTTGTTAGTCCAGTAAGCTTTGCTGGTTTACTCCACATCCACCGGTTGCTAATCTAGTTGTGTAGAACCGGGTGGGCTATACTGTTCTTCTGTACATGGCACTGGGTTACTGTATATCCACCGGTTGTTGCTGTCTCCATTGCTAACTGGTTGGGTCTCCTTGGTTAGGAGACTGGTTTGCTCCACTGTTCTATCTTATGCTGTTGCTCCATCTATGCAGCATTAGTGGAGCTGTTCCTCTGTCCACTTGGCTGCCTTGCCCGGTAATTTGGCAAGGCCGGTAGAGCCACATTTAGGTTGGCGTGTAACCTCCAGGCTGCCTTGCCCGGTATATTGGCAAGGCCGGTAGAGACACAACAAGCTTGTCATGTAAACCTCCAGGCTGCCTTGCCCGGTATATTGGCAAGGCCGGTAAAGCCACAATCTGTTCATCGTGTAAACCTCCAGGCTGCCTTGCCCGGTATATTGGCAAGGCTGGTAAAGCCACAATCAGTTCATCGTGTAAATCTCCAGGCTGCCTTGCCCGGTATATTGGCAAAGCCGGTAGAGCCACATTCAGATTGTCGTGTAACCCTTTACACTGCCTTGCCCGGTATATTGGCAAGGCCCGGTAGAGCCTCCCTTGTGTATCTTGCAATAACTACTGTTTGTACCCATTGTGAATATGTGATTTACCTGTATGATTAGGACCCGTGAGGGTTCCCATTAAACTTTTCAATAAAGTTTGATTTTTATCTTACTCTGTGTCTGAGAGTCAAAATAAATCGTGACACCAACAACAGATGGCTCAGGTTTACACAACAGAGTAGACATGATTAGATTTAACACAAAACGGACTTGGGCAGAGATAAACATTAGGGACTGAAATCCACATTCCAGGGACAATGGCCAGGGTATTGAAGCCTATTTGAATAGGCCGCTTTGTCACGGTTTCAGTACACTCAGACAATTGGATAAGGTAAAAGGTAATTTATTAATAATAAAAAAAGAAAGTCCCTATCACAGGTCTAAGCAGGACATAGGAACAGGCAATAAAGACAGGTAATAACAATACAGATACAGGAGAAATATAAGTACAATTGGCAACAGACTGTAGCGCAGGGACTGGACAGAGGAGCAGTACTGTCCCAGAAACTGCAGGGCAACGTATCAACCGGCCTTGCCTGATAGCTCCTAATATGGAGACAGCTGGAGCAGTGATCGAAGGTTCTGCCGAAAGGCAACCGACAGCCATGGGTAGCACAACCTGAGACAACAGTGGCAAAACTCTGGTAGCCCGGTGACAACAATGGCTAGGCTGATGGCGTAGATGGCGGAAACCGAGGACCGACTTAAGTGTAACCGGAGGCAACAGTGATAGGCTTATAGTGTAACCGGAGGCAACAGTGGTTAGGCTTATAGTGTACCCGGAGGCAACAGTGGTTAGGCTTAGCTGAAACCGGAGGCAACAGTGGCAGTGAGCAGCACTACCCAGCTCAGACTCACAGAGCGTGAATACAGCCAAAACGTGAATCGGTACACACAGAGCGGAGACAGCCAAAGCCTGAGTCAGTACACAGAGAGTGGGAGACAGCCAAAGCCTGGATCGGTACACAGAGTGGTAATAAGCCAGAACCTGGATCGTTACACAGAGAGCGGTTGTCAGCAAAAGCCTGGGTCGGTACACAGAGAGCGGTCGTCAGCCAGAGCCAGGGTCGGTACACAGTGATCAGGAACAAGCAGGATACTGGAGCGCCGTCAGGCAAGCCGGGTCGGTACACAGTGATCAGGAACAAGCAGGATACTGGAGCGTCGTCAGGCAAGCCGGGTCGGTACACAGTGATCAGGAACAAGCAGGATACTGGATCGTTGTCAGGCAAGCTGGGTCGGTACACATCGATCAGGAACAGCAGGATACTGGAGCGTAGTCAGGCAAGCCAGGTCGGTATACAGAGATCAGGAACAGGCAGGATACAGGAGCGAGTCACAGACGTCTGATCGGAAACACCACGAAATGGCTAATACCAAATGACAGGAGGAAGAATATAAAGGTCAGCCCTGGGCGGGTCTGAAGCACTGAGCCAATAAGAGTAGCGGAGACAACCCGGAAGTCAAAATGTCGCTCAGACTGAATCACGGCACCGTTACAGTACCCCCCTCTCAAAGACCCCCCCTCCTGACCTGAAAAGGCCCAGGCCTGGCAGGAAACTTAGCATGAAATCTGCGCAACAGTGTTGGAGCATGGATATCTGAGTGGTTATCCAGGAGCGTTCCTCTGGCCCATATCCCTTCCAGAGTACCAGATATTGGATTTGCCCACGGAATCTGCGAGAATCGAAAATACTCTGCACTTCGTATTAGTCATGGTCTTGGATGCGCACCGGACCTGGGACAACAGGGGTGGTGGTATAGCGGTCGCACACCAAGGGTTTGAGAAGAGATACATGAAACACATTATGTATCCTCATGGATGCCGGCAATTCCAATGCATAGGAAACAGGGTTGACTCAACGGAGTACCCGGAATGGACCCACAAACCGGGGAGCAAACTTAAGGCATGGGACCTGCAACCTCAGATTCCTGGAGGACAGCCAGACGCGGTCCCCTGCTTGAAAGACAGGAGCTGGCAAGCGTCTGCTGTTGGCATGCCATTGAACTGTTGAGAATGAATCACGTAGTGAATTCTGCACTTGTGCCAATGTGAAGCGGAGCTGCCTATTATGCTCCTCCAGAGACGGAATCTGTTGTGATTGGAAATTGTCCAGGTGCAAGCAAGGTTGAAACCCATAATTGATCAGGAAGGGTGATTTAGACACAGCACAGTTCCTGGCGAACTCCGCCCACGGCAACAAGTCAGCCCAATTATCGTGATGGTTAGAAATAAAGCAGCGCAGAAACTGCTCCAGGCCCTGATTGGCACTTTCAGCGGCCCCATTGGTCTGGGGGTGGTAGGCGGAGGAGAAGGACAGCTGAATCCCAATCAGGTTGCAAGAATCTCTCCAAAATCTCGACACAAATTGACTCCCACAATCTGAGACCAGTACCTTGGGTACCCCGTGGAGTCGAAAGACCTCCCTGGCGAATACGGTAGCCAGTTCCTTAGCAGATGGCAAGCCAGGGAAAGGCACAAAATGGGCCATCTTAGAGAACCTGTCAACTATCATGAGAATTACCATATGACCCTTAGAAACCGGCAACTCTCCCATGAAATCAATAGACACATGTGACCAGGGACGGTCACCATTAGGAACTGCTTGCAGTAGACCCACAGGGAGGTGTCTAGGAATCGTAGAATGTGCGCAAGTATTACAAGCTGCGGTGAATGCCGCAAGTCGTCTCTCATACCAGGCCACCAGAATATAAGGGACAGAGACCAAATTAGTTGATTCTTGTCCACATGGCCAGTCGCCCGGGATGAGTGGTAGGACTCCATCAACTTAGTCCGAAAAGGTTCATCCACAAAGCACTTGCCCATAGGTTTTTCCGGGGGAGCATTGGCCTGAGAAGCTAGGATAAGTGATGCTGGTCCATAATGTGGCAAGTATACGGTCCAGAGAAATGACAGGCACAGGTACAGAGTCGGACTCAGGATCAGGACCAAATTGTCTGGATAGTGCATCTGCCTGCACATTCTTGGTGCCTGGTAGGTAGGAGACTATAAAGTTAAAGCGAGACAAAAACAGTGCCCACCTGGCCTGTCTAGGAGATAGTCTCTTGGCCTCAGAAAGGTATATCAGGTTTTTATGATCGGTAAGAATCAATATGGGTGCCCTAGTGGCCTTCAACAAATGGCGCCATTCTTTAAGAGCCAAGATGGATGCCAAGAGTTCCCGATCACCGATACCATACAAACTCTGGGCTTTAGTCATTTTCTTCTAAAAGAACCCGCATGGTCTCAATGTTTCATCAGGACCTGGTCTCTGACCTAAAACAGCCCCTACTCCACTCTCTGAGGCGTCCACCTCTAGTGTAAATGGTAGCCCAAGGATGGAGTGCGACAGAACCGGAGCCATGGAGAAAGCGATTTTCAACTGTTCAAATGCCTTAACCACTTCCATGGACCATTCGGAGGCGTTAGCCCCTTTATGCGTCATATCAGTGAGAGGTTTAACGATTCCAGAATAGTTTCAAATTAATTTCCGATAATAATTAGCGAAACCCAAGAATCGTTGCAAGGACTTGAGACCAGTGGGACGTGGCCAGTTTAATACCACAGCAAGCTTGTCTTTGTCCATAGCGAAGCCCTCTTTAGAGATCACATAGCCCAGAAATGACACACTAGGCCTATGAAAATCGCATTTCTCAAGTTTGCAATATAGCCTGTTTTCTCTCAGCCTCTGTAGGACAGCCGAGACTTGTCTGTGATTGGTCTCCAGATCAGTCAAATATACCAAAATGTCATCGAGGTATACCACCACACAGGATTGCAAAAAGTCCCTCAGGACATCATTTATAAATTCCTGAAAGACCACTGGGGTATTGCACAAACCAAATGGCATTACCAAGTATTCATAGAGCCCCGTGCGGGTATTAAACGCCGTTTTCCACTCATCACCTTCCTGAATCCGGACCAAATTGTAAGCTGCCCTGAGATCAAGCTTGGAAAAAATAATCTTGTTGAGGCCCCTGTAGTCTATGCAGGGACGAAGATCCCCGTCTTTTTTCTTAACGAAAAAAAATCCAGCCCCTGTGGGCGAGGAAGATTTTCGAATGATACCACGAGCCAAGGCGTCACTAATGTAGTCCTCCATGGCCCTGTTTTCCTCACAGGACAGTGGATAAGTTTTACCCCTTGCTGGCGTGGTGCCCGGCACAATATTGATAGCAAAGTGCTAGCCTCTCCCTTACTGAATACATCGCTGAATGATTGGTATTCCTGCGGTAGAGAGGGAGAGGTACACAAAATCTTAATAGGGTGCATAAGGCAATGCGTCTCACAGTGTTCAGACCAGGACAAGACCTTGCATGTCTTCCAATCCACTTTGGGGTTATGTGTGTATAACCATGGAAAACCCAAAATGACTTCAAAATGGGGGGACTGTATGATTTGAAATTGTAAAGTCTCCTTGTGTAGAGCCCCAATATTCACAGTTAATGGGACCGTCTCCTGGGTCACTTGTGGCAGTACCAGAGGTCTCCCATCAATGGCCTCAATATCAAGGGGAGAGTCCTTGTCAAGCAATGGAATATTATGCAGTTTAGCAGAATCTTTATCCATAAAGTATCCGTCCGCGCCGGAGTCAATGAGAGCCAGAATGTTTACAGAATCGGAGGCCCAAGAGACAACAATATGAATTACTGGTTTGTTAAATGCGCCCTCCGGGGACTGATTTACGCCACCTAGGATCTGTCCACTGCCTGATCCTAGGTGCGTGCATTTCCCGTCCGCACAGGACAAGTCCGTAATAAGTGGCCTGCCTTACCACAATACATACATAAGCCCTGTTTGCGGCGAAAGGAGTGTTCCTCCTTAGATAGGAGGATGAACCCCAACTGCATAGGTTCAGCCCTCTCACTATTCGTCGGACCCGGAGGTATGGGAGGAGAGGGAGGCAAGGGTGGGAAATTTGCGCTAGTAGTAGGTTCGCTTACGGATCTTGTTCTCTGATCCTTGTAAATGCTCCTCTCCCTAATGCGAGAGTCAATCAAAATGGTATAACCAATGAAATCATCTAGGCCCTCTGGTAAACCTTTAGCCGCAATCTCATCCTTAATCCTGTCCTCGAGGCCTTGTGCAAAGGCAGCTACAAGCACCTCATCATTCCATCCTACCTCTGCTGCTAGTGTGCAGAATTCGATGGCATAATCCGCCACAGTACGTGTGCCCTGTTGGACTCGCATAAGGCGTTTAGCAGCAGAGGTGGCACGCCCAGGAATCTCAAATACATTGCTGAATGCCCTTACAAAATCGGAAAAGTTATTTGTTATGGGTTTACCATTCTCCCAAATCGGATTCGCCCAAGCTAGTGCTTTGCCTTACTCCTCTCACAGGGAAAAGCCTGAGGTACCAGTTCCAGAAATATCTCAAGCTGGTTCAGGAACCCTCGGCAAAGTGTCGTATCTCCATCATATCTGAGAGGGAGGGGAGCGGTAGCAGATAGCCCTTTAGAGGGGAGGCTAGAGGTACTGGTCAGTACGAATGGTGCCTGGACTGGGGTGGCCACCAAATGCTGAATGGGTCTCTCGAGACAGGCAGTGTGCTCCAAAATAGTCTGGATTGCCATAGATAGTTGATCTAACCGTTGTTCCTGAGCGTCCATTCTCCAAAGGAGATTCTGGGAAGTACCTTCACCAGTTTTGTCTGAGGTCATGGCCCTTTCGTACTGTCACGGTTTCAGTACACTCAGACAATTGGATAAGGTAAAAGGTAATTTATTAATAATAAAATAGAAAGACCCTATCACAGGTCTAAGCAGGACATAGAAACAGGCAATAAAGACAGGTAATAACAATACAGATTCAGGAGAAATATAAGTACAATTGGCAACAGACTGTAGCGCAGGGACTGGACAGAGGAGCAGTACTGTCCCAGAAACTGCAGGGCAACGTATCAACCGGCCTTGCCTGATAGCTCCTAATACGGAGACAGCTGGAGCAGTGATCGAAGGTTCTGCCAAAAGACAACCGACAGCCACGGGTAGCACAGCCTGAGACAACAGTGGCAAAATTCTGGTAGCCCGGTGGCAACAATGGCTAGGCTGATGGCGTAGATGGAGGCAACCGAGGACCGACTTAAGTGTAACCGGAGGCAACAGAGGTTAGGCTTATAGTGTACCCGGAGGCAACAGTGGTTAGGCTTAGCTGAAACTGGAGGCAACAGTGGCAGTGAGCAGCACTACCCAGCTCAGACTCACAGAGCTTGAATACAGCCAAAACCTGAATCGGTAAACACGGAGAGGAGACAGCCAAAGCCTGAGTCGGTACACAGAGAGTGGGAGACAGCCAAAGCCTGGATAGGTACACAGAGTGGTAATAAGCCAGAACCTGGATCGTTACACAGAGAGCGGTCGTAAGCCAAAGACTGGGTCGGTACACAGAGAGCGGTCATCAGTCCAAGCCTGGGTCGGTACACAGAGAGCGGTCCTCAGCCAGAGCCAGGGTCGGTACACAGCGATCAGGAACAAGCAGGACACTGGAGCGTCGTCAGGCAAGCCGGGTCGGTACACAGAGATCAGGAACAGCAGGATACTGGAGCGCAGTCAGGCAAGCCGGGTCGGTATACAGATATCAGGAACAGGCAGGATACAGGAGCGAGTCACAGACGTCTGGTCGGAAACACCACGAAATGGCTAATACCAAATGACAGGAGGAAGAATATAAAGGTCAGCCCTGGACGGGTCTGAAGCACTGAGCCAATAAGAGTAACGGAGACAACCCGGAAGTCAAAATGTCACTCAGACTGAATCACGGCACCGTGATACGCTTCACCCCAGACCAATCAGATTCTGTAATAAGTTCGCCTGTCGACCAATCCCTGAGCCATCTACTTTTCTCCATGTTAAATCTATGGAAGACCTTTAAATGTCCTGCTCAGGGATTCAACCAATCAGGCGGCTGCCTACTGTTCCCACCATTGAGTGTTCGACACGGTGTTGACGATTTGAACATGGAGGCGGGAATCTCTGACTGGTTGTCGACAGAAGTGTAAACCTCAGACACGACAATACTGGGAATACAGTCTCTTTGGTCGTATTCACTCCGAGAGTGGTTGACGCTCCTAAAATAGGTCAGTTCTGTGGATTTAATCCTTTTCGCCACAACCGCCTACCGACATAATGCTTAAAAGTTCTTCTTAGTCTGTGATAATTGACTGCACATACGTACACCCGGGAAGGGCTCCCAGTAACGGACTATAGTCCATTACATTTCTCTCCATTTTCAGCACCAAGCCAGCAGCAGCTTGGTCGAACTCTGGCTTGAGAGTCCGGGAAGTCCTTTCTGATAGCCCCTTGTCCTGGGCCAGGAGTAAAACATTAGCCCCTTGTCCTGGGCCAGTAATTAAATGTTATCTCCTTGTGCTGGGTCAAGAAACTAATTGCTAGTCCCTTGTCCTGAGCCAGGAAAAAGTGGTAGCTCCCGGTCCTGGGCTAGCAACAAGTTGGGGTGACTCTCTCGGTCAGTGATCCAGGCAAAACTTAGGTCAGATTTCCCTGGGTCTGGGGCCATTGGCTCTGGGTCCAGGGCTGGTCTGTGGGATTTCCGCCCACAGGAATGAACTGGGGGGATACTGATTCTGGCAGCCCCTCTTTGAATTCCATAGATCCGGTTTGGACCCACCCAGTAGGTTAACAGAAGCATCTCCCCCTTTTCTTAAATCATGTGCCATAGTGCTGAAGGAGAGGACTTGGGTCCCACTCTCCTGTTCCGGGGCATCAGACCCCCTAGGGAGGACGGTGGTCCCACTCCCTAAGGCAAGGTCAATGGGGCCATTAGAGAGGACGGAGGTCCCACTCTCTAAGGCTGTGGCAAGTTCAAGGAGGCCACTACAGAGGTCAGGGGTTCCACTCTCTAAGGCTGGGGCGAGGTCAAGGGGGCCACTAGAGAGGACAGGGGTCCCACTCTCTAAGGCTGGGGCATCAGAGACCCTAGGGAGGATGGTGGTCCCACTTCCCAGAATAGGGGCATCACAATGACGAGTGAGGAGCGGTTTCCCACTCACCAGGCTGGGGTCAACAGAGTAACTGGGGAGGACACGGGCCCCCCTCCCCAAAGCTGAAGAAACAGAAGCAGCAAGGAGGATAGTGGTCCCACTCCTTAGTGCAGGGGCATCACTTGCCCTGGTGAGGATCAAATTCCCACTCACCAGGCTGGGGTCAACATATTCAGGGTCATCACCATCACAGGGTGACACACTAAGGGGCTCCCCATCTGAAGTGACCCATCTTATGTGATAAGAAGACTTAAGCAGGAATATATGATGGAATGTTGTTGCTCTCATCTCTAATTATCTCCATTTCTCTTCCCCAGGTATGACATTAACCCTTAGCATCACAATATCATCTGTCTCTCTGCACTCCTGCTAACTACATCTAAACCCCTGTTTACTGTGTATGACATTAACCCTTAGCATCCCATATCTGTTTGTCTGCAACTATTGTTATTAATCTCATTTCTGTTTGATCAACCCCCTTCCCTTTTCATCCTGTGTTCCTACTGAGGTCTGATTTTGGTCATTTCTTTCACATGGGTGTGAAATAACTTGCTTATCACCTCTGATAGTCATTTGGTCAGCCTTTGATTGTTAATTAAGCCAAATAAGCCTCATGTGTATAACACTGCTATATAATACCTTCAGTATAGGGTGACAGCCCTACAGGGTGATACACTAAGGGGCTCCCCATCTGAAGTGACCCATCTTAAGTGATAAGAAGACTTAAGCAGGACTTGAGCAGGAGTGGAGAACACCTCCCTAAACAAAGCTACAAAGGACGTGAAGCAAACACCTAAATGGAAGTTCTGTAATTCTACTAAAACTTCAAGATACTCTGTACAACACCAGCTTGTGGACAAAACAAACTCTTCCATCATGAGAAGGTGCACTCGGCCGATTTGGACTGTTTCAACATTATGCCCTCTGCAAACAGTATCTAAATACCTAATATTCATTCTCTCCATAGCTGCAGTTCTCACTAAAATATCTGGTTCCTTCTACCCTCCACCATCTCCTCCACCCTATGTTTATATCTCTCCTTCACTTCTACCATCCACACTCACCTCTACACACCAACTCCTTACTCTTCTCCGCTCCAACACTCCTCCACACCACACAATCCAAAAACCAATTACACACAAATCACTCTCTCATCTCCTGTCTCTCTCTCTTCTTCTTTTAATGGCAGCTGGAGATATCTCTCCAAATCCTGGCCCCATCTCCATTCACAAACACTCTAACTCCAGTCAGCATAGGAACAATTCAAATCAAATCTCCATTCCCTGCCTTCAACCTCAGTTTCTTCCCTTTTCCTGTGCTTTGTGGAATGCTCGCTCCATTACTAACAAATATAACACTGTGCATGATCTCTTTTTCTCTCGCTCCCTCAGTTTACTTGCTATTACTGAAAATTGTCTCTCTCAGTCTGACACTGCTTTAGAGGCAGCAATCTCCTATGGTGGTCTCTACTTCTCTCACACTCCACGCTCAGCTGGACGTGGGGGAGGTGTGGGTTTGCTGCTCTCCGAACATTGTCATTACAAACCAATTTCTCCCCCATCTTCACTCCGCTTCTCCTCTTTTGAACTGCATGCTATCCGTATCTTTGCTCCAGTCTCTCTACAAGTTGCAGTCATCTATCGCCCACCTACCACTACACCTTCAGACTTCCTTTCTGACTTTGAATCATGGCTCTCCTTCTTTCTCTCATCAGACACACCTTCACTTCTTCTGGGAGACTTCAACAGTCATGTGGATGATCCCTCCATCTCCTGGGCATCCCGTTTTCTCTCCTTAACATCTGCATTTGGACTAACCCAGTGGACGAATGCTAGTACTCACAAGGACGGTCACTTACACCCAATAGCACTTACACCTTCTGTGTCCTACCCACCTTCCTCTAGACTGTAAGCTCTCACGAGCAAGGCCCTCTGATCCTTCTGTTCTCCACATATGATTTGTACTATTTAATATCCCTGTATGTCTATCCCCTATTGTAAAGCGCTGCGGAATAAGTTGGCGCTATATAAATAAAGATTATTATTATTATTATTCCTAGACCATGTGTTTACTAGAAGCTGTGCACTCTCGGATTTTAATATCTCTCCTCTTCCACTATCAGATCACCATCTTCTAACTTTCAGCACTACTTATACACCTTCCACAATCCATGCTTCCTCTCCCCGCTTCACGCGTAACCTCAAATCCCTTAATCTCACGGCTCTCCAGTCCTCCCTGGCCAGTGGACTTTCATCTATTCACATTAATCCTGACACTAACAGCCTTGTCAAAACATACAACTCAGTCCTATCCTCCTCTTTGAACCTGCATGCGCCTCTGTCTCTCCGATCGGCTCGCAGAACTAACCCGCAGCCATGGCTTAATAAAGACACCAGCTTCCTCCGCTCCTGTACCCATTCAGCTGAATGACTGTGGAGAAAGTCTGGCTTTCTGGCAGACTTTCTCCACTACAGGTTCCTCCTTTCCTGCTTTAACTCTGCTCTGTCCCTTGCAAAAAAAATTACTTCTCACAACTAATCAACACTCATAAATCCAAGCCCCGACGACTTTTCTCTTCCTTTGACTCCCTCCTTCTCCCTCCATCTGCTTCCCCCGCTAACTCCATACAGCCACAAGACTTTGCTGACTACTTCAAAGCCAAGGTGAACTCCATCCGGGATAATATACCACCTTGTATATCTGCTCCTAGCCTCCCTCGTTCCCCTCCTGGCACTCTGGACTCTTTCTCACTAGTCACGGAGGAGGAACTGACTAACCTACTATCCTCCGCTCCGTCCACTACATGCGCACTTGATCCGCTCCCCTCTCACCTCATCCAAACCCTCTCCCCCACACTAATCCCTATTCTATTACAAATCTTTAACTCCTCCTTTGCCACCGCTACCTTTCCTGATGACTTCAAACATGCCTTAGTAAAACCTATCCTTAAGAACAACTCTTCTGACAGTAACACACCCTCTAGCTATCGACCAGTTTCTCTTCTGCCTTTTGCCTCTAAACTCTTGGAATGCTTAGCCTACTCACGCCTGCTTGACTTCCTCAATGCATAGAACCTGCTCGACCCTTTACAATCTGGATTTCGTAATGCTCTGAAACTGCTCTTACAAGAGTTGTCAATGATCTTCACATTGCCAAATCTCAATGTCACTATTCAATTCTTATCCTGCTTGATCTCTCAGCAGCTTTTGATACTGTTGATCATGCACTCCTCCTCCGCATTCTTCACTCTTCAGGAATCCGCAGCACAGCACTAGACTGGCTCTCCTCTTATCTATCTAACAGATCCTTCAGTGTCCCTCTGCCACCTCTTCATCCTCCCCCATCCAACTCTCTGTTGGGGTTCCTCAAGGTTTTGTTCTAGGACCGCTTCTGTTTTCTCTTTACACAATAACAATTGGTGATTTTATTAACTCATTTGGTCTCAAATATCACCTCTATGCAGATGACACCCAGATTTACTTATCTGTACCTCAACTCACTTCTGATATCCAGGCTAAAGTCACAGATTGCCTCTCGGCTATCTCAGACTGGATGGCTCATAGGCACCTCAAACTCAATATGTCCAAAACTGAGCTGCTCCTCATCCCACCTAGACCTGGCCCTCTAGCGCCCTTCCAGGTGACTGTAAATGGCACTACCATAAATCCAGTATCAGAAGCACGGTGTCTAGGGGTGATAATTGACAACTCTCATTTTCCTCTCATATTAATGCCATTACTAAATCCTGTCCCTTTCTTTTGCTTAACATCCCTTCCTCTGTTCCTCCACAGCTAAAATTCGTATACATGCAATCATCCTCTCTCGCATGGACTATTGCAACATTCTTCTGTCTGGCATTCCTGCTTCCCATCTCCAACCACTTCAATCTATACAGAATGCTGTAGCACAAATTACTCTTCTGTCACCTAGGTTTGTCCCTGCCCCACTCCTCCTCAAGACTCTCCAATGGCTGCCTATCAAACTCAGGATATCTTACAAAATCTTACTTCTCTCTTTCAAGACACTTCTCTCCTTTACTCCTTCTTACATTTCCACTCTGATCTCCCGTTATACCCCATCCTGCCACTTACGTTCAGCCAATGACTGTCTTCTCTCAGCTCCTTTTGTCTCTACAGCTCTGTCACGTATCAAACCTTTTTCTCTCATTGCTCCGTATCTATGGAATGCTCTACCATCCAACCTGCGCCGCTGCACCTCTCTGATAACCTTCAAATCTCACTTGAAAATGCACCTCTTGGATAAAATCGCAGCATGCTAGAAGGCACTGATGTTGTACAATGAACTCTCTTATAAATTATTTACATTACTGATGTCCTCTATCATCATCAGAACTAGAACTGTATTCAGCACTTGACCCTAATGTACTCTGTATGTCTCCCATTACCTCTTTAGATTGTAAGCTTTCTGGCAGGGACCTCACACCCAATGTTTCACTCTACAAAGCACCTGTAACCCTGTATTGTTTAAACCCTGAAATTGTAAAGCGCTGCGTACACTTGTGGCGCTATATAAATAAACATATTCATTCATTCATTCATTCATTCATTTGCCCTGGTGAGGAGCAGATTCCCACTCAACAGCCTGGGGTCAACAAATTCCCTGGGGAGGACACGGTTCCCACTCCCCAAGGTTGAGGCAACAGAAACATTAGGGAGGACGGTGGTCCCACTTCCCAGAATAGAGGCATCACAATGATGGGTGAGAAGCAGATTCCCACTCACCAGGCTGGGGTCAACAGAGTCACTGGGGAGGACACGGGCCCCCCTCCCCAAAGCTGAAGAAACAGAAGCACCATGGATAATGGTGGTCCCATTCCCTAATGCAGGGGTATAATTTGCCTTGGTGAGGAGCGAATTCCCACTCACCAGGCTTGGATCAACATATTCAAGGGCATCACTAGTCCTAGTGAGGAGCGAATTCTCACTCACCAGGCTGGGAGCAACTTAGCTGCTGGGAAGGACCTCATTCTTCCTTTTCCAAGCAGGGGAAGCATAACAGACTTGGTCGAGTTTGAGGTGGTAATGCTGCCTCACCACTGTCATCAGTTGATCTATCATCTCTATCGACTGATCTGGTCCAAGAAATGGCATGAGGCTCGCCATTCCCTTGGAAACCTGGTCAAAGCCTTCTCCCCTTATCAGGAGTGTCCGGTGAGTTTCCAGTGCAAACTGTATAAATCTCCAGTCAGGTGGCATGTTTCACCGTCTGGATCCCAGGTTGATGAAGGAGATAATCCCACCGATTGCCACCAGTGTAACGGAAGCCCAAGATACCGAGCAGTTGTAGGCCGTCGTTCCAGGTCTCTCCTTCCTAATGTCGGCTGATCTGAGTTGTATCTGCCGGTCAACTGGTAGCCGGAGCACTCGACCGCTTGAGAGCTCGCCAATCGTATACCAGCAGGGTTGAATTCAATGGTCCGGGGAGTCGGCTTGACAGAATCCAGCAAAGTTGCCTCCGGCTGTCCTTGAAGTCGGCGAATCCCCCAGGAGTTGAGTCGGGAAGTCTCCAAGCGTTGGGTAGGAGTCGAAGTCACAGGTATCTGGACGAAGAAGGTTCTCCACACGGAATACCTCTCCTGGATGGGAGTCAGAGAGGACTCTTTACTCCATCCAAGAAATGACGACACGTAGAGACTCTATCTTAGTTCAAAACAACTAACTCAACTTTATTTGGAAACACAGCTTATTTATACAGTTTCAGCTACATTAACTTGGGGCCAGTACAGGAGACATAATACAATCACAGTAGATACAACTGGTCACAGCAAATGGTGAAGACATAACACAGTGGGTATATTCACAGGGATAATGTAATCACAAAACATAATACAAAGAACCAACAACAGATGGCTCAGGTTTACACAACAAGGTAGACTTGATTAGATTGTAACACAATAGGGACTTGGGCAGAGATAAACATTACACAAAGACTTGAGGTACTGAAATCCACATTCCAGGGACAATGGCCAGGGGGTTGAAGCTTGTCTGAATAGGCCGCTTCAACCCAGACCAGTCAGATTCTGTAATAGGTTCGCTTGTCGACCAATCCCTGAGCCGCCTACTTTTCTCCATGTTAAATCTATGGAAGACCTTTGATTGTCCTGCTCAGGGATTCGACCAATCAGGCAGCTGCCTACTGTCCCCACCATCGAGTGTTCGACATGGGGTTGACAATTCGAACACCGAGGCAGGAATCTCCGATTGGTTGTCTACAGAAGTTTAAACCTCAGACACAACAATACTGGGAATACAGTTTCTTTGGTCGTATCTAGTGTTGAGCGAGCATGCTCGGCCGATGCTCGGATCGGCTCGAGCATCGCTCTGCTCGGCACATGGCGGTACTCGTACTCGCCCGCCATGTTCGGGTGGCAGGGATCTGTGCCGAAGGAGGCACAGATCTTACAGACGCTCCGCTGGACCACCAGGGACTGGAGGTAGGGGGCATTGCGGAGATGAAGGGGGACATTTTGGAGATGAAGGGGGACATTGTGGAAGGGGGACATTGTGGAAGGGGGACATTGTGGAAGGGGGGCATTGCGGAGATGAAGGGGGCATTGCGGAGATGAAGGGGGACATTGTGGAAGGGGGACATTGTGGAAGGGGGGCATTGCGGAGATGAAGGGGGCATTGCGGAGATGAAGGGGGACATTGTGGAAGGGGGACATTGCGGAGATGAAGGGGGCATTGCGGAGATGAAGGGGGACATTGTGGAAGGGGGACATTGTGGAAGGGGGACATTGCGGAGATGAAGGGGGCATTGCGGAGATGAAGGGGGACATTGTGGAAGGGGGACATTGTGGAAGGGGGACATTGTGGAAGAGGGGCATTGTGGAGATGAAGGGGGGCATTGACCAGGCACCCTCCCCTCATCAGAGCAGGGGGTGCCTGGTGTAATGCTCGTGTCGCCCCATTGAATTCAATGGGGCTCGGGTGCTCGGCCGAGCACTCGAGCCTCCGGCGGTGCTCGGTCAGAGCACCCGAGCATCGGGGTGCTCGCTCAACACTAGTCGTATCCACTCCGAGAGTGGTCGACGCTCCTAAAACAGGACAGTTCTGTGGATTTAGTCCTTTTCGCCACAACTGCCAACCGACATAATGACTTAAGTGTTCTCCCTAGTCTGTGATAAGGGACTGCACATAAGTATGCCTAGGAAGGGCTTCCAGTAACAGACTATGGTCCGTTACACCAATATTCAGACAAAATGTCAGTATAAAAAAATTTTCTAGAGAAAAGTATGGAAAATAATGAACAAGGGAGTAACATTATTGTTGATGAACAGAGTCAACCGCTATTTGATCCTGAGGTATTAAAAACCCCAGGTCAGCTCAGGGAATATCTAAAGATCATGTATCCAAATACATAGAATTATGGATCAGAAAGGCCCTTGATGCAGGCAGTATTTTGGAGGCAGTATCTAACAATTCCCCAGTAGATGTAAATATCCTCAGAGGCTGGATATAATGAATCTGTTGGGCAATGCCAGTAAGGCTCTCTCCAGAGAAAGATGCTGGGTCATTTTACTTAGAATAGACCCTAAATTGTCAGACATGGCTTCTACAGAAGTAGGACCGGAGGCTAACAGTCTTTTGTTGGGTAAATCTTTCATCATGAATTTAGGCAAATTTGTGAATACATTCACGGCCTTGGATAAAGCCCAGACCTCAATCAAAAAACTTTTCACCAGAAAAGCAGGGATCGATTTCCTGACCTGTCTGTTGGTGCCTTTAGAGGACAACCCAGGAATTACCAAGAACCCTCTTATTTTGGAAGAGGGAATTTCTCTCAAGACACCAGAGCTTCCCCTCTTTTTTTCTGGAAAGGAGTCAAATGGCAGTTCACATGTCTCCCATTCAGTCTATCATTGGCCCCTTGGTGTTTCACGATGTCACGTTTTTGATGAACACTCAGACAAGACTTGTAAGGTTAAAATATCTTTATTGAAAATAAAGAATGAACAGCATAAACGTAATAACCACACAGGACCAAAATAAGAAGTACAGTACACAGTGGTAGGAAGGTACAGGATATCAGCAAGAAAAAACAAGCGGCAGGTTCCCTAACGAGCTAGGGTGATGGAAAGGCAACAACCTGCTGATGAGATACAGGAGCTGGAACCCTAGTACTCAGTAGGGATGATAGGAAGCCCGAGACCAACGGATACTGGCAACTTGGCCCCTAGAAGGCTAGGGTAACCACTGGCACATTGACCACGAACACTGGCAGGAGGACCCCTAGAACGCTAGGAGCCTCAAGGCTCTCAACTGGCAACACGGACCCTAGAACGCTAGGAGTCCCAAGGCTCTCAACTGGTAACACGAACCCTAGAACGCTAGGAGTCCCAAGGCTCTCAACTGGAGACACAGACCCTAGAACGCTAGGGTTAATCGGAGACTCAATTGCGGAGGCTGGCGGCAAGGACCCCAGCGTACAAGAGCACAGGGAGGCCCAAGACACAGCTACTGGTAGCAGAGACCCTAGAGCGCTAGGGGTGAAACGGAGGCAGCAGAACACAGAAGGCCACTGGTGTCCAGGTACGGGGTACCAAGGCAGTAACACCACCCTACAGCTGGTTCTTAGCACAAAGGCTACAGCAGACGTAAAGCTGGAGAGAAGTGAACCGGGCCTAGGAATACCTAGGTACCGCAAGGTTCAGAGATGGTAAGCGCCCAGAGAACAGCCTGTAACTCCCCACAGGGAGTGAGCCCAGCTTAAGGAAGTGGTATACGGACACGTATAGATTAGTGAGTAACAAGGCCGAACTACAGATAGCCCGAGATCCAGTACTCAGTGCGTGCACACAGCCAGAGGGGGTAGATACCAGAATGAATGGCTGCAGCAGCGAGTGCTCAGCCCAACAGTTGGCAATGTAACGGGTAGCGCAGCACAGCCAGCCACAACTGCTGTGTCTTAGCCAGCACAGTCAGCAAATGGATGCTGATACTCAACCAGTCGAGGCAGCAACATAACAAGTGCACAGCCAGAGCAGTCGGCAGCGTATAGGATCTCAGCCAGATCAGTCAGCAACGGAGCGGGTTCTCGGCCAGATCAGTCAGCAACGGATCGGGTTCTCAGCCAGATCAGTCAGCAACGGAGTGGGTTCTCAGCCAGATCAGTCAGCAACGGAGCGGGTTCTCAGCCAGATCAGTCAGCAATGGAACGGGTTCTCTGCCAGATCGGTCAGCAACGTAGCGGGTACTCAGCCAGTCCAGTTGGTAACGGAATCGGAACAGATCAGGAACACAGGAGTGTAGTCAGACAGGCCGGGTCATACTCGAACAAGCAGCATCAAGAACTAGTGCTAAGTACTGGTACACCACGAAAGGGCGCTAGTCAATAGACATGACAGGATATAAATAGGGTTGGCCCTGGGTGGAGTCAATTACAATGACCAATAAGAAATGCGGCATTCAACCAAGGAAGTAAGAATGTCGTCACCCACAACCAGGAGCATGGGGTACCATGATAGTACCCTCCTGTCAACGACCCCCTCCCCGCGGAGGAGAACCAGGATTAGCAGGATTGGCATGATACCTTTGTAATAGTAATGGGACATGAATGTCAAAGTATTTAACCCAAGAACGTTCCTCTGGGCCATAGCCTTTCCAATGTACTAAATACTGAATTTGGCCACAAACCATTCGTGAATCTAGGATACTCTGTACTTCATATTCATTGTGGTTCTGAACACGAACTGGACCGGGAACAACAGGAGTAGAGGTGTATCAGTTACAAACCAGAGGTTTGAGCAAAGACACGTGAAACGCATTGTGAATCCGCATACTTGCCGGAAGTTCTAAGGCATATGAAATGGGATTAACCCTGCGGAGGACACAAAACGGTCTGACAAATCGAGAAGCAAACTTGTTGCATGGGGTTTGCAAATTCAGATTTCTGGATGAAAGTCACATATGATCCCCAACTTGGAAAACAGGAGCCGGTAGTCTCCTGTTGTTGGCATGCTGTCAGTACCGCTGAAATGTCTCCCGTAGGGACGTTTGTACTTGAGCCCAAGTGGAGTGGAGCTGCCGAATATGATCGTCTAGGGCTGGAATCTGTTGCGCCTGAAATGAATCCGAGATCAAACAAGGTTGGAACCCATAGTTGACAAGAAAAGTTGAGCTCCCGGATGAGGTGTTAATGGCACAGTTTCTGGCAAATTCCGCCCAAGGCAGCAAATCGCGCCAGTTATCATGATGATTGGACACGAAACAACAAATTAATTGCTCTAGCTCTAGCCACTCAGCGGCCCCATTTGTCTGTGGGTGGTAAGCGGAGGAGTAGGGCAATTGGATGCCCATTTGATCGCAAAACGCCCTCCAAAATCTAGAAACAAATTGACTGCCACTGTCGGAGATGAGCACCCTGACTACACCATGGAGTCTGAATACTTCTTTAACAAATATCAATGCCAGCTCCTTGACAGAAGGCAGACCAGGGAGTGGCACAATATGAGCCATTTTAGAGAACCTGTCTACCACCATCAGGATATACATGCAGCCATTAGAGACAGTAATTCTCCCAAAAAATCAATAGAGACATGTGACCACGGATGATCACCATTCGGAACGGCCTGCAGAAGCTCCACTGGCAACTGCCTCGGAGACTTGGAACGAGTGCACACAGTGAAGGCCGCAATGAAGTCAGCACAGTCCGTTCTTAAGGTAGGCCACCAGAACATGCGGGACAGGGACCAGAATAATTGATCTCTCCCTACATGTCCAGCAGCCTGTGAAGCATAGTATGTTTCTAGTAATCTGGTTCGGAATGGTTCAGCCATGAAACATTTTCCCATCGGTTTCTCTGGGGGCGCATCAGCCTGGGTTGCCAAGATCTCCTGGCCTAGAGGAGACGTAATGCTGGTACGTAATGTAGCAAGGATGCGATCATGGGGAATAATTGGTGCTGGCTTCACCTCCGACTCCAACTCAGGCCCATGCTGCCTGGACAGTGCATCAGCACGAACATTCTTGGATCCAGGAAGATAAGACACAATGAAATTGAAGTGAGAAAGAAAAAGTGCCCATCTAGCCTGTCTAGGAGACAATCTCTTAGCTTCTGAAAGATACAGCAGATTTTTATGATCGGTAAGAATTAGAATCGGTGCCCTGGTGCCCTCCAACAAGTGACGCCATTCGCGGAGGGCAAGAATGATGGCCAACAATTCTCAGTCATCAATCTCATACACTGACTGCTCCTTGGTCAATTTTTTAGAGAAAAACCAGCATGGTTTGAGTACTTGGCTAGGACCAGACCTTTGTGACAGCACGGCCCTAACACCTGTATCCGAAGCGTCAACTTCCAGGGCAGGACTCAAAATTTCCATTCGCCACTAGCCAATGACAAGTGAAAATTTAGCCCTGGCAAGTAGAAATTCAGCCCTGGTGGGTATGCTATGGCTTGCAGTGGTGAGTAACTTTTCATGTCTGGCTAGTAGCAAAGGACTTCAAGTTTTAAGCCCTGTTCCAGGGTATACGGTAGATCAGGTTTGGGGTGGGACAGAACCGGTGTGGAAGCAAATGCGACCTTTAATGTCTCAAAGGCACCTTCAGCTTCTTCCGACCACTCAGATGCTTTTGCCCCCTTATGCGTTAAATCAGTGAGAGGCTTAACAATGTTAGAAAAGTCACAAATAAATTTTCGATAATAATTGGCAAAGCCAAGAAATCTTTGTATGGCCTTGAGACCAATGGGACGCGGACACTTTAGCACAGCAGCAAGTTTCTCTTTATCCATTGCTATGCCATGTTTGGAAATGACATAGCCCAAAAAAGGCACCATAGGCTTGTGGAATTCGCATTTTTCGATCTTACAGAACAGCTTGTTCTCTATTAGCCTCAGAAGCACTGTAGCAACGTGTATATGATGAAAATCCAAATCATGGGAATGAATTAAAATGTCGTCCCGGTAGACCACTACACAGGACTGCAACAAATCTCGAACTTTGTCGTTTATTAGTCCTTGGAACACTGCTGGAGCGTTACAAAGCCCAAATGGCATTACCAGGTATTTGTAGTGCCCTGAGCGAGTATTAAAAGCGGTTTTCCACTCATCAGCTTCCTTGATACGAATGAGATTATATGCAGCTCTTAGATCCAACTTAGTAAATATGGTAGCGCCCTTAAGACAGTCAAACAATTCCGTGATGAGTGGAATAGGGTAGGCACTTTTGACCATTAACTTATTAAGGCCCCTATAATCAATACATGGCCTAAGTTCACCAGACTTCTTTTTTACAAAAAAAAATCCAGCCCCCGCGGGCGAGGATGATCTTCGAATGATGCCACGTTCCAAGGCATCCAAAATATACTCTTCCATAGCATGATTCTCCTCGCAGGAGAGAGGGTACCTTCTGTCTCTCGGGGGCACAGAACCAGGCACAATATCAATAGCACAATCGTATGGTAAGTGCGGTGGCAATGTGCTAGCCTTTCTCTTGCTAAACACATCGCTGAAAGACTGGTATTCATACGGTAGGGAGGGAAAGGTACACAGGATTCTAGTAGGCTGCTGTAAACAATGAATCATACAGTAATCCGACCAAGCCAATATTTCACAGGATCTCCAGTCAAATCTGGGATTGTGTGTCCGCAACCAAGGGACCCCGAATATGACCGCATAATGTGGGGATTGAATAATCTGGAAGGATATTGTTTCCACATGCAGTGCTCCAATCTGCACGGATAGAGGACAAGTCTCCTGGGTAACTTGAGGAGGCACCAAAGGTCGCCCATCAATTGCCTTGATGGCCATAGGGTTCACAAGTTCAGCCAATGGAATGTTGTGAAGGACGGCAAACTCCTTGTCCATGAAGTATCCTGCTGCACCAGAATCTATCAGTGCAGATGTAGTAAAAGAGGAACTAGACCAGGAGACCAACACCTCTAATACTGGTTTAGACTGTACAACTTCTGGGGACTGTTGTACACCACCTAGGATCTGTCCCCTGCGGGTACCTAGGTGTATGCGTTTTCCGGACGCACAGGACAATTGCGTAAACGGTGACCCTCTTTACCACAGTAGACACACAAGCCGTTCTTGCGGCGGAAGGACCGTTCCTCCTTAGTCAGTCTAGTGAATCCCACCACCATAGATTCCGCTAAGTCGGTGTGACCAGGCTGCAAGGGAGGAGAGGGAGGCAAGGGTGGGACTTCACTCTTGTGCCACTGCCCCATGGAGGGCTTTGGTTTACGGTCTTTGAACTGCGTTCTTTCTCTGATACGCGTGTCTATTAGATTAACAAACTCAATGAAATAATCCAGAGCTTCTGGTAATTCGCGGGCAGCAATCTCGTCCTTGATTCTATCACTGAGACCTTGCGTGAAGGCTGCCATAAGAGCCTCATCATTCCATCCGACCTCGGCTGCTAGTGTGCGAAATTCGATGGAGTAGTCCTCGACCGTTCGGTTGCCCTGACGGATACTCATAATTTGTTTAGCAGCTGATATGTTACGCCCAGGAACCTCGAAAACACTGCGAAAAGCCCTTACAAATTCTGTAAAATTGGAGGTAATGGGTTTGGCCGTCTCCCTTATGGGGTTAGCCCAGGCTAGGGCTCTACCTGTCAATAATGAAATCAAGAACCCAATTTTACTTCTTTCAGTAGGAAAGACTTGTGGAGCAAGTTAAAAAAAACTTTTGAGCTGATTCAGAAATCGTCGGCATAGGGTTGGCTCCCCATTGTATCTTAGAGGGAGTGGTGCGGTAAAGGATAACCCTCTGCCTGGAAGATTTACACCCAAATCTTGGCCCATTGGTGCTTGAGCTGGGGTAGCTACTGAGGCCTGAGCTGGTTTGTCAAGATGCGCAGTTCTCTCTCATATGGTTTGTATGGCCACTGACAACTGATCGAGGCATTGTTCATACATATCCATCCTCCAATGGATATTCAGGGAGCTACCTTCACCCGAATTGTCTGACGTTATTGGCCCTTTCGTACTATCACAGTTTTTGATGAACACTCAGACAAGACTTGTAAGGTTAAAATATCTTAACTGAAAATAAAGAATGAACAGCATAAACGTAATACCCACACAGGGCCAGCTAGGGTGATGGAAAGGCAACAACCTGCTGATGAAATACAGGAGCTGGAACCCTAGTACTCAGTAGGGATGATAGGAAGCCCAAGTCCAATGGATACTGGCAACTTGGCCCCTAGAATGCTAGGGTAACCACTGGCACACTGACCACAAACACTGGCAGGAGGACCCCTAGAATGCTAGGAGCCTCAAGGCTCTCAACTGGCAACACAGACCCTAGAACGCTAGGAGTCCCAAGGCTCTCAACTGGTAACACGGACCCTAGAACACCAGGAGTCCCAAGGCTCTCAACTGGAGACTCAGGCCCTAGAACGCTAGGGTTAATCAGAGGCTCAATAGCGGAGGCTGGCGGCAAGAACCTCAGCGTACAAGAGCACAGGGAGGCCCAAGACACAGCTACTGGTAGCAGAGACCCTAGAGCACTAGGGGTGAAACGGAGACAGCAGAACACGGAAGGCCACTGGTGTCCAGGTACGGGGTTCCAAGGCAGTAACACCACCCTACAGCTGGCTCTTAGCCCAAAGGCTACAGCAGACGTAAAGCTGGACACAAGTGAACCGGGCCTAGGAATACCTAGGTATCGCAAGGTTCACAGATGGTAAGCTCCCAGAGAACAGCCTGTAACAGCCCAGCTCAAGGAAGTGGTAAATGGACATGTATAGAGTAGTGAGTAACACGGCCGAACTACAGATAGCCCGAGATCCGGTATTCCATGCATGCACACCGCCAGAGGCAGTAGATACCAGAATGAATGGCTGCAGCAGCGAGTGCTCAGCCCAACAGTCGGCAAAGTAACGGGTAGCACAGCACAGCCAGCCACAACCGCTGTGTCTTAGCCAGTACGGTCAGCAACAGATGCTGATACTCGAGGCAGCAGCGTAACGGGTGTACAGCCAGAACAGTCGGCAACGTATAGGATCTCAGCTAGATCACTCAGCAACAGAACGGGTACTCAGCCAGATCAGTAAGCAATGGAGCGGGATCTCAGCCAGATCAGTCAGCAACATAGTGGGTTCTCAGCCAGATCAGTCAGCAACAGAGTGGGTTCTCAGCCAGATCGGTCAGCAACGTAGAGGGTACTCATCCAGTCCAGTCTGTAACAGAATCGGACAGATCAGGAACACAGGAGCATAGTCAGACAGGCCGGGTCATACATGGACAAGCAGCATCAGGAACTAGCGCTAAGTACTGGTACACCACGAAAGGGTGCTAGTCAATAGACATGACAGGATATAAATAGGGTTGGCCCTGGGTGGAGTCAATTACAATGACCAATAAGAAATGCGGCATTAAAAAAAGGAAGTAAGAATGTCGCTGCCCCAACCAGGAGCACGGGGCACTGTGATACACGTGTCACGGTTTTTATGAACACTCAGACAATTTGGTTTAAGGTAAAAATACAGCTTTATTAAATCAATAATAAAGAACAGAAATGCCCTTCACAAGTCCAGACCCAGACAGTGAACAGGTCAGGGTACAAACAGCAACAAGTATACAAATAAATGTATGGCAGAGTGTAGAACTGGAACAGGAACTGGAACTGGAACAAAACCTCAGCAGTACCAGCAAGGAAGTGCCCAAAAGAGGAGGTAAGTACTGCAGGGCAAAATCCCCAATGAAACAGGGGAAACAGAGCGAGGCAAACGGACTTGCCCAGAAGGCCAGTTACAGGGTAGCCCAAGTGGCAGGCACAAACTCATGTACTCGGAGGAAAGGAGCAGACTGTGTAGGTAGCGAAACCGGAAGCAACCGCCAAGGCACAGGCTCTATATATAGCACAACCGGAGGCAATTGTAAGGCACAGGCTGTATAGTAGCGCAACCGGAGGCAATTGTAAGGCACAGGCTGTATAGGTAGAGCAACCGGAAGCAACCACAAAGGCACAGGCTGATATGTAGCGCAACTGGGGGCAACCGTAAAGGCAAAGGCTAGAGTAAACGAGACCGGAGGCAACAGCGGGCACAAGCTGTATAGGTACTGCTAGGAGTAATAGCCAATGCCTGGAACGGTGCACAGAGAGTGGAGTCAGCCAAAGCCAGGATCGGTACAAAGAGAGCGGTAATCAGCCAAAGCCTGAATTGGTACACAGAGAGCGTTTGTCAGCCAAAGCCTGGATCGGGACACAGAGAGCGGTAGTCAGCCAAAGCCT
Organism: Rhinophrynus dorsalis; assembly: GCA_037306005.1. NCBI lineage: Eukaryota > Metazoa > Chordata > Amphibia > Anura > Rhinophrynidae > Rhinophrynus > Rhinophrynus dorsalis. Next base: position 510,533,590 of record CM074722.1, on the reverse strand, counting down.
GGATCGGTACATAGAGAGCGGTAGTCAGCCAAAGCCTGGATCGGTACACAACGAGCAGTAGTCAGACGGAATCGGTATACAGGAATCGATAGTCAGGCAAACCGGGTCGTCAACAGGATAGGCAGCGAAGACAAGTGCAAGGTCAGGCAAAACCGGATCATACACGGAACAGGATACACAGCAACATACGTCTGGTCAGGAACACCACGAAAGGGCACCCAAGGTAGTGAGAACAGAGTTTAAATAGGCAATTGCTGGGCGGAGCAAAGCCCAGTATCCAATAAAAGACAGCAAGCAATCATGGCACAGTGATAACACAAAAATAATGAAACCTGTATTTTCTTTCCTGAGGAGCAGAGGGGTCCATATTGTAATTTATCTGGATGATATGTTGATCATGTTTCAGGAGGTAGAGAAGCTGTTTCAGCTTACCTTGACTTCTGCATCATCTGCAGGCGCGAGGCTTTAAGCATGCTGCAGGCCTCTGTTTTATCTGTTTGCTTCCTGTAGTCTCCTATCAACTTCCTACATCCTCCCTCTGAGCTGCTCCTCCTACTTCCTGTGGAGGGGTTTAAAGGGCAGGCTGAGACCTGACTCAGATGCCCTTTCATTGTTGTTCATAGCAGTTCTGTTACCTTGGGCTCCCTGTATGACCTGGCTAGTCTTCCATCCATTCTAGTGCTGACCTGTGGCTCTGTCTGACTATTCTTTTGTCTACCCCTAATAGTGGACATCCAATCTGGTGCAGACTTGTGGCTCTGGCTGACTACCTGAACTGTGTATGACCCGGCTTGTCTGACTACCCCTCTGGTGTTGACTTGTGGCTCTGTCTGACTATTCTTTCGTCTTTTCTCCTGGTGATCAGACACCCAATATAGTGCGGACCTGGGGCTCTGTTAGACTTGCATAGCTGACTGCAGACGTGAGTCAGTTTTCACCTTACTTCATCTGACTGCTGCGTGAGTCCGAGGGTTCAGTACCTGTGTCCTATAGCCTAGGAGTTCTCACCTGGTGGCAGGCGTGGTTCTGAGGGTTGTTACTGTCTGCAGGTGCGTACCTGAGACTCACTCTTACTACTACTACTAGTGGCTTCTCTTCTGTTCCTGAGCATCCTGGTTTCCTGTTTTTCGGATCAAGATTGCTGTTCCGGTTGCTGCTGTATCACTTGTCCTTGTATGTGAGACTACCAGTGGCTTTGGCCTAGTCTCCAGCAGGGTGGTCTAGGACCCAGCCTATTATTTCTGGTAATAGTGCTTGCTGACTAGTACCTCCTGCTTGCCTTTTGCCGATTCTTTTGTTTGTTGTTTTCAATAAACTCCATTAACTATACCATACAGACTCTGAGCCTCCTTAGTATCCGTGACAGATGCTCAAGGAACATCTCCATATTACTATTCAGACATTGACCAATCTCGGCTTTATCATAAACTGGGAAAAATCAGTCATTCAAAGTACCCAAAACATAGAATTTCTAGGGTTTGTGATGGATTCCTGGAATTCTACACTCTGGCTTCGGAAAACATTGAAAAATATTTGAAAAGAAATCAAGTCCATTTTAAAGAAAGAGGTGATTTCCCTGAGATTGATAGTGAGAATTGTGGGACTCCTATCAGCCTCAAACCAAGCCATTTTTACAGGTCCTCTTCATTATCGAGCCATTCAGAGACTAAAAATTCTCCATCTCCGCAGAGCTCACAGTCATTCATATCTCCCACCCACTGACTGGCAGTTCATGTGGCAGGAGGCACTTAAACACAATAGCACTTACTCCTTCTGTATCAAACCTACCTTCCTCTAGACTGTAAGCTCTCACGAGCAGGGCCCTCTGATCCTCCTGTTCTACACATCTGATTGTACTATTTAATACCTCTGTATGTCTATTCCCCAATTGTACAGCGCTGCGGAATTAGTTGGCGCTATATAAATAAAGAATAATAATAATAATAATAATAATCTGGTTCCCTTATCCATGGATGCGAGAGAGGAACTTCTATAGTGGTTAAACCACATGGAAGCTTGGAATGGGAAAGTGATTTTCAGAATGTCACCAGACGTTGTCATTGAATCCGACACCAGCAATTTGGGCTGGACAGCTCCTTGAGGAAACCTCACCACAGGAGGGAAATATTCTCTTTCAGAAAAAAAGACACCGGAAGAGAGCGCTCAACGAATCCACAATAACTTCAGTGCCATTCAGAATTAAAAAAGTAGAAATCCAAGACTTTATTAAAGCTGCATCCTAAAAACATATACAGTCCAGCAATGTAGAAATACGGGATCAAAGGAAAGCACAAATGACACGCTCTACCGCGTTTCAGGAGAACGTCCCTTAATCATAGCGCCCCCTTCCAGTGTCTTCTTGTCTGCTGAAGTAGCAGTACGAATGGAGCGAATATAGTGAGAAGCATATTTTGCACTGATTTGATGAGCCAACAAGGAGCCCATTTTATTGCCGTGTTTAAAAAATCGACATTTAGTCTTAAAAAACAATTGTTCCAACCTCAAATTTAAAAGAGAAGAGAGTTGGGACTGAAGTTGCCTAAGACATATCAAATCTCTGTAGCCTGCCGTAGATTTATGTTTGGATTCCAGAATCGAGATGTCAGATAAAAGCCCAGAGATACATGCTTTCCTCACTTTTTTCCTATTTGCTGCCATTTTAATTAATTCCCCTCGGAGGACATATTTATGGGCAGCCCAATAGAGAGAGGGGAAGTAATGTCATCTACATTTTCTGTAATAAAGTTTTCAAGAACTTCATTAATATGGTCCTTGGCTTCTTGTTGATATAGAAGGGATTCATCTAGGCGCCAGACAGGAGAAGAAAGAGTACCATTAGGCATGCGTAAATCTAAACGTATAGGTGCATGATCCGACCACGTAATGTTATCGATTGCTGCCGATTCCAGCAAATCAACGTGGTCACGTGAAATAAGTAAATAATCTATGCTGGAGTAGATGCCATGAGAGTTGGAGTAAAAAGTATAATCTTTGCGATCTGGATGGCAAATACGCCATGTGTCAAGAAGTCCATGGCCAGGAGTATCATCCATTCAGATTCAAAACAGAAAGAGGCATGGCCTAAATATGTAACAACTAGTTATTAGAAGAAAACAGCGTCTCTCTCTTGACCTGGAACCAAAGAGCCCCATGCGTTTTCCCCCCAGCAGGCCACCCACCAGGCAAGCAGATCACTGGAGGAACATGGCGGCAACATCCAACCCCCCCCAAACTAACATGCATGTTTCCCAGGTCCCTGACCCATAAATAGAGTACAATAAGTAAAAAGAACAAGCAGTATGTAGGTTTAGGATATAGCCAGGCTAGGTATGTCCAATGATCTTCAGCAATACTCGATAATATCTCCGGGTTCTAAAACCATGGCAGAGTAACACCTAACAACTAACACAATAGCGCATGAGTGATTGGAAGAGATCCATGAGCTATATATTCTAATCTGATAGTGCAATTCCTCTCCACACTGATAGTGTCCAGGAGGACTGCCCAATCAGATCAGGCAATAGTAATGAGAGATATTGAATCAGGGGAAGAGATTAACTCTCCCTGCACAATGTTGCTGAATCCACCCGCAACGGGCCACCTGTAAAAGCAGGTAGGCCACCGGCGGGACACAGCGAGTGGGCCCAACAGACATCTATATCACACACAAACACTCCTCTCCCTCCCATATCCCCCTACCTCCCAAATATTGTGAAACAGATAAAGAAATTTAGTACAATATATATATTCCAGACATTGAGAGTTTTCAGAGGCACTCTTCGAGGGAATACCAGTGCTGGATAGACCAGTAAGCACTGCGGGGGACCCCATAGGGCTATGTGAATGAGGAATCAGAGAAAGATTGGGAAGTCAATCATCCCGCTGCTTTCATAAGAGAGCTTTGTGTAGGAGAGAGAGGAATCGCCCTGGAGGCCTTTCACTTCTTTGAAGCTGGTTTCCATGGGGAATTCAGGGGACCACAGTCCATCTCTGACACTCCGTCTGTCAGTGTAGAAAAAACGGAATCTTGCCTCAAAAATGCATTCAGGAAAATACAATGAATTACTGATGAATACCCAAAGTTAATGTAAATAATCAGGTTAGCATCTCATTGGATATGCTGTTTTTTCATAAGTCTGTCCTCCAGCTGCTCCCTGTTTGCTGCAAAAATTGCAAGGGCTTCAGGTCAATGCTTTTCAAGCCATGATTTTGTGTGTCTATTGTATTCTTTACCGACAAATAGTTTATCATAAGTTTTGGAATAAGAATTGTAATATTTAATAAAACTGTGAAATATTATGTCCCCATTTATTACATGAATTAGTGTACAAGTACAATAATATATTTCTACAGTACCTGGCAGGCCATGCATGAAAATAGATGGAAGTCGTGACAAGAAGAGAAGTGGAATGTTGCTGGTGAAGGCCAAAATTAAATAGTACATTGACCCAGACAGAAAGGACAGCGTGAGGGCGGCCCGTGGGCCAGAACGGTCAGAAAATCTAAAAAGCAAAAGGAGTTTTAAATTAAGTGCATCCTAATATGCTTTATTTCGTACAAAGTATTGATGTTTTGGAACTATTTTGGGAATTCTAAAATAGTTTGACTATAGAAGGCTGTTGTTTGCTTTCATTGTCTTTAAAGGGATAGTAATACTTTGTTTTAACTTTATTTTATTTTGTAGGCATTAAAAAACATGAAGAATGATATAAGTCTTATCTCTGAAACCTTTATGGTTTAAGAGATATTCACAAGCAAAGTTTCCCCTTCCCGCCCCTTTTACCTAGTGTAAGCCATCTCTTCTCAGATGTGGAATCTGGTTGTAAGACCAGACAGATAACAGCAGGGGACAATCTTCTTACAGTGAAAACAATGAAAGCCCTGCCCCCCTTGACAAGCTTTTCAGGTTTTTCCCTTATCTTAATTGAAGATTGTCCCTCTCTGCAATCTACCTGGGCACCTCCCTTCTGATCTGGCTGAACAGTGTTCCATCAGTAAAAGGGGCGGGAGGGGGATACTTTATCATTCAATTACTCTTGAACTACAACTCTGACATAATTGAAATAACACACTCTCCAAAGTCAAAAGTCAAAAACTGATCCTGAGGGCAGAGGGGTATGGGTTTCGTTGTTTGGGGTTCCACAGCTGGAATTCTGTCCTGTATCTTTAGCTTGCTCCTTTCTAAACCTGCGCCCACAGGTGATGGGCTCACTTCTGAGCCATATAACAGGAACCCCTTTGACGAGGTTTCAATTTGTTCAGGTCTTTAAGACTTGTCTGACACTCCTAGGTTTGTCTCCGAGTGAGTACGGTAGTCATTCCTTTCATATAGGGGCTGCTACAGAGGGGGCTAGGCTGGGGTTTAACGAAGAAGTTGTTAAGAGAATAGGGAGATGGGAGTCCAATCGCTTTAGGCTGTACGTGAGGCCTAACCTATTGCTTTAATTATCTCCTTCCCTTCTGGGCAGTGGGTGTCCCCTTTCTCAGAGGGAGGGTAACTTCAATATCAAAGGTTTTCAAATTATGTTTCTTTTGTTTGTGTCTCCTTTAGATATTCCTTATCAGGTATGGATCGTAGGCCATTCCTTTGTACGTCGGGTCAAGGAGAGAGCGGCCCTTAGAGCGAATGGTCTGCAGATGTCCCTTGATGAGGGAGAGGCTAAAGTTTCCTGGTTTGGTTTTTCGGGTATGTGTTGGAGTCTATTTATGGGGGAGGTTTTGCATTTGGCTAAGGAACAAGGATGTGGTCCGTATATACTGGCCATCCATTTGGGTGGTAATGATCTTGGGGCGTTTCCAGTTTGGGGCCTAGGGGAAAAGATTAAGCGAGATTTCACAGTATTGTGGGCTCAATACCTAACTCTCCGAATTATTTGGTCAGAAATTATCCCCAGGCGTTACTGGAGGCATGCCAGGGATCTTAAAGCCCTGGATAAAGTGTCTAAATTTGTGATTTCATATGGGGGGGATGACAGTTAGACACAAGGCCTTTGAGGAGCTCAACCAAGCTTTGTTGAGCGGGGATGGGGTGCACCCCAACGACATAGGGCTTGATTTCTTTAATCTGGAATTGATGGGTGCAATTGAGCGGGCCATAGCTTTATTGCGTGGGGGGGAATCCGGCTGATTAGGAGTAATCAGCCGGATTTAGTGGTGGTTATGTCCTTGCCAGGCATAGAAATTGGTAAAAATTGGGAAGGTTCTTAATCCGTTTAGAATCAGTGGGGAGGCCAATGGCCTCAAAAGTGAAGTTTCGCCCGGGTGGTAGCCGCGGGCTAATTGTTGCCGTACCCATTGGGCTACTCATTGCCAGCCAATGGGGTACACAGTTGAATGATAAGTTGGTCCATCTTTGGACAAAATGTTTAAGTTAATGGTAAAATGTCTGCATGGCAAGGACCTTTTATGTTATGTCATTACTCAATAATCTGTGGCCAGTTTTAAAACCATATTTGGTGTCTGAGTCTTATTTATCTTTCTGGTACCTATTACCCAGACATGATACTCATAAGAGCATGAGAGAAAAAGAGAGAGAGAGTTAGAGGCAGAGAATGTGAGAGGGAGAACCTGAATAAAACAGACAGTAAGACAGTGAAATACAGTGAGAACGTTAGAGAGAGATTTACAGAGTGAGAGAAACTGATAAATATAAATCTTTTCAAAATACAATCTATCCATATAAACTTAACTATTTTTAAAAGATGTATTAAAGTCCCAAGATATGGTAACAATATATGATATTTGTTATTTATGCCAGTATAACATATCAGTAGGCAGAGTTGTTACTCCCAGTCCCAACTCTATTTAAATGATGTCTCTCACTGACAATGGACAGTTCTTCATTTCTGAGGAAGTGCTACAATAGCACGAAACGTGTTAGAAGTTTTAGTCCCATATTGTATTAGCCAACACTATCAATAGAGGGTGAAGTGGATACGATCATTCACTTGTGTATTCGGAATATACACCACGGTTCTGAGTAGAGGATCGCAGACACTTTCACTATAGAGACGGGAGGCAAAGAACCCTGCCTGCATTACCTCCACCGAAAGAGACGAGGGATGGAGAACCCAGTCTGTAGCCTCAGTACAGAGTAGATGGGAGGAGAATAACCCTGTCCACATCACTCGCTTAAGGAGACAGGAGGAGAAGAGCCCTGCCCGCATTACCTTTACCTGGAGCAACGGGTGGTGAAAAACCTTATCTGGAGACATCTATCTCAGCCTCACAGCTCTGATTCCCTCAGCACTACATATATCACACTTTCTGAAGAGACTCAGGACATGTTACCAACTATATAAAGGTGACAGTATTGATCGAGAAAGGAAGAACTCTCCATTGCCAGTGAAAGACATGATTTAACCCCTTCAGTGCCAGAGGCTCGGGCCATTTCCTGTACCCTGCAGGCCAGACACTTTTTTGGCATTTTTGCTATCCTCCTGTTTAGGCTTGATTTACTCTGGTGATTTTTAGTTAAACATGGAAAACTATATATTGTTTTTTTCAGAACAAATTGCGTTTTCTCGTGGTATCTTACATGAAGAGAATTTTGCATCGTGCAAAAAGCTATGATGTCATAATTACAAAAAAGTGAACATTTACTCATTTTGGTAAAATCACATATTATGTATCAAAAAAACATTTACCTTGATTGAAAAAGATTCAATTATTTGAAAAAGCCCTGAGTCCCCCGAGTAAAAAAATATCAAATTTGTATAGTTTTACTTACGTCCATGGCTAGCGTACAGCCCTAATCACCAGCAACGCAAAATGGCATTTTCAACTTTATAAAATAATATTGCACATTCTATGGTTTTTGTGGTAAAGCTACCCTAAACAGTGGAATAACTATATAAAACTATATATTTATGAAAAGAAGACAAGCTGCTGCATCTAATGAGGGGTGACATGCCTTCCTGCCCCAAGCCTACTGTGCATAAATGCCTCCAGAAAGTGGCACTAATGAAAAAAACGGTATTTTCTTTCCAACTGTATTCATTAGCTAGTGCTCTTAGGAGAAAAATGACACCTCATTCGTGTGAGTTCACCTACCTTAGGGGGCGCTACAAGTACAAAACTACACCTACCTCTAATTTTTCTAACATTTTCTCAAACATTACTTGTCTGTACAAAAATGGTTATAACAACTACAGACGTGAAGAAAGAGTAAACAAACCATTTTGGAAAAGAGACAACCTGCCTCATCTAATGAGTGATGACTTGCCTTCTTACCCCAAACCTGGTGTGCAGAAATGCCACCAGAAGGTGGCAGTATAGGACAAAAATGGCATTTTCTTATATTTATGCCCCTTCAAATGTACTGAAATCTGTGAAAACCATTGAATTTCCAACTGTATCCATTAGCTAGTGGTCTTACAAGAAAAATGACACTCCATTGGTATGAAATGACCTACCTTAGGGGGTGCTCGAAGTACAAAACTACACCTACTACAACCTCTGATTTTTGTAACATTTTCTCAAACCTGACTTGCCTGTACGAAAGTGGCTATAACACCCTCAGAAGTGAACCTGCAACATCTAATGAGGGATCAGTTGCCTTCTTACCCAAATCCTGGTGTGAATAAATGTTTCCAGAAGGAGACGATATAGGAAAAAAATTTAAGTTTTTTACATTTCTGTCCCTTCAGATGTAGTGAAATCTGTGAAAACTATGGGATTTCCAACTGTATTTGTTAGCTAGTGCTCTTAGGAGAAGAATGGCACCCCATTGGTATGAGCTGACATACCGTAGGGGGTGCTAGAAGTACAAAACTACTACTGCGGCAACCTCTGATTTCTTTAACATTTTCTCAAACATTCTTGCGTGTATGAAAATGGTTATAACAGCTATAGAAGTGAAGAAAAGGTAGAGAAACCATACCATTTTGGAAAGAAGATAACCTGCCGCATCTAATGAGGGGTCACTTGCCTTTCTACCCCTAAGTTAGTGTGCACAACTATTTACAGAATGTGGTGCTACAGAAAAAAAAATAACATTTTTTTTTTACAAATCAGTCACTTCAAAGATATGAAAATGGTTCAACACTACGGGATTTCCTAGGAGGATGGAAAATGGTACCCTACTGGTGTGGGTTGACATACCATTTTGGGTGCCAGGAGCATGGCTACCAGTGAAACAAGGATGGGGAAGCAAACAGTGTATGTATGATTCTATGGCTATTAGTGGTCAGTCAGTGTTCGTGAGGACCTTTGACTGCCAGTGAAACCAGGTTGGGGGGGAGGACAAGGGGTCTGGCAGTGTATGTGGGTATATCTACCAATGGGCAGTGAGCAAGTATGGTGGTGGTAGGGGGGGGTAAGATAGTACATATGGAGGATCTGTGACTACCAGTGTGCACTGTACGTCCCCCACATACACTTTGATTCCCAGCCTGAATCCAGTGCTTACTGGCACTTAGGTCTACCAGTAGGCAGTGGAACCAGGCTGGGGGGGGGGTGTCAAACTGGGAATGGGACTGCCAGTGGGCTGTGGAACTAGGCTGGTGGGTAGGGTACGGGGGGGGGGGGATTGGAGGCAATTTGTGTGCATGACACAGGGGTGTCCAATGCATTGCAATGCATTGGACCCCTTGTGGCACACAGAGGGTTATTTTTTTTATTATTATTCTTTATTCATAGCTTGTTGGGGGGCCTCAGGGCCAGCAATTGTAAAAAAAAAAGTCCTGTGTGTGCCACAGGAGGGGATCAGCAATGAACCCCCTCCCCTGTGGCACACACAGGGTTAATTTTTAAATTTTTTTGTTTTTTATAAACCTCATTGAGGGACTTCAGGACCCTTCCTGATGTCCCCCAATGAGGTCTTAGTAAAAAAAAAATATGGCCCAAAAGAATTTACCCTGTGAGTGCCACAGGGGTCTCCAGCACATTGCAAAGCAATGTTCTGCAGACCCCTGCGGCACTCACAGAGTTATTATTATTTTTATTATTTTTTTTTATTATTATTACAAGAGATTGTGGGGGGACATCAGTACCTTTCCTGATGTCCCCCAACAAGCTCTGATTACAAGTTAGTGAAAATAGCCCTGTGTGTGCCACAGGAAGGGGGTCAGCAATGAACCCACTCCCCTGTGGCACACACTGGGTTAATTTTTTTTTTTTGGTCATTTTTTTGTAGACCTCATTGGGGGGTTCAGGACCCTTCCTGATGTCCCCCAATGAGGTCTTAGTAAAAAAAATATGGCCCAAAAGAATTTACCCTGTGAGTGCCGTATGGGTCTCCAGCACATTGCAAAGCAATGTTCTGCGGACCCCTGTGGCACTCACAGAGTTATTATTATTGTTTTTATTATTATTATTATTATTATTTTTATCATTATCAGAGATTGTGGGGGGACATCAGGACCTTTCCTGATGTCCCTCCACAAACTCTGATGACAGGTCAGTGAAAAATAGCCCTGTGTGTGCCACAGGAGGGGGGGGGCTGCAATGAACCCCCTCCCCTGTGGCACACACAGGGTTAAAAAAAAAATTCAAATTTTTTTACATTATAGACCTAATTGGGGGACATCAGGACCCCTTCTGATGTCCCCCAATGGGGTCTTGGTAAAAAAAAAAATATGGTCCAAAAGTATTGACCCTCATGGGGGGACATCAGAACCCCTCCTAATGTCCCCCCAGTTATTGATCTCCCAGTCAATCACGCTGGGAGATCAATATGGCGACGCAGGAGAGCAATAAGCTCACCTGCCTTCTCTCCTACCACCGGTAGGAGTGAACGAGACCGAGGAAACTTCTCTAACGTCATCGGTGATCATGTCACCAATGACGTTGGGAGGCTACCCCCCGTCCCGCCCACTCCTACCCGGAAGTTCGGGTAGGAGAGAGGGGAGAGGAGAAGCTGCTTCTCCTCTTGCGTTATTGATTATAACTCCTCTTGCTGTATTGATCTCCCAGAGCGATTGGCTGGGAGATCAATAACAGGGGGACATGAGTAGTGATCCTCATGTCCCCCCACAGATGCCAGGCAATTTTTTTTTTTAAATGCGGCCACTGCATGCCGGTTATACCGGCTTATGCAGTGATCGCATTTAGTGGGTACATTGTACGAGCTTGGCACAGCGGGTACAGCTGTGCGAACTCGTACAGTGTACCCACCTGTCACTCTAGGGGTTAAATACAGTTGGGAGTAGCAATTCTGTCCACTGATATGTTATAAATAAGAAATATGTGGTAGGGAAGCTGTTTGAAGGATTGCTAAGGGAATATATTCAAGAGTTCAGCTTGAACAGGAATATCATTAGCAGGAGCCAACATGGCTTTGTGAAAGACAGGTCTTGTCAAACTAACTTGATTGAATTTTATGAAAAAGTGATTAAAAATATAGATGCGGGAGCGGCGGTTGATGTGATCTATTTAGACTTTGCCAAGGCATTTGATACGGTTCCACACAAGAGGTTACTGTACAAATTGAATCAAATAGGCTTAGGGGAAAACGTTTGTACGTGGATTCGACATTGGTTGAAAGAATGCAAAGAGTGGTAGTACATGGGAAGTTAACCAATTGGACAAACGTGATAAGTGGAGTACCACAGGGATCTGTCCTGGGTCCTCTTCTTTTTAATTTGTTTATTAATGATCTCCCAGAGGGCATAGGGAACCATGTATCAATGTTTGTAGATGACACAAAATTAAGTAAGGTAATAAAGTCTGAACTGGATGTGTCTTCATTACAAGAGGATTTGGACAAATTGAGTAACTGGACAGGCAAATGAGATTCTATATAGAGAAGTGTCAAGTTATGCATTTTGGGTATAATAATAAGAATGCAACATATAGTTTAAATGGTGTTTCTCTGGGGAAATCTACAAATGAAAAGGATTTGGGAGTAATGGTAGACAATAGACTTAGAAGTAGCATGCAGTGCCAGCTGTCAGCTGCAAAGGCCAATAAGATATTGGCATGTATTAAAAGGGGTATTGACTCAAGAGAGGAAGATATAATTATGCCTCTTTACAGGTCCATGGTAAGACCCCACCTAGAATATGCTATTTAATTCTGGGCGCCCTTTCTGAAAAAGGACATTATGGAACTAGAGAAAGTGCAGAGGAGGGCTACAAAATTAATAAGGGGAATGGAAAGTTTTACTTATGAAGAAAGGATAGAAAAGTTAAACTTGTACACACTAGAGAAACTTCTGTATCTATATTTATTGATTTTATTTCCTATATTCTATTGAATTTATTATTTTATTAAATTTCTAATATATTTGATTTGTGGAGCTGTGTGGAGCATTTTCATTTGCAGTGTGTTTGAAGTCCTGGCACTACAGTTACCCTGAGCAGAGACAAGTGTATTTTCTCCAAATGCGCATTTGTCAGTTTTTATTTTAACTGGCATCTACTCTTGTGAGTATATTTATATATATTTTTCATCTATCACCATTTGTTAGATTTTACTATACCATTGGGTGCCCTTTCTTCTTTCTTGTTACATTTTATGGTTTATCGTTTGGGGAGAGTGATCTGGAGAGGAGCGGCCCATTCGCTTAAAGAAGTCTACAAATTGGTTAATTTGGGGTCACCATATATCCCCTTAAGTGCTTTAGCTGTTTCCCACATAAGTGTTGGAACAGCAATTTATTTTGTGAGTACCACACATTAGGGTGAGCGGTGAAGGTGTCCTTTGATATTCGGGTTCAACACAAGGGGCACCTCTTTCCCTTGTTCTCCCTTTTCTCTTTTCTACACTAGAGAAACTGAGTCTTAGAGGGGATATGATAACACTATATAAATATATTCAGGGCCCATACAAAGGTCTCTCCAAAGACCTGTTCATTAACAGAACAGTACACAGAACAAGGGGCCACCCGTTTAGACTTGAGGAAGGGAGATTTCATGTACAGCAGCAGAAGGGTTTCTTTATGGTAAGGACAATAAAGGTATGGAATTCACTGCCTGAGGAGGTGATGCTATTGAATACATGAGATGCCTTTAAAAAGGGTCTGGATATTTATTTAAAAGAGCAGAACATAGAGGGCTATGTACGTTAGTATTGGGATTAATATTTAGTTAGTGCTTGTTAATCCAAGGAGAAATCTGATTGCCATTTGGAATTAAGAAGGAATTTTTTTCCCCCCATTCAAGGCAGAATTTGAAATAGCTGTTTTGAGAGTTTTTTTTGTTTTTTTTTGCCTTCTTTTGGATCAACGATGGTAAATAGGAATAGGAAAAGGATTGGACTGGATGGACGCAAGTCTTTTGTCAACCTAAATTACTATGTTACTATGTTACTCTGCAAATATCATATACTGAGACTCCGAACCACTGTTAGTGTTGCAATATATCGGCACTTTAATACATCTTTTAGAAATAGTAACGTTTATATGGATATATTATATTTTTAAATGCTTTATATTGATAAAAACATGTATACCTGTTTATTTTAAAACATTATTGTGTTTAATCAATTGTATTTCGTATCTCCATCATCTCCATACCATGATTTTAATTTTATTACTTTACTTAGTTTAGAGCACTTTTCCATATATTTTTGTAGTCTTATTTTGTGGTCGATCACTCCATGATCATAGTGGGATTATAGCTGTCTATTTATTTTGTGTGGTTATTTACTATCAGATTGCCGTTATCACTGAGTGTGTAACAGTTTGAGAGAAACTGACACTGCGTTTCAGACAGAAAACAACATTACAGCATGTAAGCCATAGAGTCTAAAGTAGAACATGAGGGAGAAATGAACAGAGACTGAGACAGAGAGAATGTGACAGATGGAGAGAGAGAGAAAGAGAGAGAGGGAGACCATGAGACTGACACTGTGTGGTATCTGTATGAGACAGACAGAGAGAGATAACACATGAGTGAGAGGGAATGACAGGAAGAGCAGAGGGAGACTGAAACATTGTAATGACAATAATTAGACTGAAAGAGAAACTGACAGAGTGAGATACACAAGACAGACAGTGTGGTGTGTCTGTATATAACAATGTGGGGTATCTGTATATAACTTTATACATGATGAACACCCAGGGCAACGCTGGCATATTTTGGCTGGTATTGATATATAATCCAATGTAATATGATGTTTTGCAATGTAATGTAATATACTAGAATACAATACAGTGTAATATAGTGTAATACACTGTAAAATAATGAAATACATTGTAATAGACTGTAATATATTGTAAAAATCTTAATAGAATGCAATATACTGTGATACTGTGTAATATAGTGAAAGAGATTAACTCATCATAATAAAAACATGCATTCAGTATCTATTCTGACACCACAGGCATATTCAAAGTATTGGGAAAAGATGAATTATACTGAAAAAATGTTAAATGTACCTGCCAAAAACAGGACCTCCAATGAGTTGAAGAACACCAAAGAATGTCTGAAGGTAACCAAATCCAATGGTATCTAATCCAAGATTCCTTGCCAGATACTGAAAGTGAAGAAAAATAATAAGATTAATACACAGAGAGTAGGGGCTAGATTTAAAGGCAGCCGTTAGTAAAAAAAAATCACTAACGGGTGCGTTAAGTTCCATATAGCAATTCAAAGATCTGTCTAAAGAACAGCTAACGGCAGTTTCAGTATCCTTACTGCCGATACACTTACGTGCATTCAGACGCATGGAACAACATACCCCAGAGCCATTCAAAGGCTTGCGGTACTGGTAACGGCTGAAAAAAAGACACACCTAACGGCAAAAAGTTAAGACCCACTTTTCTCAGACGTTAGACACTTAACGGGCAAAACAAAACACCCGTTACATAGGAAAATACACAAAATGCTTACCGCACAAGCATGTAAATGGAAAAATTAACCCGTGCAATGCCAAAACAACACAAAAACATGGACACACAACACAAATCACTGTCACACACAACAACAAGCAACACCACAGGGACAAGGACCCCCAAAAAAACAACAATACAACATGACACGGAATATCACACAAAGCGGACACCGGCAAATGTAAGCTCACCTGTGCAACATCAACACACGACCTGCACCCCACAACTACACAACCGCAAATGGAAGACACGTACCAAGCACAACACACCACATTTTATAATACACACACACACACCTGCAAACACTTACCTGGACAAAAACAACTCACCATTGGTCAGCACTCACCTCATCACCACACCTACACAACGCCCTATCAAGTACTTAAAGGGACAACTCACCGCACTCACTTGTAGCTTGTTTTCCACTAAGGGAGGGAGAGAGATAGAGAGAGATAGAGAGTGCAAACAGTATGTTGGGTTTCATATTGTTGCGAAGACTGTAGAGAAGGCGTGCAAGGGAGAGAGCTAGGGAACATCAGCAACCTCCAGGCACGCCTGATCAACAGCCTTCACCTGTTGCAAGTGAGGAGTCTCTGGCTCAGCAGCCACACAGGAGTCCATCCCCACCTGGAGGACAGCACCTGCCTGCAGATGCACAGCTGCAGCAACAGGATGCTCCACAGCAGCAGAGGATGTATAGATGACCACCAAGGCCCAGGGTATACCGCCCAAGGGTCACTCTCTTTGGAATGACTGATGATGAGGTCATTGATCGCTACAGGTTGAGGCCTGACAGCATCATTGCCTTGTATGAGGTGATCAAAGATCAGGTGGGTCCCATCTACATCCACAACCATGCCCTAACTGGTCTGCAAAAACTACTGTGTGCCATACACTTCATGGCAAGTGGAGACTTCCAGTCCACTGAGGGTTATGCATCTGGCATGTCACAGGCCACATTCTCCATGTTGCTGGCCCAGGTCCTGCCAGCCCTCAAAAGCAAGGCCAGTACCTATATACATTTTCCCACCACCGACAGGGCCCGTAGTTCATTTTTTTCCCCTCAGGACTTGTGCTTTTAAAAATGCCTTTGGGAAATACAATAATATTTGTTAAGTGTTGTTTGTAAATTCAATGTTCCTATTGATTTGAATGGACTGAGCTATGAGAAAAAAGCAGAAAAACTGAACTTTTTGTGGAAAATTATTCACCAAGTGGGAAGTGCCATTATTTGCCGATTTTAGTTTGATGTGAAAATTTTCGCCCATCCCTACGTAAGCCTGACATGCTCACTGCAGTAGCAGAAGATTCCTCACCGCACAGCCTGACACATTTACTGCAGTAAAAGAATATTTTTCACCTCACAGCTGCTTGGCACACTGAAAGCATTAACAGAGGATTCCTCACTGCACAACCTGATGCATGTACTGCAATAAGAGACTATTCCTCCCAGGCCCAGCACAACCTCATGCACTTCCTGCAGTAAAAGAATATTCCTCACCACACAACTTGACACACTCACTGCATTAGCAGAATATTCCTCACTGCATATCCTGTTGCACTAACTGCAGTAACAGAACATTCTTCGCCGTACACCCCGGTGCATTTACTGCAGTAACTGAATATTTCTCCCCACAAAACCTGATGCACTATCTGCAGTAACAGAAGATTCCACACTTCACAACCTCTCTCAATGACTGCAGTAACAGAAGATTACCCACTACACACCCTCACTCACTTACTGAAATAACATAAGTTTCCTGACCACACAATCTGACACATTTACTGAATTAACAGAAGATTCCTGACCATAAAACCTGATACACTTACTGCAATAACAGAAGATTCCTCACCATGCAACCTGACATATTTACTGCAGAAACAGTAACTACCCTCTACTTACTGTACTCTAAGTGGCTCTTACTGAAGTAACATAGCAGCATTCACTGCACATACATGAGCGCATCAGTGACAAAAAAATGCTTATTACACATTGAGGGGTGCTTACTGTACACTGAGGGGCACTTTCTGTCATAACAGAATATTAAACAGAGGATTACATATTGCACTAACAGTGGAACATTGACTGCACTAATGGAGAAGCACTTATTGCACTAACAGATAGCAGCTTCTGTCGTAACAATAGGTGCTAACCTCTAACAGCCCCTAACACAGAAACCCTTAATGCATGCACAGAGAGATGATTGTTTACTGATTAGTTACTGCTCTGAGTAATAACCAGGGGATTACTTACTGGTGTGACTGCAAACTGCATAAAGAGGCAGGAAATGTCGATAGCAGACAAGAGGTAAGTGATCCTGATTACGCTTTGCTTACAGCTTGGAGTTCCTGGAACTGAAGCCATTTTGGATGGGTCTGTTCTGCAAGTGACAGACGATCCTATTTGTATGTACTGAACAGAAAAGTAGGCAAATATCTCTCTTACTTCCTGCAGTGCAAAGTCCAAAGGCTGAACTTTTGTTCTAGTTATGACGGAAATTCTAAACTGCATTCAGGCTGTTTATTATAATCAAATCCTATATCCTAGGGTTAGGGTTGGAGTTCTTGGGGTTCTAGGGTTGGGGTTGGAGTTGTTGGGGTTCTAGGGTTAGGGTTGGAGTTGTTGGGGTTCGTAGGGTTGGGGTTGGAGTTCTTGGGGTTCTAGGGTTAGGGTTGGAATTGTTGGGGGTTCTAGGGTTGGGGTTCGGGTTTTGGGGGTTTCTAGGGTTAGGGTTGGAGTTGTTGGGGGTTCTAGGGTTGGGGTTCGGGTTGTTGGGGTTCTAGGGTTAGGGTTGGAGCTGTTGGGGGTTCTAGGGTTGGGGTTCGGGTTGTTGGGGTTCTAGGGTTAGGGTTGGAAGTGTTGGGGGTTCTAGGGTTGGGGTTCGGGTTGTTGGGGTTCTAGGGTTAGGGTTGGAAGTGTTGGGGGTTCTAGGGTTGGGGTTCGGGTTGTTGGGGTTCTAGGGTTAGGGTTGGAAGTGTTGGGGGTTCTAGGGTTGGGGTTTGGGTTGTTGGGGTTCTAGGGTTAGGGTTGGAGCTGTTGGGGGTTCTAGGGTTGGGGTTCGGGTTGTTGGGGTTCTAGGGTTAGGGTTGGAAGTGTTGGGGGTTCTAGGGTTGGGGTTTGGGTTGTTGGGGTTCTAGGGTTAGGGTTGGAGCTGTTGGGGGTTCTAGGGTTGGGGTTCGGGTTGTTGGGGTTCTAGGGTTAGGGTTGGAGCTGTTGGGGGTTCTAGGGTTGGGGTTCGGGTTGTTGGGGTTCTAGGGTTAGGGTTGGAGCTGTTGGGGGTTCTAGGGTTGGGATTCGGGTTGTTGGGGTTCTAGGGTTAGGGTTGGAGCTGTTGGGGTTCTAGGGTTGGGGTTCGGGTTGTTGGGGTTCTAGGGTTAGGGTTGGAGCTGTTGGGGGTTCTAGGGTTGGGGTTCGGGTTGTTGGGGTTCTAGGGTTAGGGTTGGAAGTGTTGGGGGTTCTAGGGTTGGGGTTCGGGTTGTTGGGGTTCTAGGGTTAGGGTTGGAGCTGTTGGGGGTTCTAGGGTTGGGGTTCGGGTTGTTGGGGTTCTAGGGTTAGGGTTGGAGCTGTTGGGGGTTCTAGGGTTGGGGTTCGGGTTGTTGGGGTTCTAGGGTTAGGGTTGGAAGTGTTGGGGGTTCTAGGGTTGGGGTTCGGGTTGTTGGGGTTCTAGGGTTAGGGTTGGAAGTGTTGGGGGTTCTAGGGTTGGGGTTCGGGTTGTTGGGGTTCTAGGGTTAGGGTTGGAGCTGTTGGGGGTTCTAGGGTTGGGGTTCGGGTTGTTGGGGTTCTAGGGTTAGGGTTGGAAGTGTTGGGGGTTCTAGGGTTGGGGTTCGGGTTGTTGGGGTTCTAGGGTTAGGGTTGGAGCTGTTGGGGGTTCTAGGGTTGGGGTTCGGGTTGTTGGGGTTCTAGGGTTAGGGTTGGAGCTGTTGGGGGTTCTAGGGTTGGGGTTCGGGTTGTTGGGGTTCTAGGGTTAGGGTTGGAGCTGTTGGGGGTTCTAGGGTTGGGGTTCGGGTTGTTGGGGTTCTAGGGTTAGGGTTGGAGCTGTTGGGGGTTCTAGGGTTGGGGTTCGGGTTGTTGGGGTTCTAGGGTTAGGGTTGGAGCTGTTGGGGGTTCTAGGGTTGGGGTTCGGGTTGTTGGGGTTCTAGGGTTAGGGTTGGAGCTGTTGGGGGTTCTAGGGTTGGGGTTCGGGTTGTTGGGGTTCTAGGGTTAGGGTTGGAAGTGTTGGGGGTTCTAGGGTTGGGGTTCGGGTTGTTGGGGTTCTAGGGTTAGGGTTGGAGCTGTTGGGGGTTCTAGGGTTGGGGTTCGGGTTGTTGGGGTTCTAGGGTTAGGGTTGGAGCTGTTGGGGGTTCTAGGGTTGGGGTTCGGGTTGTTGGGGTTCTAGGGTTAGGGTTGGAAGTGTTGGGGGTTCTAGGGTTGGGGTTCGGGTTGTTGGGGTTCTAGGGTTAGGGTTGGAAGTGTTGGGGGTTCTAGGGTTGGGGTTCGGGTTGTTGGGGTTCTAGGGTTAGGGTTGGAGCTGTTGGGGGTTCTAGGGTTGGGGTTCGGGTTGTTGGGGTTCTAGGGTTAGGGTTGGAAGTGTTGGGGGTTCTAGGGTTGGGGTTCGGGTTGTTGGGGTTCTAGGGTTAGGGTTGGAGCTGTTGGGGGTTCTAGGGTTGGGGTTCGGGTTGTTGGGGTTCTAGGGTTAGGGTTGGAAGTGTTGGGGGTTCTAGGGTTGGGGTTCGGGTTGTTGGGGTTCTAGGGTTAGGGTTGGAGCTGTTGGGGGTTCTAGGGTTGGGGTTCGGGTTGTTGGGGTTCTAGGGTTAGGGTTGGAAGTGTTGAGGGTTCTAGGGTTGGGGTTCGGGTTGTTGGGGTTCTAGGGTTAGGGTTGGAGTTGTTGGGGGTTCTATGGTTGGTGTTCGGGTTGTTGGGGTTCTAGGGTTAGGGTTGGAGCTGTTGGGGGTTCTAGGGTTGGGGTTCGGGTTGTTGGGGTTCTAGGGTTAGGGTTGGAGCTGTTGGGGGTTCTAGGGTTGGGGTTCGGGTTGTTGGGGTTCTAGGGTTAGGGTTGGAGCTGTTGGGGGTTCTAGGGTTGGGGTTCGGGTTGTTGGGGTTCTAGGGTTAGGGTTGGAGCTGTTGGGGTTCTAGGGTTGGGGTTCGGGTTGTTGGGGTTCTAGGGTTAGGGTTGGAAGTGTTGGGGGTTCTAGGGTTGGGGTTCGGGTTGTTGGGGTTCTAGGGTTAGGGTTGGAGCTGTTGGGGGTTCTAGGGTTGGGGTTCGGGTTGTTGGGGTTCTAGGGTTAGGGTTGGAGCTGTTGGGGGTTCTAGGGTTGGGGTTCGGGTTGTTGGGGTTCTAGGGTTAGGGTTGGAGCTGTTGGGGTTCTAGGGTTGGGGTTCGGGTTGTTGGGGTTCTAGGGTTAGGGTTGGAGCTGTTGGGGGTTCTAGGGTTGGGGTTCGGGTTGTTGGGGTTCTAGGGTTAGGGTTGGAAGTGTTGGGGGTTCTAGGGTTGGGGTTCGGGTTGTTGGGGTTCTAGGGTTAGGGTTGGAAGTGTTGGGGGTTCTAGGGTTGGGGTTCGGGTTGTTGGGGTTCTAGGGTTAGGGTTGGAGCTGTTGGGGGTTCTAGGGTTGGGGTTCGGGTTGTTGGGGTTCTAGGGTTAGGGTTGGAAGTGTTGGGGGTTCTAGGGTTGGGGTTCGGGTTGTTGGGGTTCTAGGGTTAGGGTTGGAAGTGTTGGGGGTTCTAGGGTTGGGGTTTGGGTTGTTGGGGTTCTAGGGTTAGGGTTGGAGCTGTTGGGGGTTCTAGGGTTGGGGTTCGGGTTGTTGGGGTTCTAGGGTTAGGGTTGGAAGTGTTGGGGGTTCTAGGGTTGGGGTTTGGGTTGTTGGGGTTCTAGGGTTAGGGTTGGAGCTGTTGGGGGTTCTAGGGTTGGGGTTCGGGTTGTTGGGGTTCTAGGGTTAGGGTTGGAGCTGTTGGGGGTTCTAGGGTTGGGGTTCGGGTTGTTGGGGTTCTAGGGTTAGGGTTGGAGCTGTTGGGGGTTCTAGGGTTGGGATTCGGGTTGTTGGGGTTCTAGGGTTAGGGTTGGAAGTGTTGGGGGTTCTAGGGTTGGGGTTCGGGTTGTTGGGGTTCTAGGGTTAGGGTTGGAAGTGTTGGGGGTTCTAGGGTTGGGGTTCGGGTTGTTGGGGTTCTAGGGTTAGGGTTGGAGCTGTTGGGGGTTCTAGGGTTGGGGTTCGGGTTGTTGGGGTTCTAGGGTTAGGGTTGGAAGTGTTGGGGGTTCTAGGGTTGGGGTTCGGGTTGTTGGGGTTCTAGGGTTAGGGTTGGAAGTGTTGGGGGTTCTAGGGTTGGGGTTCGGGTTGTTGGGGTTCTAGGGTTAGGGTTGGAGCTGTTGGGGGTTCTAGGGTTGGGGTTCGGGTTGTTGGGGTTCTAGGGTTAGGGTTGGAAGTGTTGGGGGTTCTAGGGTTGGGGTTCGGGTTGTTGGGGTTCTAGGGTTAGGGTTGGAGCTGTTGGGGGTTCTAGGGTTGGGGTTCGGGTTGTTGGGGTTCTAGGGTTAGGGTTGGAAGTGTTGGGGGTTCTAGGGTTGGGGTTCGGGTTGTTGGGGTTCTAGGGTTAGGGTTGGAGCTGTTGGGGGTTCTAGGGTTGGGGTTCGGGTTGTTGGGGTTCTAGGGTTAGGGTTGGAAGTGTTGAGGGTTCTAGGGTTGGGGTTCGGGTTGTTGGGGTTCTAGGGTTAGGGTTGGAGTTGTTGGGGGTTCTATGGTTGGTGTTCGGGTTGTTGGGGTTCTAGGGTTAGGGTTGGAGCTGTTGGGGGTTCTAGGGTTGGGGTTCGGGTTGTTGGGGTTCTAGGGTTAGGGTTGGAGCTGTTGGGGGTTCTAGGGTTGGGGTTCGGGTTGTTGGGGTTCTAGGGTTAGGGTTGGAGCTGTTGGGGGTTCTAGGGTTGGGGTTCGGGTTGTTGGGGTTCTAGGGTTAGGGTTGGAGCTGTTGGGGTTCTAGGGTTGGGGTTCGGGTTGTTGGGGTTCTAGGGTTAGGGTTGGAAGTGTTGGGGGTTCTAGGGTTGGGGTTCGGGTTGTTGGGGTTCTAGGGTTAGGGTTGGAGCTGTTGGGGGTTCTAGGGTTGGGGTTCGGGTTGTTGGGGTTCTAGGGTTAGGGTTGGAGCTGTTGGGGGTTCTAGGGTTGGGGTTCGGGTTGTTGGGGTTCTAGGGTTAGGGTTGGAGCTGTTGGGGTTCTAGGGTTGGGGTTCGGGTTGTTGGGGTTCTAGGGTTAGGGTTGGAGCTGTTGGGGGTTCTAGGGTTGGGGTTCGGGTTGTTGGGGTTCTAGGGTTAGGGTTGGAAGTGTTGGGGGTTCTAGGGTTGGGGTTCGGGTTGTTGGGGTTCTAGGGTTAGGGTTGGAAGTGTTGGGGGTTCTAGGGTTGGGGTTCGGGTTGTTGGGGTTCTAGGGTTAGGGTTGGAGCTGTTGGGGGTTCTAGGGTTGGGGTTCGGGTTGTTGGGGTTCTAGGGTTAGGGTTGGAAGTGTTGGGGGTTCTAGGGTTGGGGTTCGGGTTGTTGGGGTTCTAGGGTTAGGGTTGGAAGTGTTGGGGGTTCTAGGGTTGGGGTTTGGGTTGTTGGGGTTCTAGGGTTAGGGTTGGAGCTGTTGGGGGTTCTAGGGTTGGGGTTCGGGTTGTTGGGGTTCTAGGGTTAGGGTTGGAGCTGTTGGGGGTTCTAGGGTTGGGGTTCGGGTTGTTGGGGTTCTAGGGTTAGGGTTGGAGCTGTTGGGGTTCTAGGGTTGGGGTTCGGGTTGTTGGGGTTCTAGGGTTAGGGTTGGAAGTGTTGGGGGTTCTAGGGTTGGGGTTCGGGTTGTTGGGGTTCTAGGGTTAGGGTTGGAAGTGTTGGGGGTTCTAGGGTTGGGGTTCGGGTTGTTGGGGTTCTAGGGTTAGGGTTGGAAGTGTTGGGGGTTCTAGGGTTGGGGTTTGGGTTGTTGGGGTTCTAGGGTTAGGGTTGGAGCTGTTGGGGGTTCTAGGGTTGGGGTTCGGGTTGTTGGGGTTCTAGGGTTAGGGTTGGAGCTGTTGGGGGTTCTAGGGTTGGGGTTCGGGTTGTTGGGGTTCTAGGGTTAGGGTTGGAAGTGTTGGGGGTTCTAGGGTTGGGGTTCGGGTTGTTGGGGTTCTAGGGTTAGGGTTGGAAGTGTTGGGGGTTCTAGGGTTGGGGTTCGGGTTGTTGGGGTTCTAGGGTTAGGGTTGGAGCTGTTGGGGGTTCTAGGGTTGGGGTTCGGGTTGTTGGGGTTCTAGGGTTAGGGTTGGAAGTGTTGGGGGTTCTAGGGTTGGGGTTCGGGTTGTTGGGGTTCTAGGGTTAGGGTTGGAGCTGTTGGGGGTTCTAGGGTTGGGGTTCGGGTTGTTGGGGTTCTAGGGTTAGGGTTGGAGCTGTTGGGGGTTCTAGGGTTGGGGTTCGGGTTGTTGGGGTTCTAGGGTTAGGGTTGGAGCTGTTGGGGGTTCTAGGGTTGGGGTTCGGGTTGTTGGGGTTCTAGGGTTAGGGTTGGAGCTGTTGGGGGTTCTAGGGTTGGGGTTCGGGTTGTTGGGGTTCTAGGGTTAGGGTTGGAAGTGTTGGGGGTTCTAGGGTTGGGGTTCGGGTTGTTGGGGTTCTAGGGTTAGGGTTGGAAGTGTTGGGGGTTCTAGGGTTGGGGTTCGGGTTGTTGGGGTTCTAGGGTTAGGGTTGGAGCTGTTGGGGGTTCTAGGGTTGGGGTTCGGGTTGTTGGGGTTCTAGGGTTAGGGTTGGAAGTGTTGGGGGTTCTAGGGTTGGGGTTCGGGTTGTTGGGGTTCTAGGGTTAGGGTTGGAGCTGTTGGGGGTTCTAGGGTTGGGGTTCGGGTTGTTGGGGTTCTAGGGTTAGGGTTGGAGCTGTTGGGGTTCTAGGGTTGGGGTTCGGGTTGTTGGGGTTCTAGGGTTAGGGTTGGAGCTGTTGGGGGTTCTAGGGTTGGGGTTCGGGTTGTTGGGGTTCTAGGGTTAGGGTTGGAGCTGTTGGGGGTTCTAGGGTTGGGGTTCGGGTTGTTGGGGTTCTAGGGTTAGGGTTGGAGCTGTTGGGGGTTCTAGGGTTGGGGTTCGGGTTGTTGGGGTTCTAGGGTTAGGGTTGGAAGTGTTGGGGGTTCTAGGGTTGGGGTTCGGGTTGTTGGGGTTCTAGGGTTAGGGTTGGAGCTGTTGGGGGTTCTAGGGTTGGGGTTCGGGTTGTTGGGGTTCTAGGGTTAGGGTTGGAGCTGTTGGGGGTTCTAGGGTTGGGGTTCGGGTTGTTGGGGTTCTAGGGTTAGGGTTGGAGCTGTTGGGGGTTCTAGGGTTGGGGTTCGGGTTGTTGGGGTTCTAGGGTTAGGGTTGGAGCTGTTGGGGGTTCTAGGGTTGGGATTCGGGTTGTTGGGGTTCTAGGGTTAGGGTTGGAAGTGTTGGGGGTTCTAGGGTTGGGGTTCGGGTTGTTGGGGTTCTAGGGTTAGGGTTGGAGCTGTTGGGGGTTCTAGGGTTGGGGTTCGGGTTGTTGGGGTTCTAGGGTTAGGGTTGGAAGTGTTGGGGGTTCTAGGGTTGGGGTTCGGTTGGTTTGTGGGTTCTAGGGTTGGGTTGGTGTTGGGGTTCTAGGTTAGGTTGGGTGTTGGGGTCTAGGTTGGTTCGGGTTGTTGGGGTTCTAGGGTTAGGGTTGGAATGTTGGGGGTTCTAGGGTTGGGGTTCGGGTTGTTGGGGTTCTAGGGTTAGGGTTGGAAGTGTTGGGGGTTCTAGGGTTGGGGTTCGGGTTGTTGGGGTTCTAGGGTTAGGGTTGGAGCTGTTGGGGGTTCTAGGGTTGGGGTTCGGGTTGTTGGGGTTCTAGGGTTAGGGTTGGAAGTGTTGGGGGTTCTAGGGTTGGGGTTCGGGTTTTGGGGGTTTCTAGGGTTAGGGTTGGAGTTGTTGGGGGTTCTAGGGTTGGGGTTCGGGTTGTTGGGGTTCTAGGGTTAGGGTTGGAGCTGTTGGGGGTTCTAGGGTTGGGGTTCGGGTTGTTGGGGTTCTAGGGTTAGGGTTGGAGCTGTTGGGGGTTCTAGGGTTGGGGTTCGGGTTGTTGGGGTTCTAGGGTTAGGGTTGGAGCTGTTGGGGGTTCTAGGGTTGGGGTTCGGGTTGTTGGGGTTCTAGGGTTAGGGTTGGAAGTGTTGGGGGTTCTAGGGTTGGGGTTCGGGTTGTTGGGGTTCTAGGGTTAGGGTTGGAGTGTTGGGGGTTCTAGGGTTGGGGTTCGGGTTGTTGGGGTTCTAGGGTTAGGGTTGGAGCTGTTGGGGGTTCTAGGGTTGGGGTTCGGGTTGTTGGGGTTCTAGGGTTAGGGTTGGAAGCTGTTGGGGGTTCTAGGGTTGGGGTTCGGGTTGTTGGGGTTCTAGGGTTAGGGTTGGAGCTGTTGGGGGTTCTAGGGTTGGGGTTCGGGTTTGTTGGGGTTCTAGGGTTAGGGTTGGAGCTGTTGGGGGTTCTAGGGTTGGGGTTCGGGTTGTTGGGGTTCTAGGGTTAGGGTTGGAGCTGTTGGGGTTCTAGGGTTGGGGGTTCGGGTTGTTGGGGTTCTAGGGTTAGGGTTGGAGTGTTGGGGGTTCTAGGGTTGGGGTTCGGGTTGTTGGGGTTCTAGGGTTAGGGTTGGAGCTGTTGGGGGTTCTAGGGTTGGGGTTTCGGGTTGTTGGGGGTTCTAGGGTTAGGGTTGGAGCTGTTGGGGGTTCTAGGGTTGGGGTTCGGGTTGTTGGGGTTCTAGGGTTAGGGTTGGAGCTGTTGGGGGTTCTAGGGTTGGGGTTCGGGTTGTTGGGGTTCTAGGGTAGGGTTGGAGTGTTGGGGGTTCTAGGGTTGGGGTTGGGTTGTTGGGGTTAGGGTTAGGTGGAGTGTTGGGGGTTCTAGGGTTGGGGTTCGGGTTGTTGGGGTTCTAGGGTTAGGGTTGGAGATGTTGGGGGTTCTAGGGTTGGGGTTCGGGTTGTTGGGGTTCTAGGGTTAGGGTTGGAAGTGTTGGGGGTTCTAGGGTTGGGGTTCGGGTTGTTGGGGTTCTAGGGTTAGGGTTGGAAGTGTTGGGGGTTCTAGGGTTGGGGTTCGGGTTGTTGGGGTTCTAGGGTTAGGGTTGGAGCTGTTGGGGGTTCTAGGGTTGGGGTTCGGGTTGTTGGGGTTCTAGGGTTAGGGTTGGAAGTGTTGGGGGTTCTAGGGTTGGGGTTCGGGTTGTTGGGGTTCTAGGGTTAGGGTTGGAGTGTTGGGGGTTCTAGGGTTGGGTTCGGGTTGTTGGGGTTCTAGGGTTAGGGTTGGAGCTGTTGGGGGTTCTAGGGTTGGGGTTCGGGTTGTTGGGGTTCTAGGGTTAGGGTTGGAGTGTTGGGGGTTCTAGGGTTGGGGTTCGGGTTGTTGGGGTTCTAGGGGTTAGGGTTGGAGTGTTGGGGGTTCTAGGGTTGGGGTTCGGGTTGTTGGGGTTCTAGGGTTAGGGTTGGAGCTGTTGGGGGTTCTAGGGTTGGGGTTCGGGTTGTGGGTTGTCTAGGGTTAGGGTTGGAGCTGTTGGGGGTTCTAGGGTTGGGGTTCGGGTTGTTGGGGTTCTAGGGTTAGGGTTGGAGCTGTTGGGGGTTCTAGGGTTGGGGTTCGGGTTGTTGGGGTTCTAGGGTTAGGGTTGGAGCTGTTGGGGTTCTAGGGTTGGGGTTCGGGTTGTTGGGGTTCTAGGGTTAGGGTTGGAGCTGTTGGGGGTTCTAGGGTTGGGGTTCGGGTTGTTGGGGTTCTAGGTTAGGGTTGGAAGTGTTGGGGGTTCTAGGGTTGGGGTTCGGGTTGTTGGGTTCTAGGGTTAGGGTTGGAGCTGTTGGGGGTTCTAGGGTTGGGGTTCGGGTTGTTGGGGTTCTAGGGTTAGGGTTGGAGCTGTTGGGGGGTTCTAGGGTTGGGGTTCGGGTTGTTGGGGTTTCTAGGGTTAGGGTTGGAAGTGTTGGGGGTTCTAGGGTTGGGGTTCGGGTTGTTGGGGGTTCTAGGGTTAGGGTTGGAGCTGTTGGGGGTTCTAGGGTTGGGGTTTCGGGGTTGTTGGGGTTCTAGGGTTAGGGTTGGAGCTGTTGGGGGTTCTAGGGTTGGGGTTCGGGTTGTTGGGGTTCTAGGGTTAGGGTTGGAGCTGTTGGGGGTTCTAGGGTTGGGGTTCGGGTTGTTGGGGTTCTAGGGTTAGGGTTGGAAGTGTTGGGGGTTCTAGGGTTGGGGTTTCGGGTTGTTGGGGTTCTAGGGTTAGGGTTGGAGCTGTTGGGGGTTCTAGGGTTGGGGTTCGGGTTGTTGGGGTTCTAGGGTTAGGGTTGGAAGTGTTGGGGGTTCTAGGGTTGGGGTTCGGGTTGTTGGGGTTCTAGGGTTAGGGTTGGAAGTGTTGGGGGTTCTAGGGTTGGGGTTCGGGTTGTTGGGGTTCTAGGGTTAGGGTTGGAAGTGTTGGGGGTTCTAGGGTTGGGGTTCGGGTTGTTGGGGTTCTAGGGTTAGGGTTGGAGCTGTTGGGGGTTCTAGGGTTGGGGTTCGGGTTGTTGGGGTTCTAGGGTTAGGGTTGGAAGTGTTGGGGGTTCTAGGGTTGGGGTTCGGGTTGTTGGGGTTCTAGGGTTAGGGTTGGAGCTGTTGGGGGTTCTAGGGTTGGGGTTCGGGTTGTTGGGGTTCTAGGGTTAGGGTTGGAAGTGTTGGGGGTTCTAGGGTTGGGGTTCGGGTTGTTGGGGTTCTAGGGTTAGGGTTG
Organism: Rhinophrynus dorsalis; assembly: GCA_037306005.1. Lineage (NCBI taxonomy): Eukaryota > Metazoa > Chordata > Amphibia > Anura > Rhinophrynidae > Rhinophrynus > Rhinophrynus dorsalis. The sequence continues at coordinate 510,506,223 of CM074722.1, read as the reverse complement.
GAGCTGTTGGGGGTTCTAGGGTTGGGGTTCGGGTTGTTGGGGTTCTAGGGTTAGGGTTGGAGTGTTGGGGTTCTAGGGTTGGGGTTCGGGTTGTTGGGGTTCTAGGGTTAGGGTTGGAGCTGTTGGGGGTTCTAGGGTTGGGGTTCGGGTTGTTGGGGTTCTAGGGTTAGGGTTGGAAGTGTTGGGGGTTCTAGGGGTTGGGGTTCGGGTTGTTGGGGTTCTAGGGTTAGGGTTGGAGCTGTTGGGGGTTCTAGGGTTGGGGTTCGGGTTGTTGGGGTTTCTAGGGTTAGGGTTGGAGCTGTTGGGGTTCTAGGGTTGGGGTTCGGGTTGTTGGGGTTCTAGGGTTAGGGTTGGAAGTGTTGGGGGTTCTAGGGTTGGGGTCGGGTTGTTGGGGTTCTAGGGTTAGGGTTGGAGCTGTTGGGGGTTCTAGGGTTGGGGTTCGGGTTGTTGGGGTTCTAGGGTTAGGGTTGGAGCTGTTGGGGTTCTGGGTTGGGGTTCGGGTTGTTGGGGTTCTAGGGTTAGGGTTGACGTTGGGGTTCTAGGTTGGGGTTCGGTTGGGGTTCTAGGGTTAGGTTGGAGTGTTGGGGGTTCTAGGGTTGGGGTTCGGGTTGTTGGGGTTCTAGGGTTAGGGTTGGAGCTGTTGGGGGTTTCTAGGGTTGGGGTTCGGGTTGTTGGGGTTCTAGGGTTAGGGTTGGAGCTGTTGGGGTTCTAGGGTTGGGGTTCGGGTTGTTGGGGTTCTAGGGTTAGGGTTGGAGCTGTTGGGGGTTCTAGGGTTGGGGTTCGGGTTGTTGGGGTTCTAGGGTTAGGGTTGGAGCTGTTGGGGGTTCTAGGGTTGGGGTTCGGGTTGTTGGGGTTCTAGGGTTAGGGTTGGGAGCTGTTGGGGGTTCTAGGGTTGGGGTTCGGGTTGTTGGGGTTCTAGGGTTAGGGTTGGAGTGTTGGGGGTTCTAGGGTTGGGGTTCGGGTTGTTGGGGTTCTAGGGTTAGGGTTGGAGCTGTTGGGGGTTCTAGGGTTGGGGTTCGGGTTGTTGGGGTTCTAGGGTTAGGGTTGGAAGTGTTGGGGGTTCTAGGGTTGGGGTTCGGGTTGTTGGGGTTCTAGGGTTAGGGTTGGAGCTGTTGGGGGTTCTAGGGGTTGGGGGTTCGGGTTGTTGGGGTTCTAGGGTTAGGGTTGGAAGCTGTTGGGGGTTCTAGGGTTGGGGTTTCGGGTTGTTGGGGTTCTAGGGTTAGGGTTGGAGCTGTTGGGGGTTCTAGGGTTGGGGTTCGGGTTGTTGGGGTTCTAGGGTTAGGGTTGGAGTCTGTTGGGGGTTCTAGGGTTGGGGTTTCGGGTTGTTGGGGTTCTAGGGTTAGGGTTGGAAGCTGTTGGGGGTTCTAGGGTTGGGGTTCGGGTTGTTGGGGTTCTAGGGTTAGGGTTGGAGCTGTTGGGGGTTCTAGGGTTGGGGTTCGGGGTTGTTGGGGTTCTAGGGTTAGGGTTGGAGCTGTTGGGGGTTCTAGGGTTGGGGTTCGGGTTGTTGGGGTTCTAGGGTTAGGGTTGGAGCTGTTGGGGGTTCTAGGGTTGGGGTTCGGGTTGTTGGGGTTCTAGGTTTAGGGTTGGAGCTGTTGGGGGTTCT